>JAZKLR010000537.1:0-361990 GCA_037103525.1 Ganaspis brasiliensis | reverse complement strand
AAATGAAAAGTAAAAAATTAAAATGTAAGAATTAAGCTAAATAATTGATAACAGCAATATTAATTTTCCTTTAATTTAAACAAATAATTGAAATTAAATTTCTATAATAATAATCCACAAGATTCATTCATATTAAAATTTCATGCATCTAATTATTAATTTCCTTTTATTATAAAAGTAGAATAATAAGTAATATAATAAGCAGGGTGGCCACTTGTCGGAAAAACCGGAAATATTTCTTTAATATTTAATTATTTTAGTCATTTTGTAATTTTTCTTTCAATTATCAACTATTTTCTCATAATTTCAATTAAATTCTTTAATCTTTAATGTGTTCTTTAATTTTTAATTATTTTCTTCATTTCTCAATTATTTACTTCAATTTTCAATTGCATTCTTCGTTTTTCATTTATTTTATTTAATATTTAATAATTATCGTATTTTCTCAATTATCAATTATTTTCTTAAAATTTCAATACAATTCTTTAATTTCCAATTAATTTTTGTAATGTTCATTTATATTCTACAATTTTTCCCATAATCTTCATCAGTTCTCAATTAAAAATGTATTATTCTCCTTCAATTTTATGATTATCCATTAATTTCAAACATTTTTTTGGTCGAAAACCGATTATTCTCACCATTTCTGGATTTTTTTAATTGTAAATTATTTTTTTTAATAGTTAATTATTTTCGTCAATATTCAATTATTTTCGTCTTATTGTAATTTTTCTTTTAATTATCCATTATTTTCTTCAAATTTCCATTTAATTTTTTAAAAATTTCAATTTATTTCTTCAATTTTTAAGTATACTCTTCAATTCTCAATATTTTCTATATTTTCAATTATTTTTATCGACTTTCAATTAATTTCTCAATATTCAATATTTACCGAATTTTGTCAATTACTTTCTTTACTCATAAAAATTGTTTTAAAATTTCAGTTCAATTATTTAATTCTAGAACTACTCTCTTCAATTCTCAGTTATTTTCTACAATATTAAATTCCACTTTTAAATTTTCAATTATTTTTTTTAACAATAGAAAATTATCGCCTTTTTTCTATTATTTTTTTTCGATTATCGTTAAGTTTCTTTAATTTTAAGTACAATTATTTTCTATAATTTTTAATTCCATTCTTCAATTTTTATTTTCATTCTTCAGTTTTCAATTGTTTTCTTCTATATTCATAAATTATCAGCTTTCTTCAATTACTTTTTTAAAATTTTTAAGTATATTCTTTAAATATCAATTCGATTTTGCAATTTTTAATTATTTTCTTCAATTTTTAATTCTTTTTTTTAATTATAATGTTTTTTCTCTATTTTGAAGCCAGTTGTTAAATGTGGAATTTATTATTCCCAACAATTATTTCTATAATTTTCTTAATTTTGCAATTTGCAATTATTTTCTTTAAATTTAATATTTCTTGTGTAATTGTTTCAATTATTTTTTTCAGTTAACTATTAATCTAGTCATTTTTCGAATTTTGTTTTCAATTGACAATTATTATCATAATTTTTTTCACATATTTTCTTAAATTTTCAAATTATTCTCGTCATTTTTCAACTAGTTCCTACAATTATTAATTTTTTTTCGTCATTCATTTTATAATTTCTCTATTAATTGTTAATTATTTTCTTAAAATTTTAAAAATTTGATTCTTTAATGTCCAATTTATTTCTTCAATTTTTAATTATTTTCTTCAGTTCTCAAATATTCCCTTAAATTTTCAATTATTTTTATCGATTTTCAATTAATTCTTCAATATTCAATAATTATTAGATATAATCAATTATTTTTTCCACTCATAAAAATTGTTTTAAAATTTCAATTTAAATATTCAATTCTTCAACTATTCTCTTCAATTCTCAGTTATTTTCTTTAAATTTAAAGTCCACTTTTCAATTTTCAATTATTTTCTTCAATAAAAGAAAATTATCGCCTTTTTTTTATTATTTTTTTCGATTATCATTAAGTTTCTTTAATTTTAAATACAATTCTTCAATTGTTTTCTTTAATTTTTAATTCCCTTCTTTAATTTTTATTCCTATAAATTTATTAATTTTTCAATTTTCAATTATTTTCTTTAAATTTAATATTTTTTGTTAAATTTTTTTTTATTATTTTTTTTTAGTTGTCTATTAATCTAGACATTTCTCGAATTTGATTTTCAATTGACAATTATTTTCGCCATTTTTCACATATTTTCTTCAATGTTTCAATTTTTCTCGTCAATTTTCAACTATATCCTTCATTTATTATTAATTTTTTTCCTCAATTTTCAATTATTTTCTACAATTTTTTCAATTCTCAATTATTATCTTAAAATTTTATAATTAATCTTTGATTTTTTAAATTATTTTGTTTGGTTGTATATTAATTTAGCCATTTTTGAATTTTGTTTTCAATTGCCAATTATTTTCATCATTTTGTAATTTTTTTTTAATTATCAATTACTTTTTCAAATTTAAATTTAATTCTTAAATTTTCAACTTATTTCATGCAAAATAATCCAAATATGTTTCAGACAAATATCAATTATTATTCCAATTTCTAGATCTAATTTAGAACTTTTTCATCTATCAACGAAGAAAATCGATCAAAAATTGAGTTACTGCGCGTCACCTTCAGCTTGTGAAAAAAGCAAATTTAAGTCCATTTTTGCGTCGTTAGAAATTTCAGGCAAAATACTCTAAAAATTTTTCAGACAAATATCAATTATTTTTCCAATTTCTAGATCTAATTTAGAAATTTTTCATCTATCAACGAAGAAAATCGATCGCGAATTGAGTTACTGCGCATCACCTTCAGCTTGTGAAAAAAGCAAATTTAAGTCCATTTTTGAGTCGTTAGAAATTTCAGGCAAAATACTCTAAAAATTTTTCAGACAAATATCAATTATTTTTCCAATTTCTAGATCTAATTTAGAACTTTTTCATCTATCAACGAAGAAAATCGATCGCGAATTGAGTTACTGCGCATCACCTTCAGCTTGTGAAAAAAGCAATTTTAAGTCCATTTTTGCGTCGTTAGAAATTTCAGGCAAAATACTCTAAAAATTTTTCAGACAAATATCAATTATTTTTCCAATTTCTAGATCTAATTTAGAAATTTTTCATCTATCAACGAAGAAAATCGATCGCGAATTGAGTTACTGCGCATCACCTTCAGCTTGTGAAAAAGGAAAATTTAAGTCCATTTTTGCGTCGTTAGAAATTTCAGGCAAAATACTCTAAAAATTTTTCAGACAAATAACAATAATTTTTCAGATTTCTAGATCTAATTTAGAACTTTTTCATCTATCAACGAAGAAAATCGATTAAGAATTGAGTTACTGCGCATCACCTTCAGCTTGTGAAAAAAGCAAATTTAAGTCCATTTTTGCGTCGCCAGAAATTTCTGGCAAAATACTCTAAAAATTTTTCAGACAAATATCAATTATTTTTCCAATTTCTAGATCTAATTTAGAAATTTTTCATCTATCAACGAAGAAAATCGATCAAAAATTGAGTTACTGCGCGTCACCTTCAGCTTGTGAAAAAAGCAAATTTAAGTCCATTTTTGCGTCGTTAGAAATTTCAGGCAAAATACTCTAAAAATTTTTCAGACAAATATCAATTATTTTTCCAATTTCTAGATCTAATTTAGAACTTTTTCATCTATCAACGAAGAAAATCGATCGCGAATTGAGTTACTGCGCATCACCTTCAGCTTGTGAAAAAGGAAAATTTAAGTCCATTTTTGCGTCGTTAGAAATTTCAGGCAAAATACTCTAAAAATTTTTCAGACAAATAACAATAATTTTTCAGATTTCTAGATCTAATTTAGAACTTTTTTATCTATCAACGAAGAAAATCGATCGCGAATTGAGTTACTGCGCATCACCTTCAGCTTGTGAAAAAAGCAAATTTAAGTCCATTTTTGCGTCGTTAGAAATTTCAGGCAAAATACTCTAAAAATTTTTCAGACAAATATCAATTATTTTTCGAATTTCTAGATCTAATTTAGAACTTTTTCATCTATCAACGAAGAAAATCGATCAAAAATTGAGTTACTGCGCGTCACCTTCAGCTTGTGAAAAAAGCAAATTTAAGTCCATTTTTGCGTCGTTAGAAATTTCAGGCAAAATACTCTAAAAATTTTTCAGACAAATAACAATAATTTTTCAGATTTCTAGATCTAATTTAGAACTTTTTCATCTATCAACGAAGAAAATCGATCGCGAATTGAGTTACTGCGCATCACCTTCAGCTTGTGAAAAAAGCAAATTTAAGTCCAGTTTTGCGTCGTTAGAAATTTCAGGCAAAATACTCTAAAAATTTTTCAGACAAATATCAATTATTTTTCCAATTTCTAGATCTAATTTAGAACTTTTTCATCTATCAACGAAGAAAATCGATCGCGAATTAAGTTACTGCGCATCACCTTCAGCTTGTGAAAAAGGAAAATTTAAGTCCATTTTTGCGTCGTTAGAAATTTCAGGCAAAATACTCTAAAAATTTTTCAGACAAATAACAATAATTTTTCAGATTTCTAGATCTAATTTAGAACTTTTTCATCTATCAACGAAGAAAATCGATCGCGAATTGAGTTACTGCGCATCACCTTCAGCTTGTGAAAAAAGCAAATTTAAGTCCATTTTTGCGTCGTTAGAAATTTCAGGCAAAATACTCTAAAAATTTTTCAGACAAATATCAATTATTTTTCCAATTTCTAGATCTAATTTAGAAATTTTTCATCTATCAACGAAGAAAATCGATCGCGAATTGAGTTACTGCGCATCACCTTCAGCTTGTGAAAAAGGAAAATTTAAGTCCATTTTTGCGTCGTTAGAAATTTCAGGCAAAATACTCTAAAAATTTTTCAGACAAATAACAATAATTTTCCAGATTTCTAGATCTAATTTAGAACTTTTTCATCTATCAACGAAGAAAATCGATCAAAAATTGAGTTACTGCGCGTCACCTTCAGCTTGTGAAAAAAGCTAATTTAAGTCCATTTTTGCGTCGTTAGAAATTTCAAGCAAAATACTCTAAAAATTTTTCAGACAAATAACAATAATTTTTCAGATTTCTAGATCTAATTTAGAACTTTTTTATCTATCAACGAAGAAAATCGATCGCGAATTGAGTTACTGCGCATCACCTTCAGCTTGTGAAAAAAGCAAATTTAAGTCCATTTTTGCGTCGTTAGAAATTTCAGGCAAAATACTCTAAAAATTTTTCAGACAAATATCAATTATTTTTCAAATTTCTAGATCTAATTTAGAACTTTTTCATCTATCAACGAAGAAAATCGATCAAAAATTGAGTTACTGCGCGTCACCTCCAGCTTGTGAAAAAAGCAAATTTACGTCCATTTTTGCGTCGTTAGAAATTTCAGGCAAAATACTCTAAAAATTTTTCAGACAAATAACAATAATTTTTCAGATTTCTAGATCTAATTTAGAACTTTTTTATCTATCAACGAAGAAAATCGATCGCGAATTGAGTTACTGCGCATCACCTTCAGCTTGTGAAAAAAGCAAATTTAAGTCCATTTTTGCGTCGTTAGAAATTTCAGGCAAAATACTCTAAAAATTTTTCAGACAAATATCAATTATTTTTCCAATTTCTAGATCTAATTTAGAACTTTTTCATCTATCAACGAAGAAAATCGATCAAAAATTGAGTTACTGCGCGTCACCTTCAGCTTGTGAAAAAAGCAAATTTAAGTCCATTTTTGCGTCGCCAGAAATTTCAGGCATAATACTCTAAAAATTTTTTAGACAAATATCAATTATTTTTCCAATTTCTAGATCTAATTTAGAACTTTTTCATCTATCAACGAAGAAAATCGATCAAAAATTGAGTTACTGCGCGTCACCTTCAGCTTGTGAAAAAAGCAAATTTAAGTCCATTTTTGCGTCGCTAGAAATTTCAGGCAAAATACTCTAAAAATTTTTCAGACAAATAACAATAATTTTTCAGATTTCTAGATCTAATTTAGAACTTTTTCATCTATCAACGAAGAAAATCGATCGCGAATTGAGTTACTGCGCATCACCTTCAGCTTGTGAAAAAAGCAAATTTAAGTCCATTTTTGCGTCGTTAGAAATTTCAGGCAAAATACTCTAAAAATTTTTCAGACAAATATCAATTATTTTTCCAATTTCTAGATCTAATTTAGAACTTTTTCATCTATCAACGAAGAAAATCGATCAAAAATTGAGTTACTGCGCGTCACCTTCAGCTTGTGAAAAAAGCAAATTTAAGTCCATTTTTGCGTCGCCAGAAATTTCAGGCATAATACTCTAAAAATTTTTTAGACAAATATCAATTATTTTTCCAATTTCTAGATCTAATTTAGAACTTTTTCATCTATCAACGAAGAAAATCGATCAAAAATTGAGTTACTGCGCGTCACCTTCAGCTTGTGAAAAAAGCAAATTTAAGTCCATTTTTGCGTCGCTAGAAATTTCAGGCAAAATACTCTAAAAATTTTTCAGACAAATAACAATAATTTTTCAGATTTCTAGATCTAATTTAGAACTTTTTCATCTATCAACGAAGAAAATCGATCGCGAATTGAGTTACTGCGCATCACCTTCAGCTTGTGAAAAAAGCAAATTTAAGTCCATTTTTGCGTCGTTAGAAATTTCAGGCAAAATACTCTAAAAATTTTTCAGACAAATAACAATAATTTTTTAGATTTCTAGATCTAATTTAGAACTTTTTCATCTATCAACGAAGAAAATCGATCGCGAATTGAGTTACTGCGCATCACCTTCAGCTTGTGAAAAAAGCAAATTGAAGTCCATTTTTGCGTCGTTAGAAATTTCAGGCAAAATACTCTAAAAATTTTTCAGACAAATAACAATAATTTTTTAGATTTCTAGATCTAATTTAGAACTTTTTCATCTATCAACGAAGAAAAGCGATTAAGAATTGAGTTACTGCGCATCACCTTCAGCTTGTGAAAAAAGCAAATTTAAGTCCATTTTTGCGTCGTTAGAAATTTCAGGCAAAATACTCTAAAAATTTTTCAGACAAATATCAATTATTTTTCCAATTTCTAGATCTAATTTAGAACTTTTTCATCTATCAACGAAGAAAATCGATCAAAAATTGAGTTACTGCGCGTCACCTTCAGCTTGTGAAAAAAGCAAATTTAAGTCCATTTTTGCGTCGCCAGAAATTTCAGGCATAATACTCTAAAAATTTTTCAGACAAATATCAATTATTTTTCCAATTTCTAGATCTAATTTAGAACTTTTTCATCTATCAACGAAAGAAAATCGATCAAAAATTGAGTTACTGCGCGTCACCTTCAGCTTGTGAAAAAAGCAAATTTAAGTCCATTTTTGCGTCGTTAGAAATTTCAGGCAAAATACTCTAAAAATTTTTCAGACAAATAACAATAATTTTTCAGATTTCTAGATCTAATTTAGAACTTTTTCATCTATCAACGAAGAAAATCGATCGCGAATTGAGTTACTGCGCATCACCTTCAGCTTGTGAAAAAAGCAAATTTAAGTCCATTTTTGCGTCGTTAGAAATTTCAGGCAAAATACTCTAAAAATTTTTCAGACAAATATCAATTATTTTTCCAATTTCTAGATCTAATTTAGAACTTTTTCATCTATCAACGAAGAAAATCGATCGCGAATTGAGTTACTGCGCATCACCTTCAGCTTGTGAAAAAGGAAAATTTAAGTCCATTTTTGCGTCGTTAGAAATTTCAGGCAAAATACTCTAAAAATTTTTCAGACAAATAACAATAATTTTTCCAATTTCTAGATCTAATTTAGAACTTTTTCATCTATCAACGATGAAAATCGATCAAAAATTGAGTTACTGCGCGTCACCTTCAGCTTGTGAAAAAAGCAAATTTAAGTCCATTTTTGCGTCGTTAGAAATTTCAGGCAAAATACTCTAAAAATTTTTCAGACAAATAACAATAATTTTTCAGATTTCTAGATCTAATTTAGAACTTTTTCATCTGTCAACGAAGAAAATCGATCGCGAATTGAGTTACTGCGCATCACCTTCAGCTTGTGAAAAAAGCAAATTTAAGTCCATTTTTGCGTCGTTAGAAATTTCAGGCAAAATACTCTAAAAATTTTTCAGACAAATAACAATAATTTTTCAGATTTCTAGATCTAATTTAGAACTTTTTTATCTATTAACGAAGAAAATCGATCGCGAATTGAGTTACTGCGCGTCACCTCCAGCTTGTGAAAAAGGAAAATTTAAGTCCATTTTTGCGTCGTTAGAAATTTCAGGCAAAATACTCTAAAAATTTTTCAGACAAATAACAATAATTTTCCAGATTTCTAGATCTAATTTAGAACTTTTTCATCTATCAACGAAGAAAATCGATCAAAAATTGAGTTACTGCGCGTCACCTTCAGCTTGTGAAAAAAGCTAATTTAAGTCCATTTTTGCGTCGTTAGAAATTTCAAGCAAAATACTCTAAAAATTTTTCAGACAAATAACAATAATTTTTCAGATTTCTAGATCTAATTTAGAACTTTTTTATCTATCAACGAAGAAAATCGATCGCGAATTGAGTTACTGCGCATCACCTTCAGCTTGTGAAAAAAGCAAATTTAAGTCCATTTTTGCGTCGTTAGAAATTTCAGGCAAAATACTCTAAAAATTTTTCAGACAAATATCAATTATTTTTCAAATTTCTAGATCTAATTTAGAACTTTTTCATCTATCAACGAAGAAAATCGATCAAAAATTGAGTTACTGCGCGTCACCTCCAGCTTGTGAAAAAAGCAAATTTACGTCCATTTTTGCGTCGTTAGAAATTTCAGGCAAAATACTCTAAAAATTTTTCAGACAAATAACAATAATTTTTCAGATTTCTAGATCTAATTTAGAACTTTTTTATCTATCAACGAAGAAAATCGATCGCGAATTGAGTTACTGCGCATCACCTTCAGCTTGTGAAAAAAGCAAATTTAAGTCCATTTTTGCGTCGTTAGAAATTTCAGGCAAAATACTCTAAAAATTTTTCAGACAAATATCAATTATTTTTCCAATTTCTAGATCTAATTTAGAACTTTTTCATCTATCAACGAAGAAAATCGATCAAAAATTGAGTTACTGCGCGTCACCTTCAGCTTGTGAAAAAAGCAAATTTAAGTCCATTTTTGCGTCGCCAGAAATTTCAGGCATAATACTCTAAAAATTTTTTAGACAAATATCAATTATTTTTCCAATTTCTAGATCTAATTTAGAACTTTTTCATCTATCAACGAAGAAAATCGATCAAAAATTGAGTTACTGTGCGTCACCTTCAGCTTGTGAAAAAAGCAAATTTAAGTCCATTTTTGCGTCGCTAGAAATTTCAGGCAAAATACTCTAAAAATTTTTCAGACAAATAACAATAATTTTTCAGATTTCTAGATCTAATTTAGAACTTTTTCATCTATCAACGAAGAAAATCGATCGCGAATTGAGTTACTGCGCATCACCTTCAGCTTGTGAAAAAAGCAAATTTAAGTCCATTTTTGCGTCGTTAGAAATTTCAGGCAAAATACTCTAAAAATTTTTCAGACAAATAACAATAATTTTTTAGATTTCTAGATCTAATTTAGAACTTTTTCATCTATCAACGAAGAAAATCGATCGCGAATTGAGTTACTGCGCATCACCTTCAGCTTGTGAAAAAAGCAAATTGAAGTCCATTTTTGCGTCGTTAGAAATTTCAGGCAAAATACTCTAAAAATTTTTCAGACAAATAACAATAATTTTTTAGATTTCTAGATCTAATTTAGAACTTTTTCATCTATCAACGAAGAAAAGCGATTAAGAATTGAGTTACTGCGCATCACCTTCAGCTTGTGAAAAAAGCAAATTTAAGTCCATTTTTGCGTCGTTAGAAATTTCAGGCAAAATACTCTAAAAATTTTTCAGACAAATATCAATTATTTTTCCAATTTCTAGATCTAATTTAGAACTTTTTCATCTATCAACGAAGAAAATCGATCAAAAATTGAGTTACTGCGCGTCACCTTCAGCTTGTGAAAAAAGCAAATTTAAGTCCATTTTTGCGTCGTTAGAAATTTCAGGCAAAATACTCAAAAAATTTTTCAGACAAATAACAATAATTTTTCAGATTTCTAGATCTAATTTAGAACTTTTTCATCTATCAACGAAGAAAATCGATCGCGAATTGAGTTACTGCGCATCACCTTCAGCTTGTGAAAAAAGCAAATTTAAGTCCATTTTTGCGTCGTTAGAAATTTCAGGCAAAATACTCTAAAAATTTTTCAGACAAATATCAATTATTTTTCCAATTTCTAGATCTAATTTAGAACTTTTTCATCTATCAACGAAGAAAATCGATCGCGAATTGAGTTACTGCGCATCACCTTCAGCTTGTGAAAAAGGAAAATTTAAGTCCATTTTTGCGTCGTTAGAAATTTCAGGCAAAATACTCTAAAAATTTTTCAGACAAATAACAATAATTTTTCCAATTTCTAGATCTAATTTAGAACTTTTTCATCTATCAACGATGAAAATCGATCAAAAATTGAGTTACTGCGCGTCACCTTCAGCTTGTGAAAAAAGCAAATTTAAGTCCATTTTTGCGTCGTTAGAAATTTCAGGCAAAATACTCTAAAAATTTTTCAGACAAATAACAATAATTTTTCAGATTTCTAGATCTAATTTAGAACTTTTTCATCTGTCAACGAAGAAAATCGATCGCGAATTGAGTTACTGCGCATCACCTTCAGCTTGTGAAAAAAGCAAATTTAAGTCCATTTTTGCGTCGTTAGAAATTTCAGGCAAAATACTCTAAAAATTTTTCAGACAAATAACAATAATTTTTCAGATTTCTAGATCTAATTTAGAACTTTTTTATCTATTAACGAAGAAAATCGATCGCGAATTGAGTTACTGCGCGTCACCTCCAGCTTGTGAAAAAGGAAAATTTAAGTCCATTTTTGCGTCGTTAGAAATTTCAGGCAAAATACTCTAAAAATTTTTCAGACAAATAACAATAATTTTCCAGATTTCTAGATCTAATTTAGAACTTTTTCATCTATCAACAAAGAAAATCGATCAAAAATTGAGTTACTGCGCGTCACCTTCAGCTTGTGAAAAAAGCTAATTTAAGTCCATTTTTGCGTCGTTAGAAATTTCAGGCAAAATACTCTAAAAATTTTTCAGACAAATAACAATAATTTTTCAGATTTCTAGATCTAATTTAGAACTTTTTTATCTATTAACGAAGAAAATCGATCGCGAATTGAGTTACTGCGCGTCACCTCCAGCTTGTGAAAAAAGCAAATTTACGTCCATTTTTGCGTCGTTAGAAATTTCAGGCAAAATACTCTAAAAATTTTTCAGACAAATAACAATAATTTTTCAGATTTCTAGATCTAATTTAGAACTTTTTTATCTATCAACGAAGAAAATCGATCGCGAATTGAGTTACTGCGCATCACCTTCAGCTTGTGAAAAAAGCAAATTTAAGTCCATTTTTGCGTCGTTAGAAATTTCAGGCAAAATACTCTAAAAATTTTTCAGACAAATAACAATAATTTTTCAGATTTCTAGATCTAATTTAGAACTTTTTCATCTATCAACGAAGAAAATCGATCGCGAATTGAGTTACTGCGCATCACCTTCAGCTTGTGAAAAAAGCAAATTTAAGTCCATTTTTGCGTCGTTAGAAATTTCAGGCAAAATACTCTAAAAATTTTTCAGACAAATAACAATAATTTTTCAGATTTCTAGATCTAATTTAGAACTTTTTCATCTATCAACGAAGAAAATCGATCGCGAATTGAGTTACTGCGCATCACCTTCAGCTTGTGAAAAAAGCAAATTTAAGTCCATTTTTGCGTCGTTAGAAATTTCAGGCAAAATACTCTAAAAATTTTTCAGACAAATAACAATAATTTTTCAGATTTCTAGATCTAATTTAGAACTTTTTTATCTATCAACGAAGAAAATCGATCGCGAATTGAGTTACTGCGCATCACCTTCAGCTTGTGAAAAAAGCAAATTTAAGTCCATTTTTGCGTCGTTAGAAATTTAAGGCAAAATACTCTAAAAATTTTTTAGACAAATAACAATAATTTTTTAGATTTCTAGATCTAATTTAGAACTTTTTCATCTATCAACGAAGAAAATCGATTAAGAATTGAGTTACTGCGCATCACCTTCAGCTTGTGAAAAAAGCAAATTTAAGTCCATTTTTGCGTCGTTAGAAATTTCAGGCAAAATACTCTAAAAATTTTTCAGACAAATATCAATTATTTTTCCAATTTCTAGATCTAATTTAGAACTTTTTCATCTATCAACGAAGAAAATCGATCAAAAATTGAGTTACTGCGCGTCACCTTCAGCTTGTGAAAAAAGCTAATTTAAGTCCATTTTTGCGTCGTTAGAAATTTCAGGCAAAATACTCTAAAAATTTTTCAGACAAATAACAATAATTTTTCAGATTTCTAGATCTAATTTAGAACTTTTTTATCTATCAACGAAGAAAATCGATCGCGAATTGAGTTACTGCGCATCACCTTCAGCTTGTGAAAAAAGCAAATTTAAGTCCATTTTTGCGTCGTTAGAAATTTCAGGCAAAATACTCTAAAAATTTTTCAGACAAATAACAATAATTTTCCAGATTTCTAGATCTAATTTAGAACTTTTTCATCTATCAACAAAGAAAATCGATCGCGAATTGAGTTACTGCGCATCACCTTCAGCTTGTGAAAAAAGCAAATTTAAGTCCATTTTTGCGTCGTTAGAAATTTCAGGCAAAATACTCTAAAAATTTTTTAGACAAATAACAATAATTTTTTAGATTTCTAGATCTAATTTAGAACTTTTTCATCTATCAACGAAGAAAATCGATTAAGAATTGAGTTACTGCGCATCACCTTCAGCTTGTGAAAAAAGCAAATTTAAGTCCATTTTTGCGTCGTTAGAAATTTCAGGCAAAATACTCTAAAAATTTTTCAGACAAATATCAATTATTTTTCCAATTTCTAGATCTAATTTAGAACTTTTTCATCTATCAACGAAGAAAATCGATCAAAAATTGAGTTACTGCGCGTCACCTTCAGCTTTTGAAAAAAGCAAATTTAAGTCCATTTTTGCGTCGCTAGAAATTTCAGGCATAATACTCTAAAAATTTTTCAGACAAATATCAATTATTTTTCCAATTTCTAGATCTAATTTAGAACTTTTTCATCTATCAACGAAGAAAATCGATCAAAAATTGAGTTACTGCGCGTCACCTTCAGCTTGTGAAAAAAGCAAATTTAAGTCCATTTTTGCGTCGTTAGAAATTTCAGGCAAAATACTCTAAAAATTTTTCAGACAAATATCAATTATTTTTCCAATTTCTAGATCTAATTTAGAACTTTTTCATCTATCAACGAAGAAAATCGATCAAAAATTGAGTTACTGCGCGTCACCTTCAGCTTGTGAAAAAAGCAAATTTAAGTCCATTTTTGCGTCGCCAGAAATTTCAGGCATAATACTCTAAAAATTTTTCAGACAAATATCAATTATTTTTCCAATTTCTAGATCTAATTTAGAACTTTTTCATCTATCAACGAAGAAAATCGATCATAAATTGAGTTACTGCGCGTCACCTTCAGCTTGTGAAAAAAGCAAATTTAAGTCCATTTTTGCGTCGTTAGAAATTTCAGGCAAAATACTCTAAAAATTTTTCAGACAAATAACAATAATTTTTCAGATTTCTAGATCTAATTTAGAACTTTTTCATCTATCAACGAAAAAAATCGATCGCGAATTGAGTTACTGCGCATCACCTTCAGCTTGTGAAAAAAGCAAATTTAAGTCCATTTTTGCGTCGTTAGAAATTTCAGGCAAAATACTCTAAAAATTTTTCAGACAAATATCAATTATTTTTCCAATTTCTAGATCTAATTTAGAACTTTTTCATCTATCAACGAAGAAAATCGATCGCGAATTGAGTTACTGCGCATCACCTTCAGCTTGTGAAAAAGGAAAATTTAAGTCCATTTTTGCGTCGTTAGAAATTTCAGGCAAAATACTCTAAAAATTTTTCAGACAAATAACAATAATTTTCCAGATTTCTAGATCTAATTTAGAATTTTTTTATCTATCAACGATGAAAATCGATCAAAAATTGAGTTACTGCGCGTCACCTTCAGCTTGTGAAAAAAGCAAATTTAAGTCCATTTTTGCGTCGTTAGAAATTTCAGGCAAAATACTCTAAAAATTTTTCAGACAAATATCAATTATTTTTCCAATTTCTAGATCTAATTTAGAACTTTTTCATCTATCAACGAAGAAAATCGATTAAAAATTGAGTTACTGCGCGTCACCTTCAGCTTGTGAAAAAAGCAAATTTAAGTCCATTTTTGCGTCGTTAGAAATTTCAGGCATAATACTCTAAAAATTTTTTAGACAAATATCAATTATTTTTCCAATTTCTAGATCTAATTAAGAACTTTTTCATCTATCAACGAAAGAAAATCGATCAAAAATTGAGTTACTGCGCGTCACCTTCAGCTTGTGAAAAAAGCAAATTTAAGTCCATTTTTGCGTCGTTAGAAATTTCAGGCAAAATACTCTAAAAATTTTTCAGACAAATAACAATAATTTTTCAGATTTCTAGATCTAATTTAGAACTTTTTCATCTATCAACGAAGAAAATCGATCGCGAATTGAGTTACTGCGCATCACCTTCAGCTTGTGAAAAAAGCAAATTTAAGTCCATTTTTGCGTCGTTAGAAATTTCAGGCAAAATACTCTAAAAATTTTTCAGACAAATATCAATTATTTTTCCAATTTCTAGATTTAATTTAGAACTTTTTCATCTATCAACGAAGAAAATCGATCGCGAATTGAGTTACTGCGCATCACCTTCAGCTTGTGAAAAAGGAAAATTTAAGTCCATTTTTGCGTCGTTCGAAATTTCAGGCAAAATACTCTAAAAATTTTTCAGACAAATAACAATAATTTTCCAGATTTCTAGATCTAATTTAGAACTTTTTCATCTATCAACGATGAAAATCGATCAAAAATTGAGTTACTGCGCGTCACCTTCAGCTTGTGAAAAAAGCAAATTTAAGTCCATTTTTGCGTCGTTAGAAATTTCAGGCAAAATACTCTAAAAATTTTTCAGACAAATATCAATTATTTTTCCAATTTCTAGATCTAATTTAGAACTTTTTCATCTATCAACGAAGAAAATCGATTAAAAATTGAGTTACTGCGCGTCACCTTCAGCTTGTGAAAAAAGCAAATTTAAGTCCATTTTTGCGTCGTTAGAAATTTCAGGCAGAATACTCTAAAAATTTTTTAGACAAATATCAATTATTTTTCCAATTTCTAGATCTAATTAAGAACTTTTTCATCTATCAACGAAAGAAAATCGATCAAAAATTGAGTTACTGCGCGTCACCTTCAGCTTGTGAAAAAAGCAAATTTAAGTCCATTTTTGCGTCGTTAGAAATTTCAGGCAAAATACTTTAAAAATTTTTCAGACAAATAACAATAATTTTTCAGATTTCTAGATCTAATTTAGAACTTTTTCATCTATCAACGAAGAAAATCGATCGCGAATTGAGTTACTGCGCATCACCTTCAGCTTGTGAAAAAAGCAAATTTAAGTCCATTTTTGCGTCGTTAGAAATTTCAGGCAAAATACTCTAAAAATTTTTCAGACAAATAACAATAATTTTCCAGATTTCTAGATCTAATTTAGAACTTTTTCATCTATCAACGAAGAAAATCGATCGCGAATTGAGTTACTGCGCATCACCTTCAGCTTGTGAAAAAAGCAAATTTAAGTCCATTTTTGCGTCGTTAGAAATTTCAGGCAAAATACTCTAAAAATTTTTCAGACAAATAACAATAATTTTCCAGATTTCTAGATCTAATTTAGAACTTTTTCATCTATCAACGATGAAAATCGATCAAAAATTGAGTTACTGCGCGTCACCTTCAGCTTGTGAAAAAAGCAAATTTAAGTCCATTTTTGCGTCGTTAGAAATTTCAGGCAAAATACTCTAAAAATTTTTCAGACAAATAACAATAATTTTTCAGATTTCTAGATCTAATTTAGAACTTTTTCATCTATCAACGAAGAAAATCGATCGCGAATTGAGTTACTGCGCATCACCTTCAGCTTGTGAAAAAAGCAAATTTAAGTCCATTTTTGCGTCGTTAGAAATTTCAGGCAAAATACTCTAAAAATTTTTCAGACAAATATCAATTATTTTTCCAATTTCTAGATCTAATTTAGAAATTTTTCATCTATCAACGAAGAAAATCGATCGCGAATTGAGTTACTGCGCATCACCTTCAGCTTGTGAAAAAGGAAAATTTAAGTCCATTTTTGCGTCGTTAGAAATTTCAGGCAAAATACTCTAAAAATTTTTCAGACAAATAACAATAATTTTCCAGATTTCTAGATCTAATTTAGAACTTTTTCATCTATCAACGAAGAAAATCGATCAAAAATTGAGTTACTGCGCGTCACCTTCAGCTTGTGAAAAAAGCTAATTTAAGTCCATTTTTGCGTCGTTAGAAATTTCAGGCAAAATACTCTAAAAATTTTTCAGACAAATAACAATAATTTTTCAGATTTCTAGATCTAATTTAGAACTTTTTCATCTATCAACGAAGAAAATCGATCGCGAATTGAGTTACTGCGCATCACCTTCAGCTTGTGAAAAAAGCAAATTTAAGTCCATTTTTGCGTCGTTAGAAATTTCAGGCAAAATACTCTAAAAATTTTTCAGACAAATATCAATTATTTTTCCAATTTCTAGATCTAATTTAGAACTTTTTCATCTATCAACGAAGAAAATCGATCGCGAATTGAGTTACTGCGCATCACCTTCAGCTTGTGAAAAAGGAAAATTTAAGTCCATTTTTGCGTCGTTAGAAATTTCAGGCAAAATACTCTAAAAATTTTTCAGACAAATAACAATAATTTTCCAGATTTCTAGATCTAATTTAGAATTTTTTTATCTATCAACGATGAAAATCGATCAAAAATTGAGTTACTGCGCGTCACCTTCAGCTTGTGAAAAAAGCAAATTTAAGTCCATTTTTGCGTCGTTAGAAATTTCAGGCAAAATACTCTAAAAATTTTTCAGACAAATATCAATTATTTTTCCAATTTCTAGATCTAATTTAGAACTTTTTCATCTATCAACGAAGAAAATCGATTAAAAATTGAGTTACTGCGCGTCACCTTCAGCTTGTGAAAAAAGCAAATTTAAGTCCATTTTTGCGTCGTTAGAAATTTCAGGCATAATACTCTAAAAATTTTTTAGACAAATATCAATTATTTTTCCAATTTCTGGATCTAATTAAGAACTTTTTCATCTATCAACGAAAGAAAATCGATCAAAAATTGAGTTACTGCGCGTCACCTTCAGCTTGTGAAAAAAGCAAATTTAAGTCCATTTTTGCGTCGTTAGAAATTTCAGGCAAAATACTCTAAAAATTTTTCAGACAAATAACAATAATTTTTCAGATTTCTAGATCTAATTTAGAACTTTTTCATCTATCAACGAAGAAAATCGATCGCGAATTGAGTTACTGCGCATCACCTTCAGCTTGTGAAAAAAGCAAATTTAAGTCCATTTTTGCGTCGTTAGAAATTTCAGGCAAAATACTCTAAAAATTTTTCAGACAAATATCAATTATTTTTCCAATTTCTAGATTTAATTTAGAACTTTTTCATCTATCAACGAAGAAAATCGATCGCGAATTGAGTTACTGCGCATCACCTTCAGCTTGTGAAAAAGGAAAATTTAAGTCCATTTTTGCGTCGTTCGAAATTTCAGGCAAAATACTCTAAAAATTTTTCAGACAAATAACAATAATTTTCCAGATTTCTAGATCTAATTTAGAACTTTTTCATCTATCAACGATGAAAATCGATCAAAAATTGAGTTACTGCGCGTCACCTTCAGCTTGTGAAAAAAGCAAATTTAAGTCCATTTTTGCGTCGTTAGAAATTTCAGGCAAAATACTCTAAAAATTTTTCAGACAAATAACAATAATTTTTCAGATTTCTAGATCTAATTTAGAACTTTGTCATCTATCAACGAAGAAAATCGATCGCGAATTGAGTTACTGCGCATCACCTTCAGCTTGTGAAAAAAGCAAATTTAAGTCCATTTTTGCGTCGTTAGAAATTTCAGGCAAAATACTCTAAAAATTTTTCAGACAAATATCAATTATTTTTCCAATTTCTAGATCTAATTTAGAAATTTTTCATCTATCAACGAAGAAAATCGATCGCGAATTGAGTTACTGCGCATCACCTTCAGCTTGTGAAAAAGGAAAATTTAAGTCCATTTTTGCGTCGTTAGAAATTTCAGGCAAAATACTCTAAAAATTTTTCAGACAAATAACAATAATTTTCCAGATTTCTAGATCTAATTTAGAACTTTTTCATCTATCAACGAAGAAAATCGATCAAAAATTGAGTTACTGCGCGTCACCTTCAGCTTGTGAAAAAAGCTAATTTAAGTCCATTTTTGCGTCGTTAGAAATTTCAGGAAAAATACTCTAAAAATTTTTCAGACAAATAACAATAATTTTTCAGATTTCTAGATCTAATTTAGAACTTTTTCATCTATCAACGAAGAAAATCGATCGCGAATTGAGTTACTGCGCATCACCTTCAGCTTGTGAAAAAAGCAAATTTAAGTCCATTTTTGCGTCGTTAGAAATTTCAGGCAAAATACTCTAAAAATTTTTCAGACAAATATCAATTATTTTTCCAATTTCTAGATCTAATTTAGAAATTTTTCATCTATCAACGAAGAAAATCGATCGCGAATTGAGTTACTGCGCATCACCTTTAGCTTGTGAAAAAGGAAAATTTAAGTCCATTTTTGCGTCGTTAGAAATTTCAGGCAAAATACTCTAAAAATTTTTCAGACAAATAACAATAATTTTCCAGATTTCTAGATCTAATTTAGAACTTTTTCATCTATCAACGAAGAAAATCGATCAAAAATTGAGTTACTGCGCGTCACCTTCAGCTTGTGAAAAAAGCTAATTTAAGTCCATTTTTGCGTCGTTAGAAATTTCAGGCAAAATACTCTAAAAATTTTTCAGACAAATAACAATAATTTTTCAGATTTCTAGATCTAATTTAGAACTTTTTTATCTATCAACGAAGAAAATCGATCGCGAATTGAGTTACTGCGCATCACCTTCAGCTTGTGAAAAAAGCAAATTTAAGTCCATTTTTGCGTCGTTAGAAATTTCAGGCAAAATACTCTAAAAATTTTTCAGACAAATAACAATAATTTTCCAGATTTCTAGATCTAATTTAGAACTTTTTCATCTATCAACAAAGAAAATCGATCGCGAATTGAGTTACTGCGCATCACCTTCAGCTTGTGAAAAAAGCAAATTTAAGTCCATTTTTGCGTCGTTAGAAATTTCAGGCAAAATACTCTAAAAATTTTTTAGACAAATAACAATAATTTTTTAGATTTCTAGATCTAATTTAGAACTTTTTCATCTATCAACGAAGAAAATCGATTAAGAATTGAGTTACTGCGCATCACCTTCAGCTTGTGAAAAAAGCAAATTTAAGTCCATTTTTGCGTCGTTAGAAATTTCAGGCAAAATACTCTAAAAATTTTTCAGACAAATATCAATTATTTTTCCAATTTCTAGATCTAATTTAGAACTTTTTCATCTATCAAC
The DNA here is from genome assembly GCA_037103525.1 of Ganaspis brasiliensis. Classification (NCBI taxonomy): domain Eukaryota; kingdom Metazoa; phylum Arthropoda; class Insecta; order Hymenoptera; family Figitidae; genus Ganaspis; species Ganaspis brasiliensis. Next base: position 342,296 of record JAZKLR010000537.1, on the reverse strand, counting down.
GAAGAAAATCGATCAAAAATTGAGTTACTGCGCGTCACCTTCAGCTTGTGAAAAAAGCAAATTTAAGTCCATTTTTGCGTCGCTAGAAATTTCAGGCATAATACTCTAAAAATTTGTCAGACAAATATCAATTATTTTTCCAATTTCTAGATCTAATTTAGAACTTTTTCATCTATCAACGAAGAAAATCGATCAAAAATTGAGTTACTGCGCGTCACCTTCAGCTTGTGAAAAAAGCAAATTTAAGTCCATTTTTGCGTCGTTAGAAATTTCAGGCAAAATACTCTAAAAATTTTTCAGACAAATATCAATTATTTTTCCAATTTCTAGATCTAATTTAGAACTTTTTCATCTATCAACGAAGAAAATCGATCAAAAATTGAGTTACTGCGCGTCACCTTCAGCTTGTGAAAAAAGCAAATTTAAGTCCATTTTTGCGTCGCCAGAAATTTCAGGCATAATACTCTAAAAATTTTTCAGACAAATATCAATTATTTTTCCAATTTCTAGATCTAATTTAGAACTTTTTCATCTATCAACGAAGAAAATCGATCAAAAATTGAGTTACTGCGCGTCACCTTCAGCTTGTGAAAAAAGCAAATTTAAGTCCATTTTTGCGTCGTTAGAAATTTCAGGCAAAATACTCTAAAAATTTTTCAGACAAATAACAATAATTTTTCAGATTTCTAGATCTAATTTAGAACTTTTTCATCTATCAACGAAAAAAATCGATCGCGAATTGAGTTACTGCGCATCACCTTCAGCTTGTGAAAAAAGCAAATTTAAGTCCATTTTTGCGTCGTTAGAAATTTCAGGCAAAATACTCTAAAAATTTTTCAGACAAATATCAATTATTTTTCCAATTTCTAGATCTAATTTAGAACTTTTTCATCTATCAACGAAGAAAATCGATCGCGAATTGAGTTACTGCGCATCACCTTCAGCTTGTGAAAAAGGAAAATTTAAGTCCATTTTTGCGTCGTTAGAAATTTCAGGCAAAATACTCTAAAAATTTTTCAGACAAATAACAATAATTTTCCAGATTTCTAGATCTAATTTAGAATTTTTTTATCTATCAACGATGAAAATCGATCAAAAATTGAGTTACTGCGCGTCACCTTCAGCTTGTGAAAAAAGCAAATTTAAGTCCATTTTTGCGTCGTTAGAAATTTCAGGCAAAATACTCTAAAAATTTTTCAGACAAATATCAATTATTTTTCCAATTTCTAGATCTAATTTAGAACTTTTTCATCTATCAACGAAGAAAATCGATTAAAAATTGAGTTACTGCGCGTCACCTTCAGCTTGTGAAAAAAGCAAATTTAAGTCCATTTTTGCGTCGTTAGAAATTTCAGGCAGAATACTCTAAAAATTTTTTAGACAAATATCAATTATTTTTCCAATTTCTAGATCTAATTAAGAACTTTTTCATCTATCAACGAAAGAAAATCGATCAAAAATTGAGTTACTGCGCGTCACCTTCAGCTTGTGAAAAAAGCAAATTTAAGTCCATTTTTGCGTCGTTAGAAATTTCAGGCAAAATACTTTAAAAATTTTTCAGACAAATAACAATAATTTTTCAGATTTCTAGATCTAATTTAGAACTTTTTCATCTATCAACGAAGAAAATCGATCGCGAATTGAGTTACTGCGCATCACCTTCAGCTTGTGAAAAAAGCAAATTTAAGTCCATTTTTGCGTCGTTAGAAATTTCAGGCAAAATACTCTAAAAATTTTTCAGACAAATAACAATAATTTTCCAGATTTCTAGATCTAATTTAGAACTTTTTCATCTATCAACGAAGAAAATCGATCGCGAATTGAGTTACTGCGCATCACCTTCAGCTTGTGAAAAAAGCAAATTTAAGTCCATTTTTGCGTCGTTAGAAATTTCAGGCAAAATACTCTAAAAATTTTTCAGACAAATAACAATAATTTTCCAGATTTCTAGATCTAATTTAGAACTTTTTCATCTATCAACGATGAAAATCGATCAAAAATTGAGTTACTGCGCGTCACCTTCAGCTTGTGAAAAAAGCAAATTTAAGTCCATTTTTGCGTCGTTAGAAATTTCAGGCAAAATACTCTAAAAATTTTTCAGACAAATAACAATAATTTTTCAGATTTCTAGATCTAATTTAGAACTTTTTCATCTATCAACGAAGAAAATCGATCGCGAATTGAGTTACTGCGCATCACCTTCAGCTTGTGAAAAAAGCAAATTTAAGTCCATTTTTGCGTCGTTAGAAATTTCAGGCAAAATACTCTAAAAATTTTTCAGACAAATATCAATTATTTTTCCAATTTCTAGATCTAATTTAGAAATTTTTCATCTATCAACGAAGAAAATCGATCGCGAATTGAGTTACTGCGCATCACCTTCAGCTTGTGAAAAAGGAAAATTTAAGTCCATTTTTGCGTCGTTAGAAATTTCAGGCAAAATACTCTAAAAATTTTTCAGACAAATAACAATAATTTTCCAGATTTCTAGATCTAATTTAGAACTTTTTCATCTATCAACGAAGAAAATCGATCAAAAATTGAGTTACTGCGCGTCACCTTCAGCTTGTGAAAAAAGCTAATTTAAGTCCATTTTTGCGTCGTTAGAAATTTCAGGCAAAATACTCTAAAAATTTTTCAGACAAATAACAATAATTTTTCAGATTTCTAGATCTAATTTAGAACTTTTTTATCTATCAACGAAGAAAATCGATCGCGAATTGAGTTACTGCGCGTCACCTCCAGCTTGTGAAAAAAGCAAATTTACGTCCATTTTTGCGTCGTTAGAAATTTCAGGCAAAATACTCTAAAAATTTTTCAGACAAATAACAATAATTTTTTAGATTTCTAGATCTAATTTAGAACTTTTTTATCTATCAACGAAGAAAATCGATCGCGAATTGAGTTACTGCGCATCACCTTCAGCTTGTGAAAAAAGCAAATTTAAGTCCATTTTTGCGTCGTTAGAAATTTCAGGCAAAATACTCTAAAAATTTTTCAGACAAATATCAATTATTTTTCCAATTTCTAGATCTAATTTAGAACTTTTTCATCTATCAACGAAGAAAATCGATTAAGAATTGAGTTACTGCGCATCACCTTCAGCTTGTGAAAAAAGCAAATTTAAGTCCATTTTTGCGTCGTTAGAAATTTCAGGCAAAATACTCTAAAAATTTTTCAGACAAATATCAATTATTTTTCCAATTTCTAGATCTTATTTAGAACTTTTTCATCTATCAACGAAGAAAATCGATCAAAAATTGAGTTACTGCGCGTCACCTTCAGCTTGTGAAAAAAGCAAATTTAAGTCCATTTTTGCGTCGCCAGAAATTTCAGGCATAATACTCTAAAAATTTTTCAGACAAATATCAATTATTTTTCCAATTTCTAGATCTAATTTAGAACTTTTTCATCTATCAACGAAGAAAATCGATCAAAAATTGAGTTACTGCGCGTCACCTTCAGCTTGTGAAAAAAGCAAATTTAAGTCCATTTTTGCGTCGTTAGAAATTTCAGGCAAAATACTCTAAAAATTTTTCAGACAAATATCAATTATTTTTCCAATTTCTAGATCTAATTTAGAACTTTTTCATCTATCAACGAAGAAAATCGATTAAGAATTGAGTTACTGCGCATCACCTTCAGCTTGTGAAAAAAGCAAATTTAAGTCCATTTTTGCGTCGTTAGAAATTTCAGGCAAAATACTCTAAAAATTTTTCAGACAAATATCAATTATTTTTCCAATTTCTAGATCTTATTTAGAACTTTTTCATCTATCAACGAAGAAAATCGATCAAAAATTGAGTTACTGCGCGTCACCTTCAGCTTGTGAAAAAAGCAAATTTAAGTCCATTTTTGCGTCGCCAGAAATTTCAGGCATAATACTCTAAAAATTTTTCAGACAAATATCAATTATTTTTCCAATTTCTAGATCTAATTTAGAACTTTTTCATCTATCAACGAAGAAAATCGATCAAAAATTGAGTTACTGCGCGTCACCTTCAGCTTGTGAAAAAAGCAAATTTAAGTCCATTTTTGCGTCGTTAGAAATTTCAGGCAAAATACTCTAAAAATTTTTCAGACAAATAACAATAATTTTCCAGATTTCTAGATCTAATTTAGAATTTTTTTATCTATCAACGATGAAAATCGATCAAAAATTGAGTTACTGCGCGTCACCTTCAGCTTGTGAAAAAAGCAAATTTAAGTCCATTTTTGCGTCGTTAGAAATTTCAGGCAAAATACTCTAAAAATTATTTAGACAAATAACAATAATTTTTCAGATTTCTAGATCTAATTTAGAACTTTTTCATCTATCAACGAAGAAAATCGATCAAAAATTGAGTTACTGCGCGTCACCTTCAGCTTGTGAAAAAAGCTAATTTAAGTCCATTTTTGCGTCGTTAGAAATTTCAGGCAAAATACTCTAAAAATTTTTCAGACAAATAACAATAATTTTTCAGATTTCTAGATCTAATTTAGAACTTTTTTATCTATCAACGAAGAAAATCGATCGCGAATTGAGTTACTGCGCGTCACCTCCAGCTTGTGAAAAAAGCAAATTTACGTCCATTTTTGCGTCGTTAGAAATTTCAGGCAAAATACTCTAAAAATTTTTCAGACAAATAACAATAATTTTTCAGATTTCTAGATCTAATTTAGAACTTTTTTATCTATCAACGAAGAAAATCGATCGCGAATTGAGTTACTGCGCATCACCTTCAGCTTGTGAAAAAAGCAAATTTAAGTCCATTTTTGCGTCGTTAGAAATTTCAGGCAAAATACTCTAAAAATTTTTCAGACAAATATCAATTATTTTTCCAATTTCTAGATCTAATTTAGAACTTTTTCATCTATCAACGAAGAAAATCGATTAAGAATTGAGTTACTGCGCATCACCTTCAGCTTGTGAAAAAAGCAAATTTAAGTCCATTTTTGCGTCGTTAGAAATTTCAGGCAAAATACTCTAAAAATTTTTCAGACAAATATCAATTATTTTTCCAATTTCTAGATCTTATTTAGAACTTTTTCATCTATCAACGAAGAAAATCGATTAAGAATTGAGTTACTGCGCATCACCTTCAGCTTGTGAAAAAAGCAAATTTAAGTCCATTTTTGCGTCGTTAGAAATTTCAGGCAAAATACTCTAAAAATTTTTCAGACAAATATCAATTATTTTTCCAATTTCTAGATCTTATTTAGAACTTTTTCATCTATCAACGAAGAAAATCGATCAAAAATTGAGTTACTGCGCGTCACCTTCAGCTTGTGAAAAAAGCAAATTTAAGTCCATTTTTGCGTCGCCAGAAATTTCAGGCATAATACTCTAAAAATTTTTCAGACAAATATCAATTATTTTTCCAATTTCTAGATCTAATTTAGAACTTTTTCATCTATCAACGAAGAAAATCGATCAAAAATTGAGTTACTGCGCGTCACCTTCAGCTTGTGAAAAAAGCAAATTTAAGTCCATTTTTGCGTCGTTAGAAATTTCAGGCAAAATACTCTAAAAATTTTTCAGACAAATATCAATTATTTTTCCAATTTCTAGATCTAATTTAGAACTTTTTCATCTATCAACGAAGAAAATCGATCAAAAATTGAGTTACTGCGCGTCACCTTCAGCTTGTGAAAAAAGCAAATTTAAGTCCATTTTTGCGTCGTTAGAAATTTCAGGCAAAATACTCTAAAAATTTTTCAGACAAATAACAATAATTTTTCAGATTTCTAGATCTAATTTAGAACTTTTTCATCTATCAACGAAGAAAATCGATCGCGAATTGAGTTACTGCGCATCACCTTCAGCTTGTGAAAAAAGCAAATTTAAGTCCATTTTTGCGTCGTTAGAAATTTCAGGCAAAATACTCTAAAAATTTTTCAGACAAATAACAATAATTTTCCAGATTTCTAGATCTAATTTAGAACTTTTTCATCTATCAACGAAGAAAATCGATCAAAAATTGAGTTACTGCGCGTCACCTTCAGCTTGTGAAAAAAGCTAATTTAAGTCCATTTTTGCGTCGTTAGAAATTTCAGGCAAAATACTCTAAAAATTTTTCAGACAAATAACAATAATTTTTCAGATTTCTAGATCTAATTTAGAACTTTTTTATCTATTAACGAAGAAAATCGATCGCGAATTGAGTTACTGCGCGTCACCTCCAGCTTGTGAAAAAAGCAAATTTACGTCCATTTTTGCGTCGTTAGAAATTTCAGGCAAAATACTCTAAAAATTTTTCAGACAAATAACAATAATTTTTCAGATTTCTAGATCTAATTTAGAACTTTTTTATCTATCAACGAAGAAAATCGATCGCGAATTGAGTTACTGCGCATCACCTTCAGCTTGTGAAAAAAGCAAATTTAAGTCCATTTTTGCGTCGTTAGAAATTTCAGGCAAAATACTCTAAAAATTTTTCAGACAAATAACAATAATTTTTCAGATTTCTAGATCTAATTTAGAACTTTTTCATCTATCAACGAAGAAAATCGATCGCGAATTGAGTTACTGCGCATCACCTTCAGCTTGTGAAAAAAGCAAATTTAAGTCCATTTTTGCGTCGTTAGAAATTTCAGGCAAAATACTCTAAAAATTTTTCAGACAAATAACAATAATTTTTTAGATTTCTAGATCTAATTTAGAACTTTTTCATCTATCAACGAAGAAAATCGATTGCGAATTGAGTTACTGCGCATCACCTTCAGCTTGTGAAAAAAGCAAATTTAAGTCCATTTTTGCGTCGTTAGAAATTTCAGGCAAAATACTCTAAAAATTTTTCAGATAAATATCAATTATTTTTCCAATTTCTAGATCTAATTTAGAACTTTTTCATCTATCAACGAAGAAAATCGATCGCGAATTGAGTTACTGCGCATCACCTTTAGCTTGTGAAAAAGGAAAATTTAAGTCCATTTTTGCGTCGTTAGAAATTTCAGGCAAAATACTCTAAAAATTTTTCAGACAAATAACAATAATTTTCCAGATTTCTAGATCTAATTTAGAACTTTTTCATCTATCAACGATGAAAATCGATCAAAAATTGAGTTACTGCGCGTCACCTTCAGCTTGTGAAAAAAGCAAATTTAAGTCCATTTTTGCGTCGTTAGAAATTTCAGGCAAAATACTCTAAAAATTTTTCAGACAAATAACAATAATTTTTCAGATTTCTAGATCTAATTTAGAACTTTTTCATCTATCAACGAAGAAAATCGATCAAAAATTGAGTTACTGCGCGTCACCTTCAGCTTGTGAAAAAAGCAAATTTAAGTCCATTTTTGCGTCGTTAGAAATTTCAGGCAAAATACTCTAAAAATTTTTCAGACAAATATCAATTATTTTTCCAATTTCTAGATCTAATTTAGAAATTTTTCATCTATCAACGAAGAAAATCGATCGCGAATTGAGTTACTGCGCATCACCTTTAGCTTGTGAAAAAGGAAAATTTAAGTCCATTTTTGCGTCGTTAGAAATTTCAGGCAAAATACTCTAAAAATTTTTCAGACAAATAACAATAATTTTCCAGATTTCTAGATCTAATTTAGAACTTTTTCATCTATCAACGAAGAAAATCGATCAAAAATTGAGTTACTGCGCGTCACCTTCAGCTTGTGAAAAAAGCTAATTTAAGTCCATTTTTGCGTCGTTAGAAATTTCAGGCAAAATACTCTAAAAATTTTTCAGACAAATAACAATAATTTTTCAGATTTCTAGATCTAATTTAGATCTTTTTCATCTATCAACGAAAAAAATCGATCGCGAATTGAGTTACTGCGCATCACCTTCAGCTTGTGAAAAAAGCAAATTTAAGTCCATTTTTGCGTCGTTAGAAATTTCAGGCAAAATACTCTAAAAATTTTTCAGACAAATAACAATAATTTTTCAGATTTCTAGATCTAATTTAGATCTTTTTCATCTATCAACGAAAAAAATCGATCGCGAATTGAGTTACTGCGCATCACCTTCAGCTTGTGAAAAAAGCAAATTTAAGTCCATTTTTGCGTCGTTAGAAATTTCAGGCAAAATACTCTAAAAATTTTTCAGACAAATATCAATTATTTTTCCAATTTCTAGATCTAATTTAGAACTTTTTCATCTATCAACGAAGAAAATCGATCGCGAATTGAGTTACTGCGCATCACCTTCAGCTTGTGAAAAAAGCAAATTTAAGTCCATTTTTTGCGTCGTTAGAAATTTCAGGCAAAATACTCTAAAAATTTTTCAGACAAATATCAATTATTTTTCCAATTTCTAGATCTTATTTAGAACTTTTTCATCTATCAACGAAGAAAATCGATCAAAAATTGAGTTACTGCGCGTCACCTTCAGCTTGTGAAAAATGCAAATTTAAGTCCATTTTTGCGTCGCCAGAAATTTCAGGCATAATACTCTAAAAATTTTTCAGACAAATATCAATTATTTTTCCAATTTCTAGATCTAATTTAGAACTTTTTCATCTATCAACGAAGAAAATCGATCAAAAATTGAGTTACTGCGCGTCACCTTCAGCTTGTGAAAAAAGCAAATTTAAGTCCATTTTTGCGTCGTTAGAAATTTCAGGCAAAATACTCTAAAAATTTTTCAGACAAATATCAATTATTTTTCCAATTTCTAGATCTAATTTAGAACTTTTTCATCTATCAACGAAGAAAATCGATTAAGAATTGAGTTACTGCGCATCACCTTCAGCTTGTGAAAAAAGCAAATTTAAGTCCATTTTTGCGTCGTTAGAAATTTCAGGCAAAATACTCTAAAAATTTTTCAGACAAATATCAATTATTTTTCCAATTTCTAGATCTTATTTAGAACTTTTTCATCTATCAACGAAGAAAATCGATCAAAAATTGAGTTACTGCGCGTCACCTTCAGCTTGTGAAAAAAGCAAATTTAAGTCCATTTTTGCGTCGCCAGAAATTTCAGGCATAATACTCTAAAAATTTTTCAGACAAATATCAATTATTTTTCCAATTTCTAGATCTAATTTAGAACTTTTTCATCTATCAACGAAGAAAATCGATCAAAAATTGAGTTACTGCGCGTCACCTTCAGCTTGTGAAAAAAGCAAATTTAAGTCCATTTTTGCGTCGTTAGAAATTTCAGGCAAAATACTCTAAAAATTTTTCAGACAAATAACAATAATTTTCCAGATTTCTAGATCTAATTTAGAATTTTTTTATCTATCAACGATGAAAATCGATCAAAAATTGAGTTACTGCGCGTCACCTTCAGCTTGTGAAAAAAGCAAATTTAAGTCCATTTTTGCGTCGTTAGAAATTTCAGGCAAAATACTCTAAAAATTATTTAGACAAATAACAATAATTTTTCAGATTTCTAGATCTAATTTAGAACTTTTTCATCTATCAACGAAGAAAATCGATCAAAAATTGAGTTACTGCGCGTCACCTTCAGCTTGTGAAAAAAGCTAATTTAAGTCCATTTTTGCGTCGTTAGAAATTTCAGGCAAAATACTCTAAAAATTTTTCAGACAAATAACAATAATTTTTCAGATTTCTAGATCTAATTTAGAACTTTTTTATCTATCAACGAAGAAAATCGATCGCGAATTGAGTTACTGCGCGTCACCTCCAGCTTGTGAAAAAAGCAAATTTACGTCCATTTTTGCGTCGTTAGAAATTTCAGGCAAAATACTCTAAAAATTTTTCAGACAAATAACAATAATTTTTCAGATTTCTAGATCTAATTTAGAACTTTTTTATCTATCAACGAAGAAAATCGATCGCGAATTGAGTTACTGCGCATCACCTTCAGCTTGTGAAAAAAGCAAATTTAAGTCCATTTTTGCGTCGTTAGAAATTTCAGGCAAAATACTCTAAAAATTTTTCAGACAAATATCAATTATTTTTCCAATTTCTAGATCTAATTTAGAACTTTTTCATCTATCAACGAAGAAAATCGATTAAGAATTGAGTTACTGCGCATCACCTTCAGCTTGTGAAAAAAGCAAATTTAAGTCCATTTTTGCGTCGTTAGAAATTTCAGGCAAAATACTCTAAAAATTTTTCAGACAAATATCAATTATTTTTCCAATTTCTAGATCTTATTTAGAACTTTTTCATCTATCAACGAAGAAAATCGATTAAGAATTGAGTTACTGCGCATCACCTTCAGCTTGTGAAAAAAGCAAATTTAAGTCCATTTTTGCGTCGTTAGAAATTTCAGGCAAAATACTCTAAAAATTTTTCAGACAAATATCAATTATTTTTCCAATTTCTAGATCTTATTTAGAACTTTTTCATCTATCAACGAAGAAAATCGATCAAAAATTGAGTTACTGCGCGTCACCTTCAGCTTGTGAAAAAAGCAAATTTAAGTCCATTTTTGCGTCGCCAGAAATTTCAGGCATAATACTCTAAAAATTTTTCAGACAAATATCAATTATTTTTCCAATTTCTAGATCTAATTTAGAACTTTTTCATCTATCAACGAAGAAAATCGATCAAAAATTGAGTTACTGCGCGTCACCTTCAGCTTGTGAAAAAAGCAAATTTAAGTCCATTTTTGCGTCGTTAGAAATTTCAGGCAAAATACTCTAAAAATTTTTCAGACAAATATCAATTATTTTTCCAATTTCTAGATCTAATTTAGAACTTTTTCATCTATCAACGAAGAAAATCGATCAAAAATTGAGTTACTGCGCGTCACCTTCAGCTTGTGAAAAAAGCAAATTTAAGTCCATTTTTGCGTCGTTAGAAATTTCAGGCAAAATACTCTAAAAATTTTTCAGACAAATAACAATAATTTTTCAGATTTCTAGATCTAATTTAGAACTTTTTCATCTATCAACGAAGAAAATCGATCGCGAATTGAGTTACTGCGCATCACCTTCAGCTTGTGAAAAAAGCAAATTTAAGTCCATTTTTGCGTCGTTAGAAATTTCAGGCAAAATACTCTAAAAATTTTTCAGACAAATAACAATAATTTTCCAGATTTCTAGATCTAATTTAGAACTTTTTCATCTATCAACGAAGAAAATCGATCAAAAATTGAGTTACTGCGCGTCACCTTCAGCTTGTGAAAAAAGCTAATTTAAGTCCATTTTTGCGTCGTTAGAAATTTCAGGCAAAATACTCTAAAAATTTTTCAGACAAATAACAATAATTTTTCAGATTTCTAGATCTAATTTAGAACTTTTTTATCTATTAACGAAGAAAATCGATCGCGAATTGAGTTACTGCGCGTCACCTCCAGCTTGTGAAAAAAGCAAATTTACGTCCATTTTTGCGTCGTTAGAAATTTCAGGCAAAATACTCTAAAAATTTTTCAGACAAATAACAATAATTTTTCAGATTTCTAGATCTAATTTAGAACTTTTTTATCTATCAACGAAGAAAATCGATCGCGAATTGAGTTACTGCGCATCACCTTCAGCTTGTGAAAAAAGCAAATTTAAGTCCATTTTTGCGTCGTTAGAAATTTCAGGCAAAATACTCTAAAAATTTTTCAGACAAATAACAATAATTTTTCAGATTTCTAGATCTAATTTAGAACTTTTTCATCTATCAACGAAGAAAATCGATCGCGAATTGAGTTACTGCGCATCACCTTCAGCTTGTGAAAAAAGCAAATTTAAGTCCATTTTTGCGTCGTTAGAAATTTCAGGCAAAATACTCTAAAAATTTTTCAGACAAATAACAATAATTTTTTAGATTTCTAGATCTAATTTAGAACTTTTTCATCTATCAACGAAGAAAATCGATTGCGAATTGAGTTACTGCGCATCACCTTCAGCTTGTGAAAAAAGCAAATTTAAGTCCATTTTTGCGTCGTTAGAAATTTCAGGCAAAATACTCTAAAAATTTTTCAGATAAATATCAATTATTTTTCCAATTTCTAGATCTAATTTAGAACTTTTTCATCTATCAACGAAGAAAATCGATCGCGAATTGAGTTACTGCGCATCACCTTTAGCTTGTGAAAAAGGAAAATTTAAGTCCATTTTTGCGTCGTTAGAAATTTCAGGCAAAATACTCTAAAAATTTTTCAGACAAATAACAATAATTTTCCAGATTTCTAGATCTAATTTAGAACTTTTTCATCTATCAACGATGAAAATCGATCAAAAATTGAGTTACTGCGCGTCACCTTCAGCTTGTGAAAAAAGCAAATTTAAGTCCATTTTTGCGTCGTTAGAAATTTCAGGCAAAATACTCTAAAAATTTTTCAGACAAATAACAATAATTTTTCAGATTTCTAGATCTAATTTAGAACTTTTTCATCTATCAACGAAGAAAATCGATCGCGAATTGAGTTACTGCGCATCACCTTCAGCTTGTGAAAAAAGCAAATTTAAGTCCATTTTTGCGTCGTTAGAAATTTCAGGCAAAATACTCTAAAAATTTTTCAGACAAATATCAATTATTTTTCCAATTTCTAGATCTAATTTAGAAATTTTTCATCTATCAACGAAGAAAATCGATCGCGAATTGAGTTACTGCGCATCACCTTTAGCTTGTGAAAAAGGAAAATTTAAGTCCATTTTTGCGTCGTTAGAAATTTCAGGCAAAATACTCTAAAAATTTTTCAGACAAATAACAATAATTTTCCAGATTTCTAGATCTAATTTAGAACTTTTTCATCTATCAACGAAGAAAATCGATCAAAAATTGAGTTACTGCGCGTCACCTTCAGCTTGTGAAAAAAGCTAATTTAAGTCCATTTTTGCGTCGTTAGAAATTTCAGGCAAAATACTCTAAAAATTTTTCAGACAAATAACAATAATTTTTCAGATTTCTAGATCTAATTTAGATCTTTTTCATCTATCAACGAAAAAAATCGATCGCGAATTGAGTTACTGCGCATCACCTTCAGCTTGTGAAAAAAGCAAATTTAAGTCCATTTTTGCGTCGTTAGAAATTTCAGGCAAAATACTCTAAAAATTTTTCAGACAAATATCAATTATTTTTCCAATTTCTAGATCTAATTTAGAACTTTTTCATCTATCAACGAAGAAAATCGATCGCGAATTGAGTTACTGCGCATCACCTTCAGCTTGTGAAAAAGGAAAATTTAAGTCCATTTTTGCGTCGTTAGAAATTTCAGGCAAAATACTCTAAAAATTTTTCAGACAAATATCAATTATTTTTCCAATTTCTAGATCTAATTTAGAACTTTTTCATCTATCAACGAAGAAAATCGATTAAAAATTGAGTTACTGCGCGTCACCTTCAGCTTGTGAAAAAAGCAAATTTAAGTCCATTTTTGCGTCGCCAGAAATTTCAGGCATAATACTCTAAAAATTTTTTAGACAAATATCAATTATTTTTCCAATTTCTAGATCTAATTTAGAACTTTTTCATCTATCAACGAAAGAAAATCGATCAAAAATTGAGTTACTGCGCGTCACCTTCAACTTGTGAAAAAAGCAAATTTAAGTCCATTTTTGCGTCGTTAGAAATTTCAGGCAAAATACTCTAAAAATTTTTCAGACAAATAACAATAATTTTTCCAATTTCTAGATCTAATTTAGAACTTTTTCATCTATCAACGATGAAAATCGATCAAAAATTGAGTTACTGCGCGTCACCTTCAGCTTGTGAAAAAAGCAAATTTAAGTCCATTTTTGCGTCGTTAGAAATTTCAGGCAAAATACTCTAAAAATTTTTCAGACAAATAACAATAATTTTTCAGATTTCTAGATCTAATTTAGAACTTTTTCATCTATCAACGAAGAAAATCGATCGCGAATTGAGTTACTGCGCATCACCTTCAGCTTGTGAAAAAAGCAAATTTAAGTCCATTTTTGCGTCGTTAGAAATTTCAGGCAAAATACTCTAAAAATTTTTCAGACAAATATCAATTATTTTTCCAATTTCTAGATCTAATTTAGAAATTTTTCATCTATCAACGAAGAAAATCGATCGCGAATTGAGTTACTGCGCATCACCTTCAGCTTGTGAAAAAGGAAAATTTAAGTCCATTTTTGCGTCGTTAGAAATTTCAGGCAAAATACTCTAAAAATTTTTCAGACAAATAACAATAATTTTCCAGATTTCTAGATCTAATTTAGAACTTTTTCATCTATCAACGAAGAAAATCGATCAAAAATTGAGTTACTGCGCGTCACCTTCAGCTTGTGAAAAAAGCTAATTTAAGTCCATTTTTGCGTCGTTAGAAATTTCAGGCAAAATACTCTAAAAATTTTTCAGACAAATAACAATAATTTTTCAGATTTCTAGATCTAATTTAGAACTTTTTTATCTATCAACGAAGAAAATCGATCAAAAATTGAGTTACTGCGCGTCACCTTCAGCTTGTGAAAAAAGCAAATTTAAGTCCATTTTTGCGTCGTTAGAAATTTCAGGCAAAATACTCTAAAAATTTTTCAGACAAATATCAATTATTTTTCCAATTTCTAGATCTAATTTAGAAATTTTTCATCTATCAACGAAGAAAATCGATCGCGAATTGAGTTACTGCGCATCACCTTTAGCTTGTGAAAAAGGAAAATTTAAGTCCATTTTTGCGTCGTTAGAAATTTCAGGCAAAATACTCTAAAAATTTTTCAGACAAATAACAATAATTTTCCAGATTTCTAGATCTAATTTAGAACTTTTTCATCTATCAACGAAGAAAATCGATCAAAAATTGAGTTACTGCGCGTCACCTTCAGCTTGTGAAAAAAGCTAATTTAAGTCCATTTTTGCGTCGTTAGAAATTTCAGGCAAAATACTCTAAAAATTTTTCAGACAAATAACAATAATTTTTCAGATTTCTAGATCTAATTTAGATCTTTTTCATCTATCAACGAAAAAAATCGATCGCGAATTGAGTTACTGCGCATCACCTTCAGCTTGTGAAAAAAGCAAATTTAAGTCCATTTTTGCGTCGTTAGAAATTTCAGGCAAAATACTCTAAAAATTTTTCAGACAAATATCAATTATTTTTCCAATTTCTAGATCTAATTTAGAACTTTTTCATCTATCAACGAAGAAAATCGATCGCGAATTGAGTTACTGCGCATCACCTTCAGCTTGTGAAAAAGGAAAATTTAAGTCCATTTTTGCGTCGTTAGAAATTTCAGGCAAAATACTCTAAAAATTTTTCAGACAAATAACAATAATTTTCCAGATTTCTAGATCTAATTTAGAATTTTTTTATCTATCAACGATGAAAATCGATCAAAAATTGAGTTACTGCGCGTCACCTTCAGCTTGTGAAAAAAGCAAATTTAAGTCCATTTTTGCGTCGTTAGAAATTTCAGGCAAAATACTCTAAAAATTTTTCAGACAAATATCAATTATTTTTCCAATTTCTAGATCTAATTTAGAACTTTTTCATCTATCAACGAAGAAAATCGATTAAAAATTGAGTTACTGCGCGTCACCTTCAGCTTGTGAAAAAAGCAAATTTAAGTCCATTTTTGCGTCGCCAGAAATTTCAGGCATAATACTCTAAAAATTTTTTAGACAAATATCAATTATTTTTCCAATTTCTAGATCTAATTTAGAACTTTTTCATCTATCAACGAAGAAAATCGATCGCGAATTGAGTTACTGCGCATCACCTTCAGCTTGTGAAAAAAGCAAATTTAAGTCCATTTTTGCGTCGTTAGAAATTTCAGGCAAAATACTCTAAAAATTTTTCAGACAAATATCAATTATTTTTCCAATTTCTAGATTTAATTTAGAACTTTTTCATCTATCAACGAAGAAAATCGATCGCGAATTGAGTTACTGCGCATCACCTTCAGCTTGTGAAAAAGGAAAATTTAAGTCCATTTTTGCGTCGTTAGAAATTTCAGGCAAAATACTCTAAAAATTTTTCAGACAAATAACAATAATTTTTCCAATTTCTAGATCTAATTTAGAACTTTTTCATCTATCAACGATGAAAATCGATCAAAAATTGAGTTACTGCGCGTCACCTTCAGCTTGTGAAAAAAGCAAATTTAAGTCCATTTTTGCGTCGTTAGAAATTTCAGGCAAAATACTCTAAAAATTTTTCAGACAAATAACAATAATTTTTCAGATTTCTAGATCTAATTTAGAACTTTTTCATCTATCAACGAAGAAAATCGATCGCGAATTGAGTTACTGCGCATCACCTTCAGCTTGTGAAAAAAGCAAATTTAAGTCCATTTTTGCGTCGTTAGAAATTTCAGGCAAAATACTCTAAAAATTTTTCAGACAAATATCAATTATTTTTCCAATTTCTAGATCTAATTTAGAAATTTTTCATCTATCAACGAAGAAAATCGATCGCGAATTGAGTTACTGCGCATCACCTTCAGCTTGTGAAAAAGGAAAATTTAAGTCCATTTTTGCGTCGTTAGAAATTTCAGGCAAAATACTCTAAAAATTTTTCAGACAAATAACAATAATTTTCCAGATTTCTAGATCTAATTTAGAACTTTTTCATCTATCAACGAAGAAAATCGATCAAAAATTGAGTTACTGCGCGTCACCTTCAGCTTGTGAAAAAAGCTAATTTAAGTCCATTTTTGCGTCGTTAGAAATTTCAGGCAAAATACTCTAAAAATTTTTCAGACAAATAACAATAATTTTTCAGATTTCTAGATCTAATTTAGAACTTTTTTATCTATCAACGAAGAAAATCGATCGCGAATTGAGTTACTGCGCGTCACCTCCAGCTTGTGAAAAAAGCAAATTTACGTCCATTTTTGCGTCGTTAGAAATTTCAGGCAAAATACTCTAAAAATTTTTCAGACAAATAACAATAATTTTTCAGATTTCTAGATCTAATTTAGAACTTTTTTATCTATCAACGAAGAAAATCGATCGCGAATTGAGTTACTGCGCATCACCTTCAGCTTGTGAAAAAAGCAAATTTAAGTCCATTTTTGCGTCGTTAGAAATTTCAGGCAAAATACTCTAAAAATTTTTCAGACAAATATCAATTATTTTTCCAATTTCTAGATCTAATTTAGAACTTTTTCATCTATCAACGAAGAAAATCGATTAAGAATTGAGTTACTGCGCATCACCTTCAGCTTGTGAAAAAAGCAAATTTAAGTCCATTTTTGCGTCGTTAGAAATTTCAGGCAAAATACTCTAAAAATTTTTCAGACAAATATCAATTATTTTTCCAATTTCTAGATCTTATTTAGAACTTTTTCATCTATCAACGAAGAAAATCGATCAAAAATTGAGTTACTGCGCGTCACCTTCAGCTTGTGAAAAAAGCAAATTTAAGTCCATTTTTGCGTCGCCAGAAATTTCAGGCATAATACTCTAAAAATTTTTCAGACAAATATCAATTATTTTTCCAATTTCTAGATCTAATTTAGAACTTTTTCATCTATCAACGAAGAAAATCGATCAAAAATTGAGTTACTGCGCGTCACCTTCAGCTTGTGAAAAAAGCAAATTTAAGTCCATTTTTGCGTCGTTAGAAATTTCAGGCAAAATACTCTAAAAATTTTTCAGACAAATATCAATTATTTTTCCAATTTCTAGATCTAATTTAGAACTTTTTCATCTATCAACGAAGAAAATCGATCAAAAATTGAGTTACTGCGCGTCACCTTCAGCTTGTGAAAAAAGCAAATTTAAGTCCATTTTTGCGTCGTTAGAAATTTCAGGCAAAATACTCTAAAAATTTTTCAGACAAATAACAATAATTTTTCAGATTTCTAGATCTAATTTAGAACTTTTTCATCTATCAACGAAGAAAATCGATCGCGAATTGAGTTACTGCGCATCACCTTCAGCTTGTGAAAAAAGCAAATTTAAGTCCATTTTTGCGTCGTTAGAAATTTCAGGCAAAATACTCTAAAAATTTTTCAGACAAATAACAATAATTTTCCAGATTTCTAGATCTAATTTAGAACTTTTTCATCTATCAACGAAGAAAATCGATCAAAAATTGAGTTACTGCGCGTCACCTTCAGCTTGTGAAAAAAGCTAATTTAAGTCCATTTTTGCGTCGTTAGAAATTTCAGGCAAAATACTCTAAAAATTTTTCAGACAAATATCAATTATTTTTCCAATTTCTAGATCTAATTTAGAAATTTTTCATCTATCAACGAAGAAAATCGATCGCGAATTGAGTTACTGCGCATCACCTTCAGCTTGTGAAAAAGGAAAATTTAAGTCCATTTTTGCGTCGTTAGAAATTTCAGGCAAAATACTCTAAAAATTTTTCAGACAAATAACAATAATTTTCCAGATTTCTAGATCTAATTTAGAACTTTTTCATCTATCAACGAAGAAAATCGATCAAAAATTGAGTTACTGCGCGTCACCTTCAGCTTGTGAAAAAAGCTAATTTAAGTCCATTTTTGCGTCGTTAGAAATTTCAGGCAAAATACTCTAAAAATTTTTCAGACAAATATCAATTATTTTTCCAATTTCTAGATCTAATTTAGAAATTTTTCATCTATCAACGAAGAAAATCGATCGCGAATTGAGTTACTGCGCATCACCTTCAGCTTGTGAAAAAGGAAAATTTAAGTCCATTTTTGCGTCGTTAGAAATTTCAGGCAAAATACTCTAAAAATTTTTCAGACAAATAACAATAATTTTCCAGATTTCTAGATCTAATTTAGAACTTTTTCATCTATCAACGAAGAAAATCGATCAAAAATTGAGTTACTGCGCGTCACCTTCAGCTTGTGAAAAAAGCTAATTTAAGTCCATTTTTGCGTCGTTAGAAATTTCAGGCAAAATACTCTAAAAATTTTTCAGACAAATAACAATAATTTTTCAGATTTCTAGATCTAATTTAGAACTTTTTTATCTATCAACGAAGAAAATCGATCGCGAATTGAGTTACTGCGCGTCACCTCCAGCTTGTGAAAAAAGCAAATTTACGTCCATTTTTGCGTCGTTAGAAATTTCAGGCAAAATACTCTAAAAATTTTTCAGACAAATAACAATAATTTTTCAGATTTCTAGATCTAATTTAGAACTTTTTTATCTATCAACGAAGAAAATCGATCGCGAATTGAGTTACTGCGCATCACCTTCAGCTTGTGAAAAAAGCAAATTTAAGTCCATTTTTGCGTCGTTAGAAATTTCAGGCAAAATACTCTAAAAATTTTTCAGACAAATATCAATTATTTTTCCAATTTCTAGATCTAATTTAGAACTTTTTCATCTATCAACGAAGAAAATCGATTAAGAATTGAGTTACTGCGCATCACCTTCAGCTTGTGAAAAAAGCAAATTTAAGTCCATTTTTGCGTCGTTAGAAATTTCAGGCAAAATACTCTAAAAATTTTTCAGACAAATATCAATTATTTTTCCAATTTCTAGATCTTATTTAGAACTTTTTCATCTATCAACGAAGAAAATCGATCAAAAATTGAGTTACTGCGCGTCACCTTCAGCTTGTGAAAAAAGCAAATTTAAGTCCATTTTTGCGTCGCCAGAAATTTCAGGCATAATACTCTAAAAATTTTTCAGACAAATATCAATTATTTTTCCAATTTCTAGATCTAATTTAGAACTTTTTCATCTATCAACGAAGAAAATCGATCAAAAATTGAGTTACTGCGCGTCACCTTCAGCTTGTGAAAAAAGCAAATTTAAGTCCATTTTTGCGTCGTTAGAAATTTCAGGCAAAATACTCTAAAAATTTTTCAGACAAATATCAATTATTTTTCCAATTTCTAGATCTAATTTAGAACTTTTTCATCTATCAACGAAGAAAATCGATCAAAAATTGAGTTACTGCGCGTCACCTTCAGCTTGTGAAAAAAGCAAATTTAAGTCCATTTTTGCGTCGTTAGAAATTTCAGGCAAAATACTCTAAAAATTTTTCAGACAAATAACAATAATTTTTCAGATTTCTAGATCTAATTTAGAACTTTTTCATCTATCAACGAAGAAAATCGATCGCGAATTGAGTTACTGCGCATCACCTTCAGCTTGTGAAAAAAGCAAATTTAAGTCCATTTTTGCGTCGTTAGAAATTTCAGGCAAAATACTCTAAAAATTTTTCAGACAAATAACAATAATTTTCCAGATTTCTAGATCTAATTTAGAACTTTTTCATCTATCAACGAAGAAAATCGATCAAAAATTGAGTTACTGCGCGTCACCTTCAGCTTGTGAAAAAAGCTAATTTAAGTCCATTTTTGCGTCGTTAGAAATTTCAGGCAAAATACTCTAAAAATTTTTCAGACAAATATCAATTATTTTTCCAATTTCTAGATCTAATTTAGAAATTTTTCATCTATCAACGAAGAAAATCGATCGCGAATTGAGTTACTGCGCATCACCTTCAGCTTGTGAAAAAGGAAAATTTAAGTCCATTTTTGCGTCGTTAGAAATTTCAGGCAAAATACTCTAAAAATTTTTCAGACAAATAACAATAATTTTCCAGATTTCTAGATCTAATTTAGAACTTTTTCATCTATCAACGAAGAAAATCGATCAAAAATTGAGTTACTGCGCGTCACCTTCAGCTTGTGAAAAAAGCTAATTTAAGTCCATTTTTGCGTCGTTAGAAATTTCAGGCAAAATACTCTAAAAATTTTTCAGACAAATATCAATTATTTTTCCAATTTCTAGATCTAATTTAGAAATTTTTCATCTATCAACGAAGAAAATCGATCGCGAATTGAGTTACTGCGCATCACCTTCAGCTTGTGAAAAAAGCAAATTTAAGTCCATTTTTGCGTCGTTAGAAATTTCAGGCAAAATACTCTAAAAATTTTTCAGACAAATATCAATAATTTTTCCAATTTCTAGATCTAATTTAGAACTTTTTCATCTATCAACGAAGAAAATCGATCGCGAATTGAGTTACTGCGCATCACCTTCAGCTTGTGAAAAAAGCAAATTTAAGTCCATTTTTGCGTCGCCAGAAATTTCTGGCAAAATACTCTAAAAATTTTTCAAACAAATATCAATTACTTTTTCAATTTCTAGATCTAATTTAGAACTTTTTCATCTATCAACGAAGAAAATCGATCAAAAATTGCGTTACTGCGCGTCACCTTCAGCTTGTGAAAAAAGCAAATTTAAGTCCATTTTTGCGTCGTTAGAAATTTCAGGCAAAATACTCTAAAAATTTTTCAGACAAATAACAATAATTTTTCAGATTTCTAGATCTAATTTAGAACTTTTTCATCTATCAACGAAGAAAATCGATCGCGAATTGAGTTACTGCGCATCACCTTCAGCTTGTGAAAAAAGCAAATTTAAGTCCATTTTTGCGTCGTTAGAAATTTCAGGCAAAATACTCTAAAAATTTTTCAGACAAATATCAATTATTTTTCCAATTTCTAGATCTAATTTAGAAATTTTTCATCTATCAACGAAGAAAATCGATCGCGAATTGAGTTACTGCGCATCACCTTCAGCTTGTGAAAAAGGAAAATTTAAGTCCATTTTTGCGTCGTTAGAAATTTCAGGCAAAATACTCTAAAAATTTTTCAGACAAATAACAATAATTTTCCAGATTTCTAGATCTAATTTAGAACTTTTTCATCTATCAACGAAGAAAATCGATCAAAAATTGAGTTACTGCGCGTCACCTTCAGCTTGTGAAAAAAGCTAATTTAAGTCCATTTTTGCGTCGTTAGAAATTTCAGGCAAAATACTCTAAAAATTTTTCAGACAAATAACAATAATTTTTCAGATTTCTAGATCTAATTTAGAACTTTTTCATCTATCAACGAAGAAAATCGATCGCGAATTGAGTTACTGCGCATCACCTTCAGCTTGTGAAAAAAGCAATTTTAAGTCCATTTTTGCGTCGTTAGAAATTTCAGGCAAAATACTCTAAAAATTTTTCAGACAAATATCAATTATTTTTCCAATTTCTAGATCTAATTTAGAAATTTTTCATCTATCAACGAAGAAAATCGATCGCGAATTGAGTTACTGCGCATCACCTTCAGCTTGTGAAAAAAGCAAATTTAAGTCCATTTTTGCGTCGTTAGAAATTTCAGGCAAAATACTCTAAAAATTTTTCAGACAAATATCAATTATTTTTCCAATTTCTAGATCTAATTTAGAACTTTTTCATCTATCAACGAAGAAAATCGATCAAAAATTGAGTTACTGCGCGTCACCTTCAGCTTGTGAAAAAAGCAAATTTAAGTCCATTTTTGCGTCGCCAGAAATTTCAGGCATAATACTCTAAAAATTTTTCAGACAAATATCAATTATTTTTCCAATTTCTAGATCTAATTTAGAACTTTTTCATCTATCAACGAAAGAAAATCGATCAAAAATTGAGTTACTGCGCGTCACCTTCAGCTTGTGAAAAAAGCAAATTTAAGTCCATTTTTGCGTCGTTAGAAATTTCAGGCAAAATACTCTAAAAATTTTTCAGACAAATAACAATAATTTTTCAGATTTCTAGATCTAATTTAGAACTTTTTCATCTATCAACGAAGAAAATCGATCGCGAATTGAGTTACTGCGCATCACCTTCAGCTTGTGAAAAAAGCAAATTTAAGTCCATTTTTGCGTCGTTAGAAATTTCAGGCAAAATACTCTAAAAATTTTTCAGACAAATATCAATTATTTTTCCAATTTCTAGATCTAATTTAGAACTTTTTCATCTATCAACGAAGAAAATCGATCGCGAATTGAGTTACTGCGCATCACCTTCAGCTTGTGAAAAAGGAAAATTTAAGTCCATTTTTGCGTCGTTAGAAATTTCTGGCAAAATACTCTAAAAATTTTTCAGACAAATATCAATTATTTTTCCAATTTCTAGATCTAATTTAGAAATTTTTCATCTATCAACGAAGAAAATCGATCAAAAATTGAGTTACTGCGCGTCACCTTCAGCTTGTGAAAAAAGCAAATTTAAGTCCATTTTTGCGTCGTTAGAAATTTCAGGCAAAATACTCTAAAAATTTTTCAGACAAATAACAATAATTTTTCAGATTTCTAGATCTAATTTAAAACTTTTTCATCTATTGACAAACAAAATTGCACAAAAACTGAGCTCTTGCGCATCTGGTTGATCTTGTCAAAAAATGCAATTTCAATGGATTTAAGCCCTGCCAGGAAAATTCGCCAAAATATGGTAAATTTTTTTTAAACAAATATAAATAATTTTTCAGATTTCTAGATCTAACTTCAAACTTCTTTACCCATTGACGAACAAGATTGCAAAAAAAACTGATCTATTGCGCTTCTGGTTCATCTTGTCAAAAAATCCAATTTCAATTGATTTATGCCCTGCAAGGAAAATGAGATATGGAAATATGAAAAATAATTGATATTTGTCTAAAAATGTTGTAGCGTATTTTGGCAAATTTTTCTGGCAGTGCTTAAATTGATTGAAATTTGTTTTTTTGAAAAGATCCACCAGACGTGCAATGGCTCGGTTTAGTGAAATTTTTTTCTTCAATAGATGAATAAGTTTAAAAATAGATCTAGAAATCTGAAATATTATTGATATTTGTTTCAAAAATTTTTTAGCGTAATTTGGGGAATTTTTCTAGCAGGGCTTAAATTGATTGAAATTGTCTTTTTTGACAAGATCAACCAGATGCGCAATAGCTCAGTTTTTGTGCAATTTTGTTCGTCAATATATGAAAGAGTTTGAAATTAGATATAGAAATCTGAAAAATTATTGATATTTCTTTAAAAAATTTTTTGCGTAATTTGGCGAATTTTTCTGGCAGGGCTTAAATTGATTGAAATTGGATTTTTTGACAAGATCAACCAGAAGCGCAATAGCTCAATTTTTGTGAATTTTTGTTCGTCAATAGATGAAAAAGTTTGAAATTGGATCTAGAAATCTGGAAAATATTTGATATATGTGTAAAAGTTTTTTAGCGTATTTTCGCAATTTTTCCTGTCAGGGGTTCATTATATTCTTTAATTTTTTTTTCTTTTTATCAATCATTCTTTATAGATAGAATTTCTTTAATTTATTATCTTTTTTTTCTATTTTTTAATTTTTAATGAAAATTGCAATTATTAATATC
This sequence comes from Ganaspis brasiliensis, assembly GCA_037103525.1. Classification (NCBI taxonomy): domain Eukaryota; kingdom Metazoa; phylum Arthropoda; class Insecta; order Hymenoptera; family Figitidae; genus Ganaspis; species Ganaspis brasiliensis. The sequence goes on along the minus strand of JAZKLR010000537.1, from coordinate 318,417 downwards.
ATTATTTCATAAAATGATCATACATGCATAAGTGGATTATTATTTATTTCAATTATCGAATAAAATGTTTAATGAGGTTTTTATAAACTAAATTTTAAATTTATATTTTTCTAATAATTTCATAAATTGTTTATTTTTTAATTTATTGTTTTTTCAAGTCAGATATTTTGTACTTTTTTCAAATACTTAAACATTCCGCGCCATATCTCACCTAACCTCCAAATTTTATAATATTTTTATATTAACACGATTAAATCTTTTGTATATAAACTTATTTTTTAAATATATATTTTTTACATATGATTTATTTTAGTACACTTAACGCACTTTACACAAAAATATAATTATTATTAATAACGTATTAATAACTTTACATACGATATATGAGAAAATATAAAATCTAATTCATATGTATGCAATTTCCTACTGCTATACAGAAAAATGAACTAAGTCAAATGAGCACCACTGCAGAGCAAATCTAGTAATATCTAGTAATCCAGATTATAATCCGAGCATCTCCCGAAAACACCCAAAGAATATCATTTAAGAATGATCACTTTTACAATGTTGACAATTTTCTTAAAAAATTATTGTTAAAAAATTATTGCCTTTAACAATGCTTAGAGCTGTCTTGAAAAAAGTTATTTTTAATAAAATAATTATTGTACATCTAAAATCTTATTAAACACGTTAACGAAATGTTATAAGTTAAAATACTTCTTTAAAAGGAGCTGCCATTTTAACAATATGTAATTTTAAAAAATTGTTGCATATCCTGTAGCTCATTAAAAATATTAAATAAAAATTTACTATTATTTTGAAATTCATTGATTTATTTAATTTATTAATGTTTATGAAAAATTGTTCTAATTCATCATTTATTACATATTAATGTTTTTATTTAAATTAAATTTTAAACTAGTAATACTTTTTTATTCCTAATATATTTTATAAATTATAAAAATCCATTCAGGAAACAAACACTGTTTGTAAGACTTATTGGCGCTTTCTCTCTTTCTTATGCTTGCATGCGTCCTTCTTCCACTCACAGCTTGGAGCTCAGCCAGTCAGCTGATTTTAGTTCACGCGTGACATAAAATAAGTGACAAACTAAATTGTTCATAAAAGCTGAAATAATTAAGGGATCGAAAAAATTCTTTTTGGTAAAACTTTCTAATACCCTATTGAATAACTTGTATGATTTAAGTTTACAAAATTCAATACTTCCTCACTATGACTTTTTGCTCAAAGTCAGTAAAGACCAAATAACGACAGCGACTACTTTATTGTTAAAAATCACCAACAAATTAAACATTTTTTATCATTTCAACAAACTTAGTAGAATCTGCATTGTTTTTAGAGTAGATAAGTGGAATTGAAACTTTTTCCATCCATTGGTTTCTGAGATATCACGAGTTGATTATTAAAATTTTATTATTTTCAATCAAGAAATAAATTCAATTTATAATTTTTATCTTAATAAATAAAAGTCAGACAAAAAAATTATATTAAGAAAAAATGTGCGTATTCAAATGCTCTATCGATTACAATTTTTCATTTTTTATTTTCTCGAATTTTTTTTTCCAGATAATTTTTCCATCATTTTATCTCACGAAAAAAGAGACAGACAAGGCCTTCGAGCCTAGATCGAGTTCTTCTTCCCAGCCGCTCAATTGTAAATTGAACAACTGTATTGAAAATCGATAAAAATAATTGAAATTTAAGAAAATAATAAAAATGGAGGAAATAAATTGAAAATTTGAAAAAAATAATTGATAATAAACAACAAAATTACAAAATGACAAAAATAATTGACAATTGAAAACAAAATTCAAAATATGGCTAGATTAATACACAACCGATCAAAATAACTTAAAAAATTGTTGAAGGGGTCAAGATTTTAGAGACCTTGGGAAACATTTTTGTAACGATGTAAATGAAAATACTCGTGAAAATATAAATAGAAATATTGCTGAGATTAAAACTATAAAATTGCTTTGTAAAAAACAGATAACAGATTTCAAAGAAGTTTTTTTTAATAAAGTCTAAAAAAAAGTTTAATAACTTTCTCTCTAAATCTGAATTAGTGTTTTTCTATTAATAAATTATTGAAAAGTGGAAAAATTAATAAAAAATTACTAATTTTTAATAAAAAACTACTAATTGAAATAGTAGGAAACTACTAATTAAAATGTTAAAGTTTCACTGTTTAATTTAGTAGTTTTCTACTAAAAAATTAGTAAAATTATTACTACTTAATAATAGCTCACCTTTCACTAATTCAGATTTAAAAAGCTTCAAAAGATGATTAATTTAAATTCTTTAAAAATGTATTCAAGAATAATATTTAAGTAAAAAAAATTTTATTGATGAACACTTTTAAGAAACTTTCATCAACGTCTTAATAAATTATAAAGATCATTAAAAATTAACTTCAAATTTACGTATTTTTTGCTTTTTAACCCACAATTAAGGTATTTCCGATGGTATTTCTCTTGCAGTTATATACTTGAAAAAACCGTTTTTTATGGATTTTCTTAAAATTGTAAGAAAACGTTATTTTATATGTGCCTTCTATCTGGTTAAGATTTCAGGACCCTTCACCGTCTAAAATTTGAGATATTCTCGTTCGAAATTTCAATTTTACATGCAAAATGATAAAAAATTGAAATTTCGAACAAGAATTCTTAAATTTTAGACGGTAAAGGGTCCTGAAATCTTAATAAAATAAAAGGCACATATATAAAATAACGTTTTCTCACAATTTAAAGAAAATCCATTAATCCATAGAAAATCGATTTTTTCAAGTACCTATAAATGGAAGAGAAATACCTTAAGATGCAACAGTGTATAAAAACGGTGTATAATTTTGCGCCGAAGACGCATTATGAATGAGTTCATCTGAAATAAAAAAAAATTTACCAAATATTAAGTTTCAATTACATGTAGAGATAAAATGAATTGGTATTTAAAAATATTAGTTTTATTTTAATTTAAATTTTATTATAGAGAGATTTATTTGTATTAAATAATCTGAGCTGTAGGTATTAAAAAATATTCATATAATTTTTTTAATTATAAAAGGTTTCAATTGGATTGATTAAATCTGAACTGATGGTCTTCAAAAACATTGATTTTTCAAAAATTTTAATTTCATTATAAATGGATTCATTTGTATTGAATAACCTGAACTGCGGACATTAAAAAATATTCATTTTATTTTCTGTATTTATAAAGGGATTAATTAGGATTGACAAATATTTGAACCCATATTAATAAGGATTGACTTGCGGATAAAAGTAGGTGTTATCATCGGATACAAATGGATTGGACAGAAAACGTATTAAAAAAGATTACATAATTTGACTTTTTCTTCGAAAATGATAAAATTTCAATCTTTTTCAATTTCCTCCTTCTTACTGGGCTACCTCCCTTTTTGAAATTGCTTTTCACGTACAAAACGATGTCCAGAATGATGTGGAAAATAAGGTTGAGAGCTACATAAAAAACCATTCAAATTTAAATTATATTATTTTATGATTTCTACCTTATTGAAACAAACGATTTTTATGTTTGTTTAAAAATGATGTAACTGTCATATTTTTATATTTTTTAAATTATTAAACAGTATAATACATTTTTTATGTAAATAATATTTAATTTACATATTTTATTCTCAACATAATGTATTATAATAGAAAAAATAAGGACGGGATAAGGTGTGTAATAAATCCACTATAAATTAATAATAATAAAATCGGTATCACTAATCATTAATTTTTAAAAAATGTTTTTTATTAAATTCTTCTTATCACGCCAATTCTGAAACATTCAAAAGTGTTTAAAAGAATTAGATTTTTATTATAATGCGATTTAAAACATTGCTTACTCTCTAAATCTGAATTAGTGATTTTCCACTAATGAATTAGACAAAAATCGGTCACTATTAAATAGTGAATATTTTACTAATCTTTAGTAGAAAATTAGTAATTTGAAAGTGAAATATCTACTTTTTGAAACAGTGAATTTAGTAGAAAACTACTAATTATTAGTAGACAAATACTAATTTAAAAGTGAAATATCTACCAATTGAAAAAGTGAATTTCACTGTTTCAATTAATAGATATTTCACTTTAAAATTAGTAATTTTACTAAATTACTAATTATTAGTAGAAAATTGAAACAGTGAAATTCATTTTTTCAATTACCCGTGTAGAAAAGTTCCCAGTATTTCCCAGTTTCTAAGTGGGCGCCAGTTGGAGCCCACCTGGGGCAGGTGGGCCAAGTGGGCGCCAGTTTGGCCCCACTTGGCTTTTCCACACGGGTAGCAGATATTTCTCTTTCAAATTAGTAATTTTCTACTCATAATAAGTAAGGTAACGGTACCTATACTCGATCAGCACCTATAGTCGATCAGTGATGATTTAATTGGACACAATTAATTAATAGTTTTATTACATTGGTAAAATCAATATTATTAAACTATTAATTAATTTTGTCCAATTAACTTATCACTGATCAACTATAGGAACTGATCGAGTATATGTACTGTTACCTTAGCTTCCTACTAAAGATTAGTAGAATATCACTATTTAATAGTGACTGATTTTTTACTAATTCATTAATGAAAAATCACTAATTCAGATTAAGAGAGTAGTTCAATGAGAATAAATTAGACTATATCACTCACCTACCACAGTCTTTAATTGCGCGAAAACCTTAATTATTTTATTTATTCTATAATAGAATTCTTCAATATGTTTTGACGTCTACTCTCCTAGAATTTTGAAAGGAAACTGAGGAAACTATTTCTTTCTTGTCCCCTGCTTAAAAACCGTTAGAAAACCGTTTTGCTCTCAGCTAGCGACTCAACACATGTTTGTCAAGTAAGGGACAAGAAAGAAATAGTTTCCTCAGTTTCCTTTCAAAATTCTAGGAGAGTAGACGTCAAAACATATTGAAGAATTCTATTATAGAATAAATAAAATAATTAAGGTTTTCGCGCAATTGAAGACTGTGGTAGGTGAGTGATATAGTCTAATTTATTCTCATTGAACTACTCTCTTAATCTGAATTAGTGATTTTTCATTAATGAATTAGTAAAAAATCAGTCACTATTAAATAGTGATATTCTACTAATCTTTAGTAGGAAGCTAAGGTAACAGTACATATACTCGATCAGTTCCTATAGTTGATCAGTGATAAGTTAATTGGACAAAATTAATTAATAGTTTAATAATATTGATTTTACCAATGTAATAAAACTATTAATTATTTGTGTCCAATTAAATCATCACTGATCGACTATAGGTGCTGATCGAGTATAGGTAATTATTTATAATCAAAGTGAAGTACGTTTTTTGTCCGGTCACGTCCGGAAACTGTCCGGCACAAAATTTAAAATCCGCTTTAAGTCTGGTTTTAACTGGAATTAGTCCGGCATTCGATTCAGAAATTATTTTTAGTTAGAGAGAAGTCCGTTTTTAGTACGGACACGTCCGGAAACTGTCTGGCACGAAAATCACAATCCGTTTTAAGTCTGGATTTATCTGGAATTAGTCCGGCAGTCCATTTAGAAATTAATGTTAGTAAAAGTTAAGACCGTTTTAAGACTGGTCAAGTCCGGAAACTGTCCGGCACAAAATTCACAATCTGCTTTAAGTCTGGTTTTATCTGGAATTAGTCCGGGAGTCAATTCCGAAATTATTTATAGCCTAAGTGAAATTAGATTCTAGTCCGTTAACATCAAGAAGTTGTCCGGCATAAATTTTAAATCCGTTTTAAGTCTGGTTTTACCTGGAATTAGTCCGGCAGTCAACTCCGAAATTGTTTATAGTCTATAAGTAAAAACCGATTCTAGTCTGTTCACATCTGGCAGTTGTCCGGCATAAATTTTAAATCCGTGTCAAGTCTGGTTTAGTCTGGAATTTGTCTGGCAGTCATGTATAAAATTATTTATAGTCTGAGTGAAATCCGTTTGTCGTCAGTTCACATCCAAAAATTAACCCGACCAAATTAAAAATTCGTTTTAAGTCTGGTTTTATCTGAAATTACTCCAGCAGTCAATTCCGAAATTATTTATAGTCTAAGGAAAATCTGATTCTAGTCCGTTTACATCCGGCAGTTGTCCGGCATAAATTTTAAATCCGTTTTAAGTCTGATTTTATCTGGAATTAGTCCGGCTGTCAATTCCGAAATTATTTATGGTCTAAGTGAAATCCGATTCTAGTTCGTTCACATCCGGCAGTTGTCCAGCATACATTTTAAATCCGTTTTAAGTCTGGTTTTATCTGGAATTAGTCCGGCAGTCAATTCCGAAATTATTTATGGTCTAAGTGAAATCCGATTCTAGTCCGGTCACATCCGGCAGTTGTCCGGCATAAATTTTAAATCCGTTTTAAGTCTGGTTTTATCTTGAATTAGTCCGGGAAGTCAATGCCGAAATTATTTATGGTCTAAGTGAAATCCGATTCCAGTTCGTTCACATCCGGCAGTTGTCCGGCATACATTTTAAATCCGTTTTAAGTCTGGTTTTATCTGGAATTAGTCCGGCAGTCAATTCCGAAATTATTTATGGTCTAAGTGAAATCCGATTCTAGTCCGTTCACATACGGCAGTTGTCCGGAATAAATTTTAAAACTGTTTTAAGTCTGGTTATATCTGTAATTAGTTTGGCTGTCAATTCCGAAATTATTTATAGTCATCCTATTTTCCCTTCCCCGTTCGCTCACCTCCGGATTCCGGTGATTTTGGAGATTCATTGATTTGGAAATTTTCTTAGAACATGCGGAACATTCAATTATATTTTATATGCGACTTTTCTGTTTTTTAATCCCGCCTGAAAGCAGTAAAATATCTGCAAAAGCATTTATTTTCTGTTAGTAGCGAATTGAGCTAATTAAAGGAAATTAGGAATCTGAATTGTTTTTATAATTCGCTAATGTTTATTGGATGGTGACATCTAAAAAGATTTGCAATGGATCTTAGAAAAATAGAAAATTTTATTGCTTTTAATTATAGGAAGTCGGAAAATAGTTGCATTAAAAATAATTCAATTTCTGAATGATTTTCTTTTACTTTCGCTTCAAAAGATTCTGAATTTTCGTCAGTTAAATTGGCTCGGTGCATTTTCTAAGAACATCTCCATCTTTTTAACTATTTTTAATTTCGCCCTTTTTACCGGAATACGGAAGAAGTCTGGCATATCTTTTACAATCCAGAAAGAGTCAAGTGAATGGCAAGGAGTCTGGTGAAGTTTGGGTATAATCCAGTACACTTGAGCTATAAATAGATTCCGAATCCATTTTTTATTTGCAGTAAAACCCTCACATATCGGATTCCAAGGGTCTGAGAATTTTTTTCGATATAAGCAGGAATTCTATTTATTCGGGTAAAAATTCATTATATTTAAATTCAAGGGACCGGTAAAAATATCTGATATAAGCGGGAATCCAATATATAGGGTCCGATATACGTGGGTCCTACTGTATTTTCTATATCTCCCTTGTTACCGTGTAATAAAGTGAACTCTATCCTGATTTAAAAACGAGTGCCCGATTATGTCCGTACTTTGCCGTACTCTTTTAGAATTATAAAAAGAATGGTGGATTATTTTCATACTAAACCAGACGCTATCCGAATGTGAAAGCGATTGCCGTATTATTTTCATACTAAACCAGACTCTTTCCGGATTTGAAACGTGTGCCGGATTATATCCGTACTGTGCCGGACTCTTTCCGGATTGTAAAACGAATGTCGGATTATTTTCGTACATACTCCGAGTTCTATTTGGAATTGAGAATTAGTGACGGATTATATCAGTACTTTACCGGACTCTTTCCGGATTTAATCCACAGATTACATGTAAGTTTGATTTAACAAGTTGAACCTCAGAGCTCGTAGGAAAGTGACGACATCAATTGGACTCAACGCAAAAGGCCAGCTGACGAGCTCCTTGAGAAAATCATACCTGACAACGAAGTGCAAAATATCGACGACGAATTGAAGGAACTGAGGGAGGAGATGGGACCGGAGTGGATCAAAGCTACCAAAAATGTTAAAAGGAGGAAAATAGAGGAACCGCATACAAAACTAGTGGAAAAAAAAATAGGAGTGACAGCACGGTAGTGGCACAGTCAACATCGAACAACGAGAACAGCGAGGTAAACAAAGTACATTTACAACCAGAACAGCTGACACCAGGTAAAAGTAAATTTAAGACAAAAGTACCACCTTTTATAATTTTGAATACCAGTATAGCATTATTGTTTAATATTTTGAAAGAAATCTTACCGATAAAAAATGTAATTTGTAAAAATTTAGAAAATAACAAAATGGCTCTGTACGTTCAAAAATACGAGGATTTTAAATTAATCTTTAATGTTCTTAAGGGAAATAAAATTGAGTTCCATGCGAAACCACCCCAAGAGGACAAAGTGTTCTCCTGGATTTTAAAGGGGGTTTCGGGAGATTTTACCGAGGAGGAAGTTATGTTAGAATTGGACAAATTAAAATTTAAAAACGTTAAAATTATTAGTGTAAAAAAAATCAATATGAAAGAATTTTTTAAAAGTAAAAGGGGGGGTGGGGCATTCCTCGTTAGAATCTCGGGAAATAGCAGTAATTCAGAGTTAACCTCAGTATCGAGGCTGGCACACCAAATAGTTTGGTGGGATAGAGTATTTAACAGAAATATTATACAATGTTTTAATTGCCAGAGAGTAGGGCACTCGGCCAAATATTGTAACCGGGCAAATAGATGCGTTAAATGCGCAGACGATCACCCTCCTGGCGAGTGTAAATTAAATTTAGAGGCATCAAATACAGAAAATAAAGCTTTTTGTGTAAATTGTAACCAGACAGGTCACCCGGCCTCGTACAGAGGTTGCCCAAAACTTTTGAGCAATTCAGCTAAATTTACAGAAAATCAAAAGATTGCGACTCTTTTAAGAGAAAAAAAATTAAACAAGTAAATAATTTGATTAAACCTGGCAGATCATTTGCGGAATCGTTAAAAAATGTACCTGACTGTTTAAGCGACGATAATAATGTTGTTTCGAGTAATAATGAAAGTTTATTTAAAAACAATTATATAGATAAAAAAACAAAAGATATATTGACTCAAAGGGTTAATCATGTATAAATTGTTAATGAAAACGAATTAGTAAATTTAGATTTTGTTAAACCAAGCGAAAAAGCTGACTTGCCAAAAAACGAAAGTTTTTGCAATGCCGTAATGTCACGCGAGAAATTGAATGAGAGTGAAAATAATTTGAAGGGAACAGCAAACAACCCCCAAAATTTTAAACCAAAAAATAATTTTAACGAATTAGAATTGATAATGTCCGGGTTTATGAATCAAATGAAAACGTTTATTGAGACACAGCTAGACGGAGTCAAGGAAATTGTGCATAAAAATGAAAAGAATATTGAGTTATTATTTAAAAAATTTGAGGATAGAAATGGCTAGTGCACCCTCTCACTCATTAGCAGTAAACGTAAACTCTATAGTTGCCAACGTAAGAAGGTTTAACCTCTTATCGTATATACAAGAAAATAAAATTGATATTGCATTAATTAGTGAAACAAAATTGAAACATAAGCATAAAGTTTATTTTGAAAAATTTAATGTGGTGAGAAATGATAGAGTAGTGGGAAAAGGGGGAGGCACGGCCATAATTATCAACAAAAACTTGGGTTTTGAACAGATTCATTTGAATTGTTTGAAGGATCTTAACAAATTAGAATTGTCAGTAATCAGATTATCATTGCAAGAGAAAAAAAAATTATTTATTATTTCGGTCTACTCGCCGGGGGATATAAAGTCGAATTTTGTGGGGGACTTGAGCGCTGTGTTCGAGGAGTTTAGGTTAGGTGATACGGACAACTATTTTGTTATGGCAGGCGATTTAAACGCCAGGCACCCCCACTGGGGTGATGCAATTTCGAATAACAAAGGTGACCGTTATACAAATGGATTAATGATTTTAAAGATCGTTATAAAGCAACCTTAAAGGGTCCAATTTCACCGACCTTTCCCACAGGCGGTTCCTATTTGGATTTAATAATACATGATATTAGAATTGAAATCACTAATTGTGTAAATAACAAAATCAAAGTGAGACCATTTCACAGTGATCATAATGCTCTGTTTATTGAATATAGATTGGAGAACCTCGACCAATTTTTAATAGAAAATAATATGCCCAGTAAGGGTTTAAATTTTACAAAAACTAATTGGGAAAATTTTAGAAAGAATCTTAACAAACAAAATGATATTAATATCCCGAGTAACGTAGACTTGACAGCCATAGAAATAGATCATTTTATTGAACAGATTAGTGATAGAATTTACAAAGAACTAGAGAATTCGACTCCAACAGTAAAACGACATGATTCAATAAGTAGGTATTTAAACAAAAAAATAATTGATTTACAAAAAAAGAAAAGCAAATTATTAACTTTATTACATAAAATTAAACATAAAAATTCGTTAAATCTAGCCCTTATTCCAACTATAAAAAAAAGCCCTAGAAGTGACAAAAAAAGAGTTAAAAATTGAATTTAATCTTGCAGTTAATTCATACTGGGTAGAAAGAATTAAAAAAATAAAAGTAAACAATAAGGATAACATATTTAAAGAAATCAACGCAATATTTAGAAATAATAATTCGCAAAGCGGTTCAAATTTATATGTAAATAAAAATAATTTAAATCTTGTAAATAGCTTGAGTCAGAATGTAGATAATTATCCAAGAACCGAAAATGAATTAATAATTTCGAGTCCGGAAGACAAGTCTAATGTCTTAGCAGCATACTTTGCGGAGATTAATAATTTGCCGAGATTCTCAAATAGCCCTAGTTTGAAAAACTTAGTAAATAATACAATAGACAGTGCAAATTGTAGCGATAATGCATCACAACCTTTGGTTTCATTTAATAATTTAAATTCAGCTCTAAATCCAGAGTATGAAGTTGACAATAAATTTTTTTGCAATTTGACAAAATTAAAATTAATTCTAAAAAATCTAAACGGAAAAAAATCTACCGGACCCGACTTGATTCCGAACATAGCGCTCAAAAATCTGACAGAGGGTTTTTTGAAAAATCTTGTAATATTATTTAATAATTCGCTTAATATTGGTTACTTCCAACAAAGCTGGAAAACAGCTAGGGTGATTCCCTTATTGAAGAAAGGTAAAAACCCACGTGAGGTGGGTAGTTATAGACCGATTAGTTTGTTATCCAACATTGGAAAATTATTTGAAATCATAATTAATATCTCAATAAATAGTTTTGTAGTTAGAGACAATGTAATACCTCAGGAGCAATTTGGCTTCAGAGCGAATAATTCTACAATACATGCCACCACAAAGCTTACCTCGGGCGTCGCTGAGGCACTCAGCGACAATAAATTTGTCGCTGCGTGCCTCATCGACGTGGAGAAGGCTTTTGACTCCGTCTGGATAAACGGCCTTATGTTTAGACTGGGGAAAAAGAACTGTCCTCAACATTTGCGAAGATTGATAGGCAATATGATCAGAAACCGAAAAATGTTTGTGTGTATGTCGGGAGACAAAAGGAGCAAGATAGTGGAGCTCATCAATGGCCTGCAACAGGGATCGGTGAATTCCCCTTTATTGTTTAATTTATATATCTGTGATCTGCTAAGATCCTATGGTCTAAATAGGGACGAAGAGAAAAAAGGCATAGGATTTGCAGACGATCTTATTATTTATATAATAGACAAATGTCTGTTTGCCGCAAAGAATAAACTTCAATCCTTATTTCATAATGTAAAATCTTTCTTGGCGGCGTGGAAGTTGAAAATTAATGTAAGCAAATGTGAGACGATCCTGTTCAGGCCATTGGTGGACAACATTAATAAAAAATACAGAAGAGTCTGGAGGGACTTCGCCATCTCACCTGGAGAAGATCCAGTAGAAAAAATAAACCATGTTAGAGAGGTAAAGTATCTCGGGATCATCCTAGATGATCGACTCAAATTTATTGCACACGTCGACTCAGTGCTGAAAAAAGCAAAAAATGCTTTATTCATACATAAAAATCTTTTTTACTCATCAAGATTGGATGTGAGGGTAAAGCTTATTTGCTATATGGTGCTGATTCGGCCGATTCTGACTTATGGTTGCCCGATATGGTTCGGAATTTCCCCTCCTACTATGGAGAAAATCAGATTGTTTGAGCGGACGTGTCTAAGGGCGTGTCTAGGCACTCACAGGGACGCAAGTACGGGATTCGAGAGATACATTCCTAATAGGAAGATATATGATTCAGCAGGGTTGCCCAGAGTCGACGGTTTTATTATAGGCCTTATTCGAGATCATATCGATAAGGCCTGCAATAACCGGGCTAACCCTCTGATATCGTTGCCTTTCCGAAAAGATGATGTTATCTTGAAAAAACTCGTTGATAAGGGTCATTTGTCTCCTGAGACGTTTACGTACCTGGACAGAAGGGAGTTCATACAAGACGATACGAATAAAATAATTCTTTACCATATTGGAAGACACGTGAGAGACAGAGTGATTAGGATAAATGCGAGGGATTTAAGGGATGATCCGCCCTGGCAAATAAGCGTCACCGATTGCGGACTAAAAAGGTGCCGATAAAGTCCGCATTTGGTACCGAATCGGTCCTGACGTTAGAAATTAAAATTCATATGTTCCAATTAACTTGTACAGTATTTATTTAATGAAATTAGTTAATTCTGTAATCATTTTAATAAGTATTATTTTTTATTATTGAAAGAAAAAGTAAAAAAAAATGTAAAATTTAAATTCTATATTTTTTAATTTTTCTTTCCTTAATAAAAAATAATACTTATTAAAATGATTATAGAATTAACTAATTTCATTAAATAAATACTGTACAAGTTAATTAGAACATATGAATTTTAATTTCTAACGTCAGGACCGATTCGGTACCAAAAGCGGACTTTATCGGCACTTTTTTAGTCCGCAATCGGTGACGCTTATTTGTCAGGGCGGAGATTCCGTTATTATATTCCACAGATTATTTCCGAGGAAAAAATCAAAAAAATTATCGCGAATAGTCAGACGGGTTTTGGTGGCTAAATCCCGAAAAAAACAACACAAATTTCGATGTAATTTAAATCTGTTTTTACCGATATATTGCCAAAAGATTCATTTTTGCTTGTATATAGATATAAGGCTATAAATTGCGGACCAAAGAGAGAAAAAAAAATATATATATATATATAAATAAATAAATAAATAAAAAATAATAATAATATTAAAAATAAAAATAATAATAACTATGAGAGCTATGATAGGATTTACTCCTTCCTTAAGTTTCCTTTTCCTTTTTTTCCTGGCAAAAGAAGGGGCCTAGATGAGGATCAGTTTTTTTTAGACCTCGTAGGAGGTTTGTTTTCTGTTCCCTTAAGAGTGCGTAGTGAATGGTAAATGAAGAATTGTCTAATTGTAATAAATTGATGGATTTTGTTTGGTATGATAAATGAGAATGTTAAGTTAACGAGAGGCTCAAGAAGCACGTTTAGCATTTATATGTTTAGTCAAGGAACGGGGCGTTTTTATAATTTGTTACTCGTCACAATGTATTTTATTTCCTGTTATATAAAAATAAATAAAAAAAAAAGTTTAGGTTCTGCGTTGCTTGCGTAACATCCCGTGTTCGATTCCCCTCATGCGTGCGATTTTTCTTCTTTAATATAACTGTTGTATATAATCGTTGTAATAAATGTATGAATATTTGTGTAATGTTAAGTTCTAAACATTGTTTAAAAATGACTTAAACAATTAAAAAAAATTTTTTTTGCTTTTCCGACTAATTCCGGATGAAGCCGGACTAAATCCGGATTACTAAAAAAGTTTAACCAGATTAGTTCCGGACTCTACCGGACTACATCCGGATTTAACCAACGATTAGGACCGTATTTGTTCCGGACTGTACCGAACTACATTCGGATTTAAACAACGCTCCGGACCAGATTTGTTCCGGACTGTACCGGACTACTTTCGGATTTAAACAACACTTTGGACCAGATTTGTTCCAGACTGTACCGGACTATATCCGGATTGTATATGGCCGGATTTATTTCGGATAAGACCGGACTAAATTCCGTGCCAAAAACCTACGTTAAATCGGACACTTTCGGACTAATTCCAGATCCGGAATTAATCCGGACTTGTCCGGAATTTTGTCTGGAATTCGTCCGGAATTCATCCGGATTTCGTCCGGATTTTTTAGTAGGGAGAGAAATTTCTGCTAATTGAAAAAATGAATTTCACTTTTTCAATTTTCTACTAATAATTAGTAATTTAGTAAAATTACTAATTTTAAAGTGAAATATCTATTAATTGAAACAGTGAAATTCACTTTTTCAATTGGTAGATATTTCATTTTTAAATTAGTATTTGTCTACTAATAATTAGTAGTTTTCTACTAAATTTACTGTTTCAAAAAGTAGATATTTCACTTTCAAATTAGTAATTTTCTACAAATAATTAGTAGTTTTCTACTACAGATTAGTAAAATATTCACTATTTAATAGTGACCGATTTTTGTCTAATTCATTAGTGGAAAATCACTAATTCAGATTTAGAGAGTAAGCAATGTTTTAATTCGCATTATAATAAAAATCTAATTCTTTTAAACACTTTTGAATGTTTCAGAATTGGCGTGATAAGAAGAATATAATAAAAACCATTTTTTAAAAATTAATGATTAGTGATACCGATTTTATTATTATTAATTTATAGTGGATTTATTACACACCTTATCCCGTCCTTATTTTTTCTATTATAATACATTATGTTGAGAATAAAATATTTAAATTAAATATTATTTACATAAAAAATGTATTATACTGTTTAATAATTTAAAAAATAAAAAATATGAAAGTTACATCATTTTTAAACAAACATAAAAATCGTTTGTTTCAATAAGGTAGAAATCATAAAATAATATATTTTAAATTTAAATGGTTTTTTATGTAGCTCTCAACCTTATTTTGCACATGATTCTGGACATCGTTTTGTACGTGAAAAGCAATTTCAAAAAGGGAGGTAGTTCTGCACGTTCCTTTTCACATGGCGTTTCACGTCCCTTCTCACCACCACTTACTCATAGTACGGCACGTAGAAAGCTATGTGAAAAGTGAGGTCCCGTTTTTCTGTAGGGTGATATCGCCGTGACATTACCCGCAATATTAGTAATATTCAATGTAATATTGCTGCAATATTCACGTAATCTTACGTGCTACTTGGGTATGGTATTTCTCCACACCTGTTCCTAAAAAACAACTGCGCAGCCATATCTCCCAAAGAAAACTACTGCGCAACATTTGAAGTTTTGCAAAATTTCAATCATGTTCGTTTACATGTTCATGTGCATGAACATGTTGGTGTTCATGTACATGAATATGAATGGAATTTTTCACTTAATGGAGCTCATGAACATGTACATGAACGTATACGTGTTCGTGTATATGTGCATGCACATAAACATGTATGAAATTATTGACTCAATGGAGCTCATGAACATGTACATGAACATATACGTGTTCGTGTACATGAACACGTACATGTTCATGCACATGAATATGTACGCTTTCAAGTGCGTGTTCATGTACGCGTTCGTGTACGTGTTCATGTACATGTTTTTTCAACCGAGAAATTAGAAAATGTAGAAAGTTGTTACAATTAAGTCATATCTGAAGTTTCTATTACTATTATCTTTATTAAATATAATTATTTTTAAAACGAACAAAGATTATACAACCATCAAAATAAACATTTTTAGAGGTTATGTTAACTTTTAAATTCCCGACGTTCCAGACGAATAGCCACGCGCATGCGCAAAACTGTTATTCCGTACTAACGTACGGTGATGATTTCAACAAAACCCCTGAGACAAAACTTTTTTAATATTTATGCAAGAACAATTAACTTTACAATATTGAAGTTACTATAAATGAAAGTTAATATTACGGTTAACTTTTACTCATGCTGGTTCTGTACTAAAAATAATTAGAAATGGTTTTTTAAGTACGTACGGTAATGACTTTTTATGTTGTCAAAATTGAATTTCCAACTTTATTATTAAATTACAAAAAAGTAATAAGCTTTTTAATAATAAC
Organism: Ganaspis brasiliensis; assembly: GCA_037103525.1. Classification (NCBI taxonomy): domain Eukaryota; kingdom Metazoa; phylum Arthropoda; class Insecta; order Hymenoptera; family Figitidae; genus Ganaspis; species Ganaspis brasiliensis. The sequence continues at coordinate 302,273 of JAZKLR010000537.1, read as the reverse complement.
TTTACAGTATTTTTGAGTCATTTTGTATGCTTGATTTGTGGGTAATTGTTATTTTCTGTTGACTATTTATATTTTAAAGAAAAAATAGCGTACGGTAATGACGTTCATAACATGAAGAAATTGTGGGACACATTTAAACAATTTTTTTTTATTAAAATTGGTTCCTTTGCAACAAATGCAAATATTTTATTTAATACCTTAATATATATCTCTAATATGATCCAATAATTGTTTTAGCCATATTCTTTAAAAAATGAGAAGATAATAAATTTGAGGCGCATGAATATTCCCTAAATCTCATTAAGCCTAAAATCAAAAAGACTAAAATGCATTCAGCCAAAATTCCATTTAACCTAAATTTCATTTAACCTAAATCGCGTTTAACCTAAATTCCATTAAACCTAAATTTCATTTTACCTAAATCCCATTCAATCTAAATTCCATTTAACCTAAATCTCATTTTACCGAAATTCCATTTAACCTAAATTCCATTTAACCTAAATCCCATTTAACCTAAATTCCGTTTAACCTAAATCTCATTTAACCTAAATTCCATTTAACCTAAATCCCATTTAACCTAAAACGCATTTAGTATAAATTCCATTTAACCTAAAATGCATTCAGCCTAAATCTCACTTCACCTAAATCCCATTGAACCTAAAAATTTTTTTAATTTAAGGATAAATATAGTTGAATCAAATAAAGTTTTAGGTTAAATGGGATTTAGATGAAGTGAGATTTAGGCTCAATGCGTTTTAGGTTAAATGGAATTTAGGTTAAATGGAATTTAGACTAAATGCGTTTTAGGTTAAATGGGATTTTGATTAAGTGGAATTTAGGTTAAATGAGATTTAGGTTAAATGGGATTTAGGTGAAGTGAGATTTAGGCTGAATGCATTTTAGACTAAATGCGTTTTAGATTAAATGGGATTTAGGTTAAGTGGAATTTAGGTTAAATGAGATTTAGGTTAAATGGGATTTAGGTGAATTGAAATTTAGGCTGAATGCGTTTTAGGTTAAATTGAATTTAGGTTAAATGGAATTTAGGTTAAATGGGATTTAGGTTAAGTTGAATTTATGTTAAAAGAGATTTAGGTTAAATGGGATTTAGATGAAGTGAGATTTAGGCTGAATGCATTTTAGGTTAAATGGAATTTAGAATAAATGCGTTTTAGGTTAAATGGAATTTAGGTTAAGTGGAATTTAGGTTAAATGAGAATTAGGTTAAACGGAATTTATGTTAAATGGGATTTAGGCTGAATGCATTTTAGGTTAAATGGAATTTAGAATAAATGCGTTTTAGGTTAAATGGGATTTAGGTTAAGTGGAATTTAGGTTAAAAGAGATTTAGGTTAAATGGGATTTAGGTGAAGTGAGATTTAGGCTGAATGCAGTTTAGGTTAAATGGAATTTATACTAAATGCGTTTTAGGTTAAATGGGATTTAGGTTAAATTGAATTTAGATTAAACGGAATTTAGGTTAAATGGGATTTAGGTTAAATGGGATTTAGGTTAAATGGAATTTCGGTAAAATGAGATTTAGGTTAAATGAGATTTAGGTTATATGGAATTTAGATTGAATGGGATTTAGGTAAAATGAAATTTAGGTTTAATGGAATTTAGGTTAAACGCGATTTAGGTTAAATGAAATTTAGGTTAAATGCAATTTAGGTTAAATGGAATTTTGGCTGAATGCATTTTAGGCTTTTTGATTTTAGGCTTAATGGGATTTAGGCTAAATGAGATTTACCCTAATAGCACCGACTAGGCCGGGAACGTTCCTGGAATGGGCTGCTGGCCCCTTGGGTACGTTCCCTTGGACCGCTCCAATATACCTGACAAATCCGTTCCGGATTTCACTAGGCTAGGAACGTTCCCGCGGAACGTTCATGGAATGTTCCGAGGAACTTTGAATACACATTCAAAAAATCGCAGAACGGGTTGCGGAAAAAGTATGCGGAAAAAGCTGAAAATTTTTTTATTAATATTATTTAATGTTTTTAATATGATTGCTTCTATAGAACAGTGGTCACTAAAATCAACTGCGCAGCTCTAGGTGCGATAGAAAACTACTGCGCAAGATATTAACATTAATTATTTTTCAATGTGTATTTAAAGTTCCTCGGAACATTCCAGGAACGTTCCGCGGAACGTTCCTAGCCTAGTGAAATCCGGAACGTATTTGTCAGGTATATTGGAACGGTCCATGTGAACGTTCCCGGCACAGTCGGTGCTATTAGGGTAGGGAATATTCATGCGCCTCATAAATTTTAAAGTACTAAAAGTGTATGCTGGGACATGTGCGGTAATGACGTTTGAAGTGTTTTCGTATTAAAATAAAAAAATAGGTATATTATAAAATTAAAACTAAATTAGCCCCATTATAAACATTAAAAAAACAAAACTTTTAGCAAAGAAAGTAACAGTGAAAAGATAATTTATAACTATTTTATTTAACTGGGACTTCAAGTTTTCCCGCAATTTGACAATCACCCTTATGTGTGTATGTAGTTATAAGTGTTAAAATTATGTTAGGCTCTATATTTTGAAAATAATATTAGTTAAAACAATGTTTTTTTTGCGAAATTATAGGTCTTTAAGGGGGACAAATTATGCCCTACTTTTGAGTCTGATCTATCACTTCTAACTTCATTTTTTTAAAATTTAAACATTTTGAAAAAAAAAATTTTTTTGAATATGTACATATTTTTTGAAAACAGTAAAAATCAGATTATTTTTTTTTATCTTTTAAAAATGCATCGATTAAGCTCTTAGCGATCCCTTTAGTGCAAATTGATAAAAAGTTATTAATATTCTAAAAACAAAAAATTTTGAAAATTATGTTCTTTAACAATTTTATTTTTATATTTTATTGCTTTTTTAATATATTTCCGACTACTTGTAGGTCACTAAAAAGTAATCAAATGAGCTCTTTGCGAACGGTTTAATGAGAATAATTAATTTAATTGTTTTCATGTCAGTCTCAGCACTGTAAAATGCAGAGAAAAGTTAAATTAAGGTTTAGAATAATTAAATATCCACGTAATGATGCAAACAGCACACAGCAACAAGCGGGGCGGTAGAGTGTGACTTCTCCTTGACGTGGCGCGCTAACTTCAACATTAAATTTCTCAAAAACAAAAAAAAAACGGTATTTGAAAATTATATATTTTGTAGGAAAAAATCTCAGCTTTCTTTTAAAAATAAAATAAAACGAGCCCAAAGACGAAAAAAAATGAAATTTATTTTTAATTTTCAAAAATTTTGGTCAAAATAAAAAAAAAATTTAAATAGACCACGCCAATCGAAAGCTGATGAAAAAATCTAGAAAAATCATGTACCAAAAAAAATTTTTAGCATTTTTTTAAGCGCAATAAATAAACAAATGAGAGCGTCTTAACAAAAAGTTTAAAACTTTAACCCCCTCCCTCTTGGGCAATTTTTTATATAATTTAAAAAATTTTGGCTGATAAATTACTTACCTATAAGACAACTCATAACAAAAATTGGGAAAGGATTAAACACAATTTTTTTTTTTGCTGGAAAGTTGACGTGAATTGCATCATATGTAAATTAGGTTACCTGAAATTTCTATACAATGATTAGTCTATTCAAATAACATTTGCACAAGTGAAATTTCAGTTTGTAAAACTGTGTATCAAGAGAATTATTTTTATAGGAAAATGAAAACAATCAGTTAAAAATTCAATTAAATGTTTTATTTCAACATGAAAAAAACGCAGTTTCTTATTTGAACTTATAAAAGTCAAGTAATTAATCATACAATCAGAAGATGATTTTAAAAAATTTGCTTTAGTGTACCAAATATCCTGTTAGAAGATAACCACTCAAGCTAGTAGTTGCAATATCAGGATGAGTTCTGTCAATTAAAACTTGATAAGATCGCAAGAAACAAGTATAAAGCTTTAAGTTAATCACATGATATTTTTGCTTGAGAACAAGATAAGTATCTTGGAGTGGTTCTCGATTTAAATTAAAGATAACAAAAGGCCTGGACTTTTTAACGAAAGAAATAAGACTTTCGATGATATTAAGAGGGTGTTCTTTGGACATAATAACTAAGCCTTCGGCTTTTTCATTTTTAAGAAGATCAAGTGTAGAAAACATTTTTGATTTTTTTTCACAAATACAATATTCCGCATTCATATCCAAATCCGATGGTGTTAAATTTTTCCGCTTACGTGAATAATCCTTTACTGAAGTATCACTAGAATCTATTTTTAATAAATTCGAGTCCAAAACGCAAGTCCGAGATATTTTGAAGTTTGGAACTTCACCGAGAGAACATCCTTCATTTATATCAAGTGTCAAATTTTGTATGCTTTCTTGACTTTTGATAAATTTTTGTATACTGATGTTAGTCAAACGTTTTAATTGCTCTTCTGGAAAATTCATTGCCTTAATAATTGTTGTCTGAGGTTCATTTTCAGGGAAAAGATTTATTAAACAACCAGTAGTATTGGCTCCTATTCGATTCAGCATGCTTGCAGCTGTTAAGCCCAAAGATCCACTGTCATATAACAAATATATACCATTAGATTTCACATCACTATAAGAAAGTATTTGAGCCAGAGTGTCCACCCTTACAGAATTTATTTTTATATAATCTTGTTGGAAGTAAATTTCCTGTAACAATTCAATAGTCGGTCTGCAAACTGTCAAGTACTGAAAATACTTTTTCCCTTTTTTACGAATATATTTCTCTTGAGAATATTCAGTTTTAGCAGAAAAAGATGTACTATTTTCAACGAGAGTTTGAACTATTTCTTTGGCAGACTTGCCAGCCTTTCGGAGATCCAGAATTTCTTCTTTTGATAACAATTGTGATGTACCATTATCATTGATCAATCGATTGTCAAACCCGGACTTTAAGGAGTCGAGCTTTATTTTATCTAAGGTTTCAGCTTTTATTACCGGTTCTAAAGTTCTGAACTTCTGATCTTTCCTTGAAGCAACTATTTCAAACGTAGTCCAAAATGACTTTCCTACCAAGAATTTTGTTTCGATCTCATCCTTTCCCAATTTTAAAACACTACTTTTTGACACTTTATGAACTTTTTTATAGTTTTCTTTTTTAATGATAACATAGTCTCCTATTTTAATTAAATTATCCATACTTTCAGACATAAGGCCTAAGGAGAATGATAAATGAATTATTAAGGCCTATGCAGATAGAATACGGTTACCGGGACCAGAGCATAAGACAGAAAAGGACAGAAACAGTCTCTGTCCTTTATTATCTCATGCCCTGCTCCCGTAACCGTATTCGTTGTGCTGTGGGTTTTAATAGTGATGAGCTTCACTTCGAGTTTCGATTAAACTCGACTTTTACTTTAGAAAATCGATTGCTGGTCGAAAAAAAATTTGCTGGTCGACTTTCGACTTTTCCAAGAAGTACAGTCGAAATCATAAGCCTTATGGCCTGTTTACACCTTCGAAAAAAAAAAATTTTCACATTGGAGGGAAGAGGACAGACTGTGTATCTGTCCTCTTTACTCTCATGCAAAAAAAAATTGTTTTCGAAGGTGTAAATAGGCCATAAGGGCTTAAGCAGATAGAAATACGGTTAAGGGACTAGAGCATGAGACAGAAAAGGACAGAAACAGTCTCTGTCCTTTATTATCTCATGCCCTGCTCCCGTTATAGTCTAAAGGCCTAAGCAGATAGAAATACGGATACGGGACTAGAGCATGAGACAGAAAAGGACAGAAACAGTCTCTGTCCTTTATTATCCCATACCCAGCTCCCGTAACCGTATTCATTGTGCTTTGGGCTTAAGGGTGCCGTCTCATGCTAGGGATTAATGGATCAGGGATTAGAATAGACCAATGAGAAAATGCTTTCCAATGTGACCAATTATCTGATTGGTCAATTCTAATCCCTAATCCATTAATCCCTAGCATGAGACGGCACCCTAAGGGTGAAGTCTGATGCTAGGGATTAATGGATTAGGGATTAGAATAGACCAATCAGATAATTGGTCACATTGGAAAGCATTTTCTGATTGGTCTATTCTAATCCCTGATCCATTAATCCCTAGCATGAGACGGCACCCTAAGAGCTGGTTACATAAAAATCCATGTTCAATTATTTGGTTATGAGAAAATTAATTTAAACAGTTAAAAATTGCAATTTCATAATTGTTAAATAATTTGTTTAATTTTAATGAAATCACTCTTAAACTTACAGAAAGTATTGCCTTTGAGACCTTTAATGAGTGTCTTAAATTAGATCCCAATTGTATAAATAGTTTTTAAACAAATTTATTTGTTAAGGGCATGTCCCAGATCTTGGGACCACTTGAGACTAAAATGTAGAATTCTATCTTATCTCCCATATTTAATTTGTTAATGATTTAATTGTTTTTTAAAATTTTTAATAAGTCGAACATTCATGACACACTTTATGACTTTCGAAAACGATTCCCAAAATTTCAAATCGATATCTTCTCTAGTTTAGGCTTAAGTACGTGTAAAAAAATTAATCAATATTACCGACTCTTTTTTTAATGTCGGTAATATTGATTAATTTTTTTACACGTACTTAAGCCTAAACTAGAGAAGATATCGATTTGAAATTTTGGGAATCGTTTTCGAAAGTCATAAAGTGTGTCATGAATGTTCGACTTATTAAAAATTTTAAAAAACAATTAAATTATTAACAAATTAAATATGGGAGATAAGATAGAATTCTACATTTTAGTCTCAAGTGGTCTCAAGATCTGGGACATGCCCTTAAGTAAGAACAATGCTTCTTTTCGTGTATCAGAAATCCAAGAAACTGAAGAAATCACATTTTTCAAGATCTCATTTTGCTTGCGAAGATTAGATCTATTCTTTACATATATACAAAAAAAGTAAAAGAGGTAATATTTTCAGCTATAAACAATTAAGCGTACCTCAGCCAATTTTTGTTTAATAATATCGGGATAAAAGTATTCGATTAATAATATTTTTCTGAAATTTTGAAAGGAAAAAAATTAACCTAATTCCAAGGTGAGGGGGGGAGATAATTTTTATTTTTATTTTTAATCGTTGCAATTTATTTATTAACATTTAAAAAAAAATTTTTAGCAATTGAAAGATTTGTCTGCCAATCATATTACACGTTTACTAGTAACAAATAGTTTACATTTATATAATTTTTATTAATGTCGCTTATCATTTTTTTTCTTATCAAATTTATCACTTTTGATCATCTGTACGCGGCCTTAATCGTCCTAATCGCGCAGGCAGACTTCGCATTCGGTAATAGCCTAACGCACAATGAATCGTAATCGCTAATCCTTAATCGTAAGAATGAGAGGAAGTAGGACAGACATATATCTCTGTCCTGCTTCCTCTCATTCTTACGATTAAGGATTAGCGATTACGATTCGTTGTGCTTTAGGCTATTCGTGGGCTCAAATGGAACCTATCATTAGGTATGTTCTCGCTACCTACACTTGCTACACTCGAGTGTAAGAAGGTGTAAAATGGAGCATGCGCATTGAAACATTTTACAAGAACCAGCGAGAACGAAAAAGTGTAGAGAAAGTTGCACTAAAAAATGGCTGTCAGAATGTTTTGATGCGCCTTTAAAGAAAACATTTGGAATATTTAAATATTTGTAATTAATCTTGGAAATAAAACATTGTGTGGTAACAGTTTATGTGGAAAGTGTTTTAGAAATTGTGAAGATTGTGAAATAATTAGGCACGAACAGCAAAATGGAAAGAATAGCAGAATATATAAATGCTTTAGAAGCATTGGATCTTTCTGAAGAATCTGATAATGAAAATGAATTGAATATGCAACTTTTAATGCCATTCCTTTTTCGTTTTGATGAGGAAGAAGATGGTAAGTATAGATTTATACATTTATTATTGATTGTAGTTGACAAAATGCTGTGAACATCAACATAACCTAAAACTTTTGTTGAGTCTTATGATTTATAATAAGATTTTATAAGGTTTTAACGTTGTTTAGAAGTATTTTTGATATTTAAATGTTATAACCATTTATTTGAAAAAAATTGTTTTTTTAATTAATAGACTTTAATCTTTTTATTGATTGTCGTCTACTTGAATGTGAAAGCCAAGATTTGAAAGAAAGTCAGTAAACCAAATTTGTAAATATTTTATGCTTATTGTTAGTAAATTTGTACGAATAATAATATTATGTTTTTAAGAATTTTATTATAAAGAATCTAAACCTTGTTGGCAATATAACAAAAAATGTATTTTACAGAAAATAATATGCAAATGATTCAACCAGTCATTGAAGGAGTTCAAAGAATTAACCATGTGAAAATTCTTAATTACGTTGAACATGTTGCACGTAATTATATAAACCAAGATTTTATAATGCACTTTCGATTGTCTCGTCAAGTAGCAAACGAGTTAATAGTTCGTTTTGAAAGGTCTCCAATGTTTACAAATTTGAGAGGTAAAATTATGATATTCCAATATTTGAATTGTCTTATACTTTAAAATTTATTTCTTTTCAGCCAGGACTAATATTTCCTTTCATTTTTCAGTGTCTGCGGGATTTGAACCTATAACATCCGAGAAACATATTTTGTGCTACCTGTGGTTCGTTGGACATCAAACTTCCTCTTACAGAGATGTCGCAGATCGCTTTGGAATAACGCTCAGTTGTTTATATAATATTATCACCAGAGTTACAAATTTTATTCTTTCTCTAGCACCAACAATTATAAAGTATCCAACGCGAATAGAGAAAGAAGAAACGAAAGCGTTCTACTTCCAGAAAAAAGATTTTCCTGGTGTCATAGGTACATGCTGCAGTAAAAAAAACAAATTGTTTTAAAAAAAAATTTTCTTCAAAGTAGATTAACTATGGCATATCATTATTTTTCTAGGTTCTATGGATGGTTCACATATTAGAATCGATAAGCCTCTGCAAGACAAAGATTCTTATATTAATAGAAAACATTATTTTTCTATTCAACTGCAAGGAGTGGTAAATCATAAAAAACAGTTTACTGATGTTATTATTGGCTACCCAGGGTCAGTTCATGATGCTCGAGTTTTTCGCGAATCACCACTGTTTAATAATTTGTCTGAAATTTGTGAAGGTATTTATAAGATTAATTTGAATATTTGCAGAGTCAAAGTCAACCTTTCACCCAAGGTCGTTGCGGACTAATTTTACAAAAATTTAATAATTTGTAATATTTATTTTTGATGTCTTGATGTTTTGACCATTATTTTTAAAAATTTTCTATAATTGCTCTGTAATTTGAGTTTGAAACTTGAGCTTCAAGAAAAAGAGGTTATTTTGACAACTAGTAAGATTAAATAAAAAGCACATCAAGAATTTAGAGAACATAAATTTCCTTACTAGAAATTGTTAAAGAGTCTAATTTACTTATATTAATTAAGTATTAAATTAATAAGGACAAAAAATTGGGTAAAAATTACTTTTAAAACTTACTTCCAAAATGTCAAAATTTTCAAAGTTTTAATTAAAGTTTTCTATATTAAGTATTCACATTTTTTAATATTAAATATTTTTGCATCTTGAGTACTTTTAATGTACTTTCGTATGACATACTAACTTTTTATTTTTATAAAAATGCAAGTAGTTTTTTAAAACTGAAGTTAGCTGCTGTCAGATTGTGAAATTTAAATTAAAATTTTGTAACAAGATTACTTGTATTTTAACCTTTAAATTCGTATTTGAAGACACATTTTTTAAATTCTTAAAACTAAAAAAGTAGCAGGTTTTCCAACGCCAAATTTTAATACTTTGAAAAGAAGGGTCAAATTTAAATTTCAAAACCAAAATTGATTTTTTCACGTTTCTGGTGAGGAGTTATTAGAGTTTGAAAACACTGCTTTTTCTCAAAAATTCAATATTTAAGATAAAAGTTTTCATATTTCTCCATTATAAAAATAGAAAGTTAGTATGTCATACGAAAGTACATTAAAAGTACTCAAGATGCAATAATATTTAATATTAAAAATTTGAATACTTAATAGAAAACTTTAATTAAAACTTTAAAAATTTTGACATTTTGCAAGTAAGTTTTAAAAGTAATTTTCACCCAATTTTTTGTCCTTATTAATTTCATACTTAATTAATATAAGTAAATGAGACTCTTTTTAACAATTTCTAGTAAGAAAATTTATGTTATCTAAATCCTTGATGTACTTTTTATTTAATCTTACTAGTTGTCAAAATAACCTCTTTTTCTTAAAGCTCAAGTTTCAAACTCAAATTACAGAGCAATTATAGAAAATTTTTAAAAATAATGGTCAAAACATCAAGACATCAAAAATAAATATTACAAATTATTAGATTTTTGTAAAATTAGTCCGCAACGACCTTGGGTGAAATAAAATGGTTTGACTTTGCAAATAATATAATTTTTTGCATATCGTTTTGCTTTTAAAATTCTTATCTTTCAAATAACAATTTGATTTTCTTTATTTGTAGATGGTGAATATATTCTTGCTGACAGTGCTTATCCATGCTTACAGAATGTTATTGTTCCATACAGAGACAATGGACATTTAAATCGAGCACAAATTAAATTTAATACAACTTTAAGTTCATGCCGTGTTACGGTTGAAAATGCATTCGCAGATTTAAAGCAACGATTCCGACAGTTATATCATTTCAAATTGCGGAATATTGTTAGAATGGTTCTAGTCATTCATGCTTGTTGTGTTTTGCACAATTTAGCGAATGCAGAAGATTTAGATATTTTTGAACCTCCTATTCCAGACGATTATCCAGATCCTGAAGCCGACAATTTTCAGGAGAATGAGCAACAATTTTTAAATAATATTCCTGAGAATGGAAAGATCATCCGTGACGAATTATGTCGTCAAATTGCTTCACGATAAGATTGAGCATAAAGAATGGACATTGTACTTTAATGCATAATATTTTTGTGAAGTTAAACAAACATGTAGTAAACAATACATGTTATTCGCTTCATATTTTAATTGTAAATTAAAAGTTTTTTAATTTAAATGAAATTTTAAAAAAACTATTGCATAATCTAGTAGTTTGAGGGTAGTAGAATCTGAGAATAAAAAATTCTAATCTAATTTTAAGAAATTAAAAAATGACATTATTGAAGTGAATGAGAATGTTTCATTCTTAGGCTCAAATAACCTACATGCGATATTTTTTTCCTTAGTAAGGCTTTAAATTAAAATTAATTTTAATTAAATTCTGCATAATATTATATTTTAATAAACTGCATAATATTTCTTTTAATATTTAATTAAGCATAGGAAATAAGACAATTGTAAATATAAACTGAAGTACATTAAATAGACATTTCAATGACTTCAATTATTAATTTCAAATGATGACCTGCAACAAATGTTATTCAAATAAACTCACCGATTACTGTATTCATTAAATTATTTATTCATACAAATAAATATTACTTAAATCTAAACAGTCTTAATTTCAACTAACCTAACTTTGAATTATTTAAGTGTTCTTTTCTAAAATGATGTTTTTTAATTCCTCCAGAATTTCTAGTTTTTTTTCCGCCAGTTTTTTCATAGTTTGACGGTGTTCTAAGGTGCTATCAATAAACCTTTTATATTCATCGAACACCTTTCCTTGAAATTCTTCTCTGCTATTTCTGCTTTCTTGAATTTCTTCAAGAAAAACTTGAATAATTTCTTCATTTCGTGATTTTTTTTTACTTTTTGGTTTGGGTTTTGGTGTTTCGTCAACTGTGTTAGTACTCGTTCTTGTTGAATCTTCATCCACGGGCTCAGGATTGTCAGGAATCATCAACGGGAGAGATATTGTCGTCGGTCTGCATTTAGGTATTAAATATAATAAATATAAAATGAAAAGGTATATATAAAAATATTCAATAAAATAAATTAAGATAGTATATCTTACGTTGTTGACTCCTTCTCAATATTTGTGCGTAAACACAAACCGCTGGAACTTGAGATCGCCAGAGGTACCATATTGTGTTTCTTTCCAATTATTTCACTTAATTCGCTAAAATAATTTTAGAAATAAGTTACTCGTATGCATAAAATACATTTTATAGATAAAAAAACTGTTTTACTTACTCCTCGTACTTGCAAGTAGCTCTACCCCTTCCTGTTTTTTTATTATTGACCATCATGTTTTTATATGAGCGGTCCATCGTTTTCATTTTATTTTCAGCTTGAAGTGCTGAAATATTATAACCGTGTTTGGACATTTCTCCACTTATAACTTTCCACATAATTTTAAAAGTTTTCAGCTTTCTTTCAGAAACTAACTCTTTTTTCTCTTTGTACAATGTTAAAAATAATTTCGTAGCTGCGTCTGTCCATTGAAATGGGCCAGTTCCGGTAAAATCTTTGCTACAGGTTGCCTCCGGATAAAGTTGTCCTGCTTCTTCAATATTAATTGTATAAGCTTTTAATATTTCTCTGAGATTTGGAGGAATATTAATTTCAACATCTTTATTATTAACTGTGCATAAGATACTTATGGTATTTTGGAAATCAAGTGTCTTGATGTCTACACTAAACTCCACACCATCTGTAAAATAAAGTAGGTTTTATAAATAATTTACTTTATGTTCAGTATCAAATGTAATCATACATAATTTCTGAAATTAATTTTAAACGTTAAAAAATAATGAAAAAAAATTTCAGAAAAGGAGTTTCAAAATTTCCTAAATTCCTTCTTGAAATTTCGTTTAAAACTTTATTATGCATATATTTAATTAAAAATGTAATTAAAAATACCTTTTTATTCCAGTATTGACAGTAGATTAATTGAAATTATAAAATATAATAACAATATAAATTTAAAACATTAATTATCATTTGTACACCAATAATTCTAAAAATTAAATGTTAAAGAGATAATATTCATACTATCTAAAATATATAAAGAATATAATATATTATATTAGAAGAATATAAAGAATTTACTAAAAGTATTATTTCTGCCTTTCAAAAACAAAAAAAAACCAACGAAAAAGGAAATGAATGAGATGTCGAGAAATAATAAGTTCTAATTCCTAATGAAAAGATCTTTATTACCCTAATTTATTACAAAAATATTTCTATTTTCTAATAATAATATTGTGAACTAATATACAAAAATAAATTTAATAACAATAATATCGTTATATTGAATGTGTTTAAAAATGGCGATTTGTTCTCCCAGAAATCAAAAGTGTGTATTAAATTTAACATATAATTTTTAATGTGCAGCAATCCTTTTCTAAAACACCATATTTTTTTATTTACATGTACAAGTACTTCAATTAAAAAAATGTAATGTTGAAAATATATACAATATATATATTTCACTTCTTTCAACAAGAAATGCTTATAAAATTACTCTTTTTCTAACCTCTTCATCAATAAATAATCATAAATTAAAATTTGCAGAGTATAAAATTTACTTACCATCACAAATACAAGAACAATATCCATTATCGTCTACGATGGGGAGATCATTTTGAATCAAAATATGTGCTTTTAGCGCCATTTTAATCAGAGCAATCAACCACACTCGCTTACAATCGGGTGTAATAAAATAGGGAAAAGTGCAACGGCATCTAGGGAGTTTAGTGTACACTATTGCGTCACTTCTGGTAGCGAGAACGTGAAAGTGTACACTTTTGTGAAAAGTGTAGAAAGTGTAGGTAGCGAGAACATACCTATTATGTATTAATATTTAATGTGTCTTATAACATGCATTTTTATGTAGCCAGCTCTCCGTCTATTACCGTATTCGTTGTGCTTTGGGCTTAAAGCACAATGAATCGTAATCGCTAATCCTTAGGGTCCAGGCACATGGTGGAGAATAGGAGAATAGAGGAATAGAAGTCGACCAATCAGGTGCTTGCATGGGATTTTACATTTGTGCGTTCCTAAATGCATCCAATTGAGATCGAACAACTTTTGTGCACATTCTATCCTACATTGCTAAGTTCGTGATCTTAATTTTTGAATTCTGTTTACATATTTCGATTAGCCTAAAGCACAACGAATCGTAATCGCTAATCCTTAATCGTAATAATGAGAGAAAGCAGGACAGAGATATATGTCTGTCCTACTTCCTCTCATTCTTACGATTAAGGATTAGCGATTACGATTCATTGTGCGTTAGGCTATTGATTTGTTTATATCTCAGTGTAAGAGAAATTAAAATTTATTTATTATTGACATAATGAATAAAAAAATACAAGAGATGGGGACGAAATTGCGGAGCCAGCAAGTACTTTAATTAATGTATGAAATGTAATAATAGACAATAAATAATAATGGTGAAGAACTTATCAAAGTAAGTATTTCATGTTATTATATTGAAATGAAACATTTAATTGAACTTTCCTATTTAAGAAATAAAATGTTGTCTTTTTAAATTGCGGAAATTTGAGAAACATAAAAAACTTAGTTTTTATATACCTAGTTCAGTTAAATTTAATAAAGTGAAAATTTTTTAGGTTAAATTGTGCAAAGTTAAAAGTAAACTCTCGGGTGATATATTATATGACCTATAGATCAGTCCTTGTTTGCTACAAATTCTATTTCTTCTTTATTATTTTATTTATTGCAAACGATTTATGTGTTGCAAATAAAAAATAGGATAAAAATATTAGTTTCAATATAACAACTTGTGAATATGTATGGTTAAAATAAACATATGTGTGTATAATTACTAATTTGATAGTACTAATAAGTAAATAATTGTAGGAAGAAAAGTAATTAAGCTAGAAGAAAATGTTTTATTTGACTCACTGAAATTGATAGTTTTTCTTCCTATAAAATTTATTGAAGTTTCTGAGATTAGTCTATACCCTAATAGCACCGACTGTGCCGGGAACGTTCCTGGAATGGTCCGCCGGTCCCTGGGGTACGTTCACATGGACCGTTCCAATATACCTGACAAATACGTTCCGGATTTCACTAGGCTAGGAACGTTCCGCGGAACGTTCCTGGAATGTTCCGAGGAACTTTAAATACACATTGAAAAATAATTAATGTTAATATCTTGCGCAGTAGTTTTCTATCGCACCTAGAGCTGCGCAGTTGATTTTAGTGACCACTGTTCTATAGAAGCAATCATATTAAAAACATTAAATAATATTAATAAAAAAATTTTCAGCTTTTTCCGCATACTTTTTTCGCAACCCGTTCTGCGATTTTTTGAATGTGTATTCAAAGTTCCTCGGAACATTCCATGAACGTTCCGCGGGAACGTTCCTAGCCTAGTGAAATCCGGAACGGATTTGTCAGGTATATTGGAGCGGTCCAAGGGAACGTACCCAAGGGGCCAGCAGCCCATTGCAGGAACGTTCCCGGCCTAGTCGGTGCTATTAGGGTATTATATAATTATCTCAAAATATTATTGTTATCTGAATTCAAATTTTGGATAGGTATTCAAGATTTCAGAAGTATTTCTTACAGTGTATTGGTTTTTAATATGATATCTTTTTTTCAGCTCATGAAATGCGGTTACTGAGGTACAATTTTAAAATGTACCCTTAAAGCATTAGAAGAGCTACCTATTCAGCACAAGTGCTTGGAAAAGTTTAATAAAGATTACAACGGCTATGACATAAATAAAAAAATGGTTGTAAAAATAGGTAAGGATGTTTTAATTCTGTTATAAAAAATTTACAACTATTAATTAATGAATAATTTATTTATCAATTCATTCTTAACTTTGTCTATTACTTGTATTGGAGTTAATAATCAAAATTACGATACCCTACAGAAAAACGGGACCTCACTTTTCACATAGCTTTCTACGTCCCGTACTATGTGTAAGTGATGGTTAGAAGGGACGTAAAACGCCATGTGAAAAGGGACGTACAGAACTACCTCCCTTTTTGAAATTGCTTTTCACGTACAAAACGATGTCCAGAATGATGTGGAAAATAAGGTTGAGAGCTATATAAAAAACCATTCAAATTTAAATTATATTATTTTATGATCTCTACCTTATTGAAACAAACGATTTTTATGTTTGTTTAAAAATGATGTAACTGTCATATTTTTATATTTTTTAAATTATTAAACAGTATAATACATTTTTTATGTAAATAATATTTAATTTAAATATTTTATTCTCAACATAATGTATTATAATAGAAAAAATAAGGACGGGATAAGGTGTGTAATAAATCCACTTTAAATTAATAATAATAAAATCGGTATCACTAATCATTAATTTTTAAAAAATGGTTTTTATTAAATTCTTCTTATCACGCCAATTCTGAAACATTCAAAAGTGTTTAAAAGAATTAGATTTTTATTATAATGCGAATTAAAACATTGCTTACTCTCTAAATCTGAATTAGTGATTTTCCACTAATGAATTAGACAAAAATCGGTCACTATTAAATAGTGAATATTTTACTAATCTTTAGTAGAAAATTACTAATTTGAAAGTGAAATATCTACTTTTTGAAACAGTGAATTTAGTAGAAAACTACTAATTATTAGTAGACAAATACTAATTTAAAAGTGAAATATCTACCAATTGAAAAAGTGAATTTCACTGTTTCAATTAATAGATATTTCACTTTAAAATTAGTAATTTTACTAAATTACTAATTATTAGTAGAAAATTGAAACAGTGAAATTCATTTTTACAATTAGCAGATATTTCTCTTTCAAATTAGTAATTTTCTACTCATAATTAGTAAGGTAACGGTACCTATACTCGATCAGCACCTATAGTCGATCAGTGATGATTTAATTGGACACAATTAATTAATAGTTTTATTACATTAGTAAAATCAATATTATTAAACTATTAATTAATTTTGTCCAATTAACTTATCACTGATCAACTATAGGAACTGATCGAGTATATGTACTGTTACCTTAGCTTCCTACTAAAGATTAGTAGAATATCACTATTTAATAGTGACTGATTTTTTTCTAATTCATTAATGAAAAATCACTAATCCAGGTTAAGAGAGTAGTTCAATGAGAATAAATTAGACTATATCACTCACCTACCACAGTCTTTAATTGCGCGAAAACCTTAATTATTTTATTTATTCTATAATAGAATTCTTCAATATGTTTTGACGTCTACTCTCCTAGAATTTTGAAAGGAAACTGAGGAAACTATTTCTTTCTTGTCCCCTGCTTAAAAACCGTTAGAAAACCGTTTTGCTCTCAGCTAGCGACTCAACACATGTTTGTCAAGTAAGGGACAAGAAAGAAATAGTTTCCTCAGTTTCCTTTCAAAATTCTAGGAGAGTAGACGTCAAAACATATTGA
The DNA here is from genome assembly GCA_037103525.1 of Ganaspis brasiliensis. Lineage (NCBI taxonomy): Eukaryota > Metazoa > Arthropoda > Insecta > Hymenoptera > Figitidae > Ganaspis > Ganaspis brasiliensis. The sequence continues at coordinate 285,013 of JAZKLR010000537.1, read as the reverse complement.
AGAATTCTATTATAGAATAAATAAAATAATTAAGGTTTTCGCGCAATTAAAGACTGTGGTAGGTGAGTGATATAGTCTAATTTATTCTCATTGAACTACTCTCTTAATCTGAATTAGTGATTTTTCATTAATGAATTAGAAAAAAATCAAGCACTATTAAATAGTGATATTTTACTAATCTTTAGTAGGAAGCTAATGTAACAGTACATATACTCGATCAGTTCCTTTAGTTGATCAGTGATAAATTAATTGGACAAAATTAATTAATAATTTAATAATATTGATTTTACCATTGTAATAAAACTATTAACTAATTGTGTCCAATTAAATCATCACTGATCGACTTTAGGTGCTGATCGAGTATAGGTACCGTTACCTTACTAATTATTAGTAGAAAATTACTAATTTGAAAGAGAAATATCTGCTAATTGAAAAAATGAATTTCACTGTTTCAATTTTCTACTAATAATTAGTAATTTAGTAAAATTACTAATTTTAAAGTGAAATATCTTTTAATTGAAACAGTGAAATTCACTTTTTCAATTGGTAGATATTTCACTTTTAAATTAGTATTTGTCTACTAATAATTAGTAGTTTTCTACTAAATTCACTGTTTCATAAAGTAGATATTTCACTTTCAAATTAGTAATTTTCTACTAATAATTAGTAGTTTTCTACTAAAGATTAGTAAAATATTCACTATTTAATAGTGACCGATTTTTGTCTTAATTCATTAGTGGAAAATCACTAATTCAGATTTAGAGAGTAAGCAATGTTTTAATTCACATTATAATAAAAATCTAATTCTTTTAAACACTTTTGAATGTTTCAAAATTGGCGTGATAAGAAGAATTTAATAAAAAACATTTTTTAAAAATTAATGATTAGTGATACCGATTTTATTATTATTAATTTATAGTGGATTTATTACACACCTTATCCCGTCCTTATTTTTTCTATTATAATACATTATGTTGAGAATAAAATATTTAAATTAAATATTATTTACATAAAAAATGTATTATACTGTTTAATAATTTAAAAAATATAAAAATATGACAGTTACATCATTTTTAAACAAACATAAAAATCGTTTGTTTCAATAAGGTAGAAATCATAAAATAATATAATTTAAATTTGAATGGTTTTTTATGTAGCTCTCAACCTTATTTTCCACATCATTCTGGACATCGTTTTGTACGTGAAAAGCAATTTCAAAAAGGGAGGTAGTTCTGCACGTCCCTTTTCACATGGCGTTTCACGTCCCTTCTCACCACCACTTACACATAGTACGGCACGTAGAAAGTTATGTGAAAAGTGAGGTCCCGTTTTTCTGTAGGGTAAAGTGCACAGCGCTTCTAACTACGAAAAATAAAAAAGAATTTGTTCCCGAACAAGTCAATAACTTTTATCCGACTGAAAAATTTTATATAACTGGAAACAACATTCCCGACCAATTTTAAATCAGTGCGTATATAGAGATGGGACCTGACAAAGCTGACTGAGAAAATGTCCGTAATGTCCGTAATTCTCCGTCTTTGTCCGTCAGGCCTGTCAAAGTGGACAGATTGTTATTTTAGGTAATTTATATTGTTTTTAATATTTTGATAGGTATATTTCATAACAAAATGTAAAAAATTAAGGATTTCTGAAAAAAGCCTCTTTGAAAATTGTGAGAAAGTATGAATTAACTAAAATTATGTGTCACATAACCTAAAACCTTGGGAAAAGTTGCAGGAACTTTAAAAACTACAATGTATTGTTTTTATGTAGCAAATAATGTAGAACACTATTTTGTGCAAGAAATACATTTTACAAACACTTTTAAGTTATTAAATGTACATATACAGATTAAAAAAGAAATCATGTGTAACATAAAAATAGACAAATACACATATTTTAATATTATGTTAATTAGTTTTAAAATGCAATAAATTAATTACGCAATGTATATAAATGTTTCAAAACTTTAATTTCTGAATAAAAATATCACCCGATATCAAGTTGAAAATCATATATTGTAAAAATAGTGTAAATTGCAATATTATCTCTTTAAATTTAAAATAAGTAACATGAAATAATGCAGAATTTTTTATAATCTTATTGGTTTCATTTGAAAGATAATTTTTCATAAAATTTGGTAGATTTATAAGTAATATTGCACACTTTTTTATTATAATGTTTTAGGAAAGTTGGAAACTGTTTAAAAATTGAAAAATAAATAAAACTTTTAATTTTTGCGGAAAAGAAATTTTTGTTGAAATTTTTTTCTAGGATATTTTAACAGTTTTCAATTAGTTTCTTTAAAATCTGTAAACATATTTAAAAATAAGTTTTTCAATTACCGAGATTTAAAATTTATTTTATAATTTTATGGAGTACTAAAATGTTTTTAATATTTGTGTTAGAGATTTTGTTTAAAATTTTTTTTTACGAGATTGTAAGAGCTTTAATTAATTTTTAGCATGTGTAGCATATTTAAAACTAGGATTTTCAAATAACAAAATTAAAAAAGTTGTCCTTATTCAGTTACTTTATATTAATTTTTCAAACCAATTAAATATTTTTCAATTATTTCAACAATAGCAAAATATACGCGCGTTAAATTGAGCGAGAATTACCTTTTTCATTAACTAGAATAGTTTAAATACGAAAGTAAACTAATATGAACTTATTTAGATTAAATTCATTGCTATCAGATTAAATTTTGTGAATTGATTTTTATTTATATTTTGTTACAAATTAATAAATACAAAGCAATTTGAGAGAATAAATTAGGTTTTGTTTCTCAGTTGAAAATAAAAATTTATTTTAGTACGTTACAAAAGTTAGAATATTTTTTAAAATAGTTTTTTGAACAAAATATATTTTAACTTCTATGCGAATTTCATTTATTCCAAACTTCTACTCATATGATTTCCTTATTCTTAAAATTTCTTCAAACAATACGAAATTCAATTAATAACAAACTATTCTCCAAAATTTCTATCAATATTAATTTTAATTTTTCCAAATTAAAAAATTCCCAACTTCTATCGATTCAAATTTAAATTATGTCAAATTTCAATTAATCAACATTGCAATATAACCGAAGTTTTAAGGAGGTTCTATCGTAAATAGAATAATTAACATTACCATTTTAAACAAATTTGGTCTACTAGTAGATAATGCTTTTATAATGATGCAGCTAAATTTTTGAGACCTCAAGGTACTTGTGAAAAAAGTTATACAAAAAAAAGTTTTTAACATTTTACATTGATTCTTATGGGAATTGAGTAGTTTGTCATATATATTTATATATTTACATTGTAACGAAGTAATTATTATTTCTATTTAAAATTGAATTCAAACCAAATAATTGACCAATTTACCTCCTTACGAAAATCTTTACTCGGACGAACGACACACGACAACGACACAATCAATTTCGAACCTCAGGGGAGATTCCGCCGGAATTTCACCTCCGATGGCCACGAAGATGACGACTATTTACGCGAAATTTGACACCAGACAAAACCTGACAATGCCCAACTCACCAACGACACTCTGACTTTCGAGCAACCCTCGACGAGATCCTCTGGACAGCCTGAACTCCAACAAGCAGGAAACTGAAGGGTCACCGACACTTAGTCAAATAAAAAAAACGGTTCACAATCAATATAATAATCTTTAATCGACTCAATAACTTTCAACTCACTATCGCACTGAATTTAAACAGTCGATTTACTACAATCTACACTCTGCTCACACGTAACAAAACAAATATCCAAAATACTCGCGACAGCTTAATACGTCTACCGTATAACACGCTCGATTAACAAGTGACCAAGCACGTGGCGACTTCCCTCTCGTCCCGCTGTATGTTGCCCGCCGAAAAATTGGTTCCTCTCCTTCGACTTCCTATTCACCCTCCGCCCTCTTGTCCGTCCTTCGTCTAGGATTGGTTGCTACGCTGCTCGCGGATTTGAACCTGTAACGCGAAAACTGACGACTGGCGCAGATGGAAATGGGGAGAGGTGACTGCTGAATTCAGAATATTCAACGTCCAAGAAATTAACCAAAATTTACGAGGGAAACTACTTATTAGCGGAAAAACGTCAGTCAGGCTCGTCTCACGAAAAGTCGAACCCTGGCGCAGATGTTTAACTAATAATTTTCCCTTATTTAACTTATTCAAAATAATACTTCAGCTCTTAAGTAACGAAACACTTCGTTACAATTCCCCCCCCTAGGCCGATACTGGCTAGTATCGCCGATACATCACTCCACCTCTGGACTTAATGGAAGAGAGGGCCCTGATGGCGCCTTCTCCTTTCCTCCAGAAATTCCATCTTAACTCTAGCCACTTCCTCCGGTGGCAATCCCACTAACAGCTGGGATAACTCCCGCAATTCCTCCATAAGACCTCTATCATCAGCCATCCCCGGTTGCATTAACGGCGGACGAGCTGCTCGCTCTCTTCTTAAGGCAGCTTGCCTTTCTGCCGCCAATGCCAGCGGCGACTCTCGCACACTAGGCAACCCCAACCATCCTTCCGGCACTTCCGGCAAGTCCAGCTCCATCTGCTGATGACGCACAGGAGACATCACTGCGCCTGGTTGCGGGGCCGCAAACCGCACAGACGGCAATCTAGCTTCTTCCAGGGCTGCGATCTCCATGAACGGCCCACTTCTCCTTGGTTGTGGAGCCATTGACACCACAGGAATCGGACGTGCAGGCCGAGGAACTGGAGCTTCCTGCTCCCATTCATAATCACTCGCGTCACACTGAATTGAAAAAGGTTTGGTGAAATCGGGACGGGCAAGAACTGGTGCAGAAACCAACTTCTGCTTCAACGATTGGAAAGCTTCCTCTTGAGCTTCCCCCCACTCCCACTTTCGACCTTTTTGCAGCAGCTTTAACAATGGAAGTTTCAGCTCGCTATCCTTTTCAATAAATCTTGCGTACCAGCCTACCATTCCTAAGAATCGTCGAAGTTGCTTCAGATTAACCGGTGCTGGATAATTCAAAACTGGCTCGACCTTGGCAGGATCTGGACGTAAACCATCTCTATCCAAAACATAACCCAAATACGAAACACTGGAGCAGCCAAATTCACACTTTTTCGGATTCACAACCAATCCCGCAGATGCTAGCTTCTTCAAAACAATTTCAAGCCACTTTACGTGCTCCTCGAAGCTATCAGTGACGATAATAATATCGTCCAAATATCCAAACACCACGGGCTCAAATTCCGGCCCATACAATGAATCAATCAATCTTTGAAAGGTCATCGGAGCATTCGTGAGTCCGAACGGCATCCTCTTGAACTGCCAAAGTCCGGAACCTGGAATTGCAAACGCCGTGAATTTCTTGCTCCCTGCAGACATCGGAACCTGATGATAAGCTTGTTTTAAATCGATCTTCGAGATGTACCGTGCTTTCCTCAATTTATCCAAAATGGAATCCATACTTGGGATGGGATAAGCATCACGTACTGTCACCTTATTCAAATCTCTATAATCGATGCAGAATCTCAGCGATCCGTCTGCCTTCTTCACAATCACCGGCGCGCTACTCCACTCACTTGCTGACCTCTCGATTATCCCTTTTTCACACATTTCTCTGACCTCCTGATTGGCCCATTCAAGAATCTTCGGAGACATTCGTCTCGAGCGATGCTTGACTGGTGTTGGATCCGTCACGCAGATGTTATGTTCCGTCATCGTCGTCATGCCGTGTTCTGCCGATTCTGGTAGTACTAGCTTCTCGACTAATTCTTGAACTCGTCCACGTTGGTCCCCAGTCAGTTCAGAGATTCCCGCACACTCAGCAAAAACATTATCTTCACTTCTCTGGATGGTACTTTCATCATACTCATGCCATTGCTGATTCACTCGCCACAATCCCTTTCCAAATTGGGTATCCATTTTCCATTTCTTACAGAAATCCATGCCCAATATGAGGTCATGTGACAGTGTATTTATGGCTTTCACCTCAAATGGGTGTGATATCCCATCAACCGTCAACCAAAGTTTCAGTTTTCCCAGTATGGCAGTTGAACCTCCTAAGGTGCTGCGTATTGCTGCCCTAACTGATAACAACTTCTGTTTAAAACGTTCAGCCAACTGAGGACCAACAACCGATGTGGTGGCACCTGGATCCCACAGTGCAAGGTATGGCTGACCGCAGATCACAATCCTCATAAAGAAACGGTTTTCCTCACTCGTACTATCCACATTGTCATATTCGAACCAAGGTTCAGCTGCATACAATGCAGCTTCCCCCCTCCCCTGGACAACACGTGCTGGGTCATCAACAGCACTAACTCCTTCATGACGAGGGCTTGCAGAAGTTCTGCTCTCCGTCACAAAGGTGCAGAAATCATTGGAGACTGTTGGGGGTGTACTTCCTGTCCCCTCTTGTACTCCTATCTTCCTGCCACACTCACACACAACAACAGTCGACTCCACTGTCCCACTTTCCGTCGGGGGCAGATTTATCTTATCAATCAACTCAGACATGCAGGAGCTGTTGGAAATCAAGGAAGGTGAATCCTCTTCACTCGTCCGTTCCTCCGAATGCTCGCTGCTACTCTCTCTCACAATAACTGGTAACTCCACTGTTCCACTTTCCGTCGTGGGCAGTTGGGTACCATACACATCAGCAGCACTTCTGGAACTGTTAGAGGTTACTGGAGGTGAATCCTCTTCACTCATCCGTTCCTCTGGTTGCTCGCTGCTACACTCTCTCACAATCACTGGTGAACCGCCTGTTCCGCCCGAGACATCCCACTTGACGTGCCCGCCGGAACCAGACTTAACCGTCGCCCCAGATTTCAAAATACTTCTTAATTGTTGAGTAGACTGCTCACATCGGCTCTCAAGAGGACATGAGCTCCGTCCACTCCTCATGTTGTCCAGGTTCGTTTCCTCGATCTCGTATAAATTTCCTCGCTCTAAATCACACACTAACACGTTCTCTGCAATCTCTTTTCCCACTGGTGCCCCAGGAACCTCTTCACTATACACCATGGGTATCACTTCCACAAACACATCATCCCGTCCAGATGGTGGGGGCACTATTGTCTCCTTTCGTTTGGTGACTGGGGGGGAAGGTTGGTCTGTCCCCCCCCTTGGCCGTTTCCCATCATCTGTCGAATCCACTCACAATTCGGACAAAATCTAAACGTATTACCTTTCGTACCACACACTTGACAAACACGGTAAGTGGTGGGGGCAGGCTTATCAGGACATTCGGTTGCGAAGTGTCCCGGTGTACGACATCGATAACACGTGCGTTGTGGGCACTCTGAAGCTCGATGTCCCACCACTTGACAACGAAAACACACTCCAAAAAATTGTCTAGGACTACTTGGCGCAGATGGTGAAGCCGGACGTTGAACTCTCAACGGTCTAAAGGATGGGACGGTCCTAGGGACAGCACCAAAACTCGTAGAAGGTGCAACCCTCTCAGCATAAGTCGTCTGTGGGACAGCAGGAGGTGGCATTGTTTTTGCCGTAGCCGTGGATTGTTTTGATTGAGTTCCGGCCGAGGAACTAATTGCATCCACATCGAAGCTTTCCTCCTTTTTCCCACTTTCTGACTTTTGCTTTGGCTTGCTTTTCTTCTTCGCTGTTTGTTTTCCCTTTTTCTTCGGTGTTGCACTGTCCGATTCACCAGACGACGACCTCGATTCCTCGATTAACGCATCCACCTTAGAACTTCGTCCCGTTCCTCTTGGTGCCGCAGATGGAATCCTCATCTTGTCCTTGGTGGGGGGTGGGACATAACGTTTGTCCAGGTCTTTGACTCGCTCATAACGGCGAAGTATCGTCTCCAGATCCTCTATATTCTCAAAACCGGAATATGTGAGCTGTCGTCGGTATTCCGGAGTTAATCCTTTATAAACAATCTTCAAAAATTGTTCCGACATCAGAGGGCGTTTTAAATGTCCCATGATAAGTTTCAAGTTGAGAAGATACGAAGAAATCTTCTCTCCTTTTGCCTGAGTTCGGCTTCTCAACTCATCTAGCACATCATCTTCCTCCACCGATGTCGCGAATTCACGCTTAAAAAGCTTCTTGAAAACTCTCCAAGAATTAATCTCCTTCCTTACGACTCGAAACCAACGGCTTGCGGATAATTTCAAGACACTTGGAATTGCTTCCAACATGTCTTGATCGCAGATGGCGTTGCATTTCCTACACTCTTCCGCTCTTTCCAAAAAGTCCTCTGGATCTTCTTTTTCACCACCCGAAAATTTAATATCCCACTCCTTTAACAGTTTAACCACCCGACTACTAATAAAACGATCGCGTCCCTGCGAACGCCCATTTTCGGCCCCATCTCGCTCAAACTCGTCCTCAAATTCGGAGTCACTAGATAAAAATGGCAACGTGTGACTCGAACCTCCCGTTGACCGCCTATCTTCTCGACGGCGATTTCTTTGGTCTTCATTCCCTCTATTACTTTTAAAAGTCGGCTCTTCGCTATTAAAATTTCTCCTATTCCTCTCAAAACTCGGTTGACCCCGCGTGAACTTTGGTGCTTGTTCATCAAAAGATGGTCCGTCATTCATTCCACCTGTTGTGTTTCTTCTGAAACTCGGTCCCTGTCTTGCGAAGTCTGGTCCTCGCCTACCGAAATTCGGAACTTCTCCGACCTCCGGTCTGCTTCCGCCATTTCGCCGGTTATTATTGGAGTTCCTATCGTCTCGGTTCTCCTGCTCTCGCAATGGGCTCGGTAATCCAGCACTTCGTCTCGTCCACTCTTCCACTTCCACGGGACTTATTACTCTTCTCAAAGTCTCTGGTGGTGGGGGTAAGTCGGGCCCAGATCCAAAAACTCCTATTGGTGGGATAATTGACCCTTGAATATTGGTTTCGGTCCTACTAAAGATGGACGACCAATTAGGCTGTGCCGCCTGATTTGTACTGAGAAACTCTCTCAGCTCAGGACACAATTGCGCACGCGCGGTCCACTCACTGTACCCTAAGAGGTTAGGGCTCATGGTCGCAGATGGGATTACTCCGTGTGACCCGGCCCAGGTCGAGCAAGTTAAAGCACCACTTCCGGCTCCCGAAGTAGTTGTCAGTACTGACGTTGTTGTCGCACATGTTGTTGTCAATACTGGGGTTGGAGCAGCAGTGGTAGTAACCGGTACACTGCCAGTCGGAACTTCTACTCGTTCCGTATTATTGTGTGTTCCAGCTACGTTCTCCACGTCATTGCCCAAGTTGCTTGGTTGCTCCTGTTCTATCCCCACCAATGCTTCCGGAAGAAAAACCGATTGCGAATCACCATTATCGTATTTATCGTACCACGGCACTAAATGCGAATCTGGATAAAACAATTTAATTTCGAGTCGCAAAAGTCTTTCCCGTAGCACTTGCAGCGACCCCAACGTACTACAATCTTGTAGCTCCAATTCCTCGACCACCCTCTCACGATCCATTTTTGAAATTCCCTGCCATAATGTTCGTACTTGTTGACTCTCCAAATATCTCAAAACTTTTGCCCGGTATACTTCCATTTTAAATAAAAAAAAATTCAAAATTTAAAAGTCAATCACTAAAGAGTAACAAAATTCCAACTAATCACTTTTTCAAAAATTCCCAAATAATCCCACTCTTAAACTTCAAAATTCCCAAAGTTAACTCAACACACGCGAACCGATCTTCCCCCACTCCTGTTGTCACTCAGGTGTCCGGGTTACTTGCTGAGGTTACTCCACGCTGACGACCGATCGCGTTAACACTTTGAAATTACTCCTTTAATGACGTTACCGGGATCCAACGCTTGGTTTGTCGGATGACAGGCGGAGATGCAGGGAATAAAAAAAAATGAAAATTGTTAACAATAAAATTGTCAAATTGGCACAGATGAGCACAAATAATGAAACAAATAAATTAGCATAAAACCATAATCAAATAAAATCACAAAATCAATAAACAAATCAATAACTTCTGATAAAAATCAATAAGTAATAATGTTAACAGTTTGTTAACACATTAGCAGAAAACATAAAAATTTATAAAAACCACCACCAACAATAAATAAATAATCAACAATAATAAATAATAATTAAAATAAATTGTCGTGTTAACACTTTGTTAACACGGGCGCAAATGATAATAACTGATCAATAACTCAATAAAAAAAAAAATATTCAGGATAAAATAAATTAATCACATTACTCAACCGAAAATAAAAATTAATTAATTTAAATAAATCAACTTAATTCTCAAAACAAGAAAATAATTAGTAAATCACGGTGTTAACAGTTTGTTAACACCTGCACCATGAAATCTCAAATTTCCTTAACCCCAGTCAAAAAGACACTCGGTATCCAAAAAGAAAGATTTTTAAATAAAATTCACAAACTGAATTTTCGACGCAGAAGATTCACTAAAAATTTTTAATTTTATTACTATTAACACTTTCTCTTAAAAGTCCACATTAATAAAAATTTTACCTAACATCACTTAACTTCAGTTAATTTGATCAAAATTACCACTTACTACTTCCCACAATTTGAAACTATTATTTATTTAAAAATAAATTTGTAATTTAAATTCAAAAATTAATTTTCAACAATTCTTAAAAATTCCACCAACTCGAATAATCACAATCATAAAAATAATTTTAAAATTAGAGAATTCCAGGCGCAAATGAAAAATCCAATAAAATAAAAATTATTAATTTTTACTTAGCCATAAACTTTCCAATGGCTATTTCCGATTAATTTATCGGAAAAGATGGCACTCGAATTACACCATATGCGAACACAAGGTGTTTAACGAATATTCCACGGAAAATTAATTAACAGATTTTTCAAATAATTGACGCGCCGGCGCAGATGGTACGCGAAATTTTACTCATTAAATAAAATCGAAATTTTCTCTAATTCAAATTAAATCACTATTATTTCAAACAATCACTTCAATTTAACAAGTTGATTTGCTAAATTAAAAAACAAATTTTAATTTATACACTGTTCAATTTCGCGAAAATTTCACCAAGTTAATTTTGCACGTGCAAAATTTTCTCAACTTCCGGTGAAATTGATGATTTAATTAATTTCTCACAAACTTCAAATTCACAAAATTATTTGATCCATCTGATCAAATAATATAATCAAAAATTCACTAATCACTTTAAATAATCTTGAACAATCAAATTTGTTCAGAATCTCGAAAACTACTTTCAACGAAATTAAATTTCCTCACCACGTGCTCGCGCTTCCGGTTACCGGTCCCCGACCACGTTTTCACGAAAACGAACAAAATCAATTTTTAACGCGTTAGAAATTGAAATATCAATTTCTTGGCGCAAATGATTCTTTTTTAAAAATTTTCTACATTACATAAAACTTCTTTTAAAATTAAAACTTCCGACTATTTATTCACATTTAAACACGAAAAATGAACCGACTTTTAATTTTCACACTTTTAAAATTTCAAACGACCGAATTATCACACTTTGAAAAATCGTTATTAGCGATTTTTCACCTTATTCAACACTTTAAAAATTTCCGAACAACACTTAAACACGACTTTTAATCGAGCGACTTTCAAAAAAAAGAAATTTTAATCCGGACAATCATTAATTTTTCTCAACAATTAAAACTTTGTCAAATTTAGCGTAAAGGCGCAGATGTTAAATTTTCCGCGCGCTTGTCGTTGTTTTTCCCGCGAAACTGCCCCACGTTGGGCGCCAATTGTAACGAAGTAATTATTATTTCTATTTAAAATTGAATTCAAACCAAATAATTGGCCAATTTACCTCCTTACGAAAATCTTTACTCGGACGAACGACACACGACAACGACACAATCAATTTCGAACCTCAGGGGAGATTCCGCCGGAATTTCACCTCCGATGGCCACGAAGATGACGACTATTTACGCGAAATTTGACACCAGACAAAACCTGACAATGCCCAACTCACCAACGACACTCTGACTTTCGAGCAACCCTCGACGAGATCCTCTGGACAGCCTGAACTCCAACAAGCAGGAAACTGAAGGGTCACCGACACACAGTCAAATAAAAAAAACGGTTCACAATCAATATAATAATCTTTAATCGACTCAATAACTTTCAACTCACTATCGCACTGAATTTAAACAGTCGATTTACTACAATCTACACTCTGCTCACACGTAACAAAACAAATATCCAAAATACTCGCGACAGCTTAATACGTCTACCGTATAACACGCTCGATTAACAAGTGACCAAGCACGTGGCGACTTCCCTCTCGTCCCGCTGTATGTTGCCCGCCGAAAAATTGGTTCCTCTCCTTCGACTTCCTATTCACCCTCCGCCCTCTTGTCCGTCCTTCGTCTAGGATTGGTTGCTACGCTGCTCGCGGATTTGAACCTGTAACGCGAAAACTGACGACTGGCGCAGATGGAAATGGGGAGAGGTGACTGCTGAATTCAGAATATTCAACGTCCAAGAAATTAACCAAAATTTACGAGGGAAACTACTTATTAGCGGAAAAACGTCAGTCAGGCTCGTCTCACGAAAAGTCGAACCCTGGCGCAGATGTTTAACTAATAATTTTCCCTTATTTAACTTATTCAAAATAATACTTCAGCTCTTAAGTAACGAAACACTTCGTTACAACATGTATTTTCCAAAGTACCTTAAGGGAAAAAAAATTTAACTGCATCATATTATAACACCATTATCACCAGTAAACCAAATTTGATTAAAATGATGTAAATTCTTTTTAAGATAGAACCTCCTTAAGATTCATAACTCATGTTTATTTTGATTCCTAATGGTAAAAACAAAAATTATATTAGTTTTTTATATTTACAAATTAAAAATCAGAAAGTTGATTTTATTAATATGAATTTAAATTGTTTCAAACTTTAATCAGTATTCAATATAATTCAATATAATTATTCAAATTTTAATTATAATAATACTAATAATAGTAAACTTTAATTAATATTTAAAACTTTTAATGTCTCAAATAGTCAATTCAGGTTTAATATATTAGAAACTTTAAATATTTTAAAATTTTAACAATACAGAAATATTAGGTATTTTAAATTTCAACCAATATATAAAAACTTTAAATTATAAGAAAAAAAATTTGCATCGAATTTTCAATCAGACCAAATTTTATGATTAAAATTTTAACTATTAAAATGTTAACTAAAATTTGTTCCAATAAAAATTGAAATTGAAATTCTGGAGAATTAATAATTAAATAAGTAAAATTAGAAATCATATCTATAATAATAATCTACAAGATTCTTTATTCTTTTATTCATTCTTTCATTCTGTCCACATCAGAAGTTTGGTACATAGATATTTTTTGTTCTAAAGCAGATACTTTTTAAAAAATGCATTTAAATTAATTAAAATTTAAATTTATAAATATCAGTACAAAAAATTTTAATTTCATTAATAAATAAATCTATAATTTTTTCTATTATTTTCAACAGTTTTCAAGATACAATTATTCTCTTTAAATTTTATAATTCTTCTTCAATTTTGTTTAATTATTTTATTCTGTTGTCGATCATTCTCGACAGATTTCGAATTTTTTTTTCAACTGTCAATTATTTTCCTCATTTCTCAATTATTTTCTTTAGTATTTAAATATTTTAGTCATTTTGTTATTTTTGTTTCAATAATCAAGTAATTCCTTAAAATTTCAATTTCATTCTTTAATTTTTAATTATTTTCTTTAATTTTCAATTGCATTCTTAGCTTTTAATTATTTTATTCAATATTCAATAATTCTAGCATTTTCTCAATTATCAATTATTTTTTTGAAATTTCAATACAATTCTTCAGTTTCTACTTGATTTCAATTATATTCATTTATTTTTTATAATCTTTTCTATCATTTTTATCAGTTTTCAATTGACAATTTATTATTCTCCTTAAACTTTACGATTATTCATTAATTTAAAAAAAAATTTTGTTTAAATGCCGATTATTCCCACCATTTTTAAAATTTTTTTCCAATTGTTAATTCTTTATTTTTAATATTTCATTATTTTCGTCATATTGTAATTTTTTTTGATTATCAATTATTTTCTGGAAATTTCTATTAAATTACTTACTTTCCAATTTATTTCTTCAATTTTCATAATAATATTCTTCAATTCTCAAATATTGTCTTTAATTTTCAATTATTTTTATCGATTTTCAATTAATTGCTCAATACTCAATAATTCACGGATTTTTTCAATTATTTTTCCACTCATAAAAAATGTTTTAAAGTTTCAATTCAATTATTTAATAAAATTCTAGAACTCTTCTCTTCAATTCTCAGATATCTTCTTCAAAATTAAATTCCACTTTTCAATTTTCAATTTTCAGTTATTCTGTTCAATATTAGAAAATTATCGCCTTTTTTCTATTATTTTTTAGATTATCATTTAGTTTATTTAATTTTAAATACAATTGTTTAATTTTTTTCTTAATTTTTGAATTCCATTCTTCAATTTTTATTTCCATTCTTTAGTTTTCAATTGTTTTCTTTTATAATGATTAATTCTCCGCTTTTTTCAATTCCTTTTTTTCAATTTTTAAGTATATTCTTTAAATTTTCATTCCATTCTTCAATTTTTAAATGTTTCCTTTAATTTTCAATTCTTTTTTCGATTTTAATTATTTCTTTCGATTTTTAATTTTTTGATATTTCTTGTTTAATTTTTTATATTTATTTTTTTCAGTTGTCAATTAATATAGTCATTCTTCGAATTTTGTTTTCAATTGACAATTATTTTCGTCATTTTTCACATATTTTCTTCAATAATTTTTCAACTGTTGACGTCATTTTTTAAACTATTTTCCACAATTAATAAATTATTTTCCGCAATTTAATAGTTAATTATTATAGTCAATATTCTATTGAAATATTTTATGATAAATGAATAAAACTTCTAACAAAAATATACAAACATAGGAAACATAGTAAAACATATTTAAGGTTATGTTCCACATAAAAATACATATTTGACTTATTTCACATATTGTGTTTATAACAGACAATATAAACAATAATAATAATGATAACAATAATGACAACTATAAAAAACCTTTTTATTTCATTTAACACAAATAAATAATAAAAATATGAATCTGTCCAGTCTGTCCGTTTGTCAACATGGTGACCGTCACCTGACGCAGAATGTCGGTCAGACTCTAGTCCAGTCCCATCTCTATGCGTATATCATTGTGAAGCTAAATTTTAATCTTCGCTCGTCTTCAATATATAAATATCCAAGCCAGTAGACATTTATTAATGAAGCTTTTTATCAGTAATGCTTCTTCTCTTTCAAGGGAATAATTTTTATCAGAGATATACATGTGCTCGTACGCGTGAAAGTGGTCCACTTTGTCACCATTATTTAAGGGGATAATGTCTTAGGAATTTCTTTAAATTGTGATAAAATATCAATTTATATGTACCTTCTATCTGCGGTTAAATACCCTTGCCATGCGCAAAATTGAGATATTCAGGTTCGAAATTCCAATTTTGTATAATTTTCCGTATAAATTGGAATTTTGAACCTGAATATCTCAATTTTGAGCATGGCAAGGGGTACTGAAATGTTAACCAGATAGAAGCCATATGGTCGATTCTTGCGTAACTGCCCGATTTCAAGATAAGTTTTGGTAGAAAAAATTTTTTTTATTCAACGTTTCTCTGTACTTATTTTTCTTATTAGGGTGTAATATAAGTATATTTTAAACGATTTTACTACAACTATATTTATACGAAAATAATAGCAAATATTTGAAAATTGGCTGTCATGTGGAGCTGAACCGCATCCTTTTATTGCAAATATATTATACAAAATAAAAATTTCTTCTTGATATTTTGCTAAAACGAAAATAAATAATAAATTCATAAATTATTTAATATTCTAACAGTATTTTACACATTAGTTAACATATATAAAATTTTATAAAAGAACAGCAAATACAATATTTAATAATAAATATTTCGTTTTTTTTTTTTTTTTTGATAATTTGAAATCGAAATCGAGCAGTGTAATCCTAAATAAGTAGATAAATATTTTCCTTGCTTTTACAGAAGATGACAAAAAGTTGACTGATCTTTTCCAAACATCTGTTGTTGATGTAATGATAACGCTGCAAAAGAAACCTGACTGTGTTGATGGCTTTGTTACTGTTGTGTAGCGAAATCAAGAACTTACCACTTCAAGCTCGTTCACATGTGTGCATTGAATTATTATCGTTTACATAATAGAATAGAAATTAAGAAAACATTATTTATTGACTCGTCAAAAACTATAAGCTTTTACATGCATTGTCGAAGGGATAAAGCAGTACATATTTTTATATACTTAGATTTGTAAGTTAATGGTAACAAATCTTTAGTTTAGGGAAGTTTAGTTTCCAAATTTTAATAAATTAAAATTTTAATTAAACGACACTTTTATTGCCTAAAAATTTGATAGGTTTAAATTTGAACTAATTGTAATAAACATTTAACTTAAGGAATGCAAATTTAAATTTATACTAATTTAAATCTACTCCACTTCAGACCTGCGGTAGGTCCTGCATATTATGAAAAAAGTTTGAAATTTTTAAAACTTTCAACATTTTTCAAATTTGTTCCATTTTTCTTTTCAATAGTGAAGTACATAATTCTAGAAACAAAATCTATTTTGTTAAAATTTTCATGGAGTTTTATAAAATAGAATGTACAAAAACTTTAAAAAGCCTCAAAAATTAAGATTTCTATAGAAAATTAAAAACTTTTATTTAACTAGTTTTTATCGCAAAATTACTTCAATTGATAAAAATTTTTAATTAATCCTAGAAATTTTATTAGTAAAAAATGTTATTTGAAGGAAGTGCCAATGGATTAGGTATATACTTAATTTAATAACATTTTAATTAATTTTTCTTTCAATTCATAATTATTGATTTATATCGGTTTAAATATTCATTGCTATTAAACGCGTTTTTCTCATAAGCATGTTTTTTTTAAACTAGCGGACAGCATAACTCGAGTTCTTGTTAATTGATTTTAAAAAACCTAGATCAATTTCTTCGTTATGAAGCCCTTCAGGCATCCCCCTTAAATCCGATTGTCTACATTTATTTTTATTTGATGCCGTTTTTTATTTTTTAGTTTTTTTATCCGGGTTACGGGGGATACCTAACCACATGCATCAGCTTTAAAACCGCACCTTTGGTTTTTTCAAATTGGATCCTTCTCTGAGGCTGTAGCTTGTCCGCCGATTGTTCATTTATTTTTTTAATTTGACTTTGGCGCCTTGTAGTAATGAAACAGGCAGTAAAATTTTTTTTTTTATTTTTTGACAGGCAAATATGGCAATAATATGATGAGCTTTAAATAAAACTATCACCTAGGAAGAATTTTTTGTTTAAGGACGTTGGAACCCGAAAGCTGAGAGTGGCGTAGAAACACTTTTTCCTTCTTTGCTCGAAAATTTCCCTTTTAAGAATTTTTTTTAAAAACACTGGACACTTTTTCAAAAAAAGGGCTATGGTAGACAAAAGTATTTGAGATAAGGAATTTTTTAAACATTTGTTTTATGCAAACAAATGTGCCTACAAGCGTCAAAATTAACTTCCGTTTTGACATTGCAAGATTTTCCGTAAAAGATGGCCGCCGCCATCTCACTTGAGGCCCATGTCACGTATCCCGTGCTCAGCTGACAAGCTGCTGTCAAGCGGCGGCCATCTTTTACGGAAAATCTTGCAATGTCAAAACGGGAGTTAATTTTGACGCTCGTAGGCACATTTGTTTGCATAAAACAAATGTTTAAAAAATTCCTTATCTCAAATACTTTTGTCTACCATAGCCCTTTTTTTCAAAAGTGTCCAGTGTTTTTAAAAAAAATTCATAAAAGGGAAATTTTCGAGCAAAGAAGGAAAAAGTGTTTCTACGCCACTCTCAGCTTCAGGTTCCAACGTCCTTAATGTCATTTTGGACTGCTTACAGACTATAATACTACCTGAATAATAATAATATCCATTGATCAAAACTTCAATGTCTTCAATTTTCAATCAATCAAAATTTATCTATATATGTCGCTTCACGCCCTGTGAAAAATATAATGTGAGAACCATGTTTAAAGAGTGTTTTGTTCAGTGTTTACTTGGTGTAAGATGGGTGTTGAGAAACCCAATTGAGTGTGTTTCATCCATGTATATTGGAACGCTTTAGTGTTTCATAAACACTTTCTTACATTTCAGTTGTTTGTGAGAAATGTGTTCCAGATACACGAAAAGTATGTTGAATAGTAGTTGTGAAACATTGTAGAAGCAGTCTTTGAACACTTATTTTATAATGTTAACACACATTTAACACTTTCTTCACATTGATTCTCTACTATTACAGTGTCTAATGTGTGTCGTATGATCGTAAATAGAATGTTTACTTTTTCCAAAGATGCATGTTCTATTATCGTTTTAGGAATGTTCTCGTGACTAGAACTGAAAGTTCTAGGATCGTTAAAACAATTAAACGTTTATTTTATGCACAAAAATAGATAAATCATTTAAGAAAATTAATTTATTGAACCAAAAACAAAAGATAATTATAAAAAAAAAAAAAAAAATTTTCTTATTCAGTTTTATTTTTCATCGGTTCAACTTCTCCCTTTGAAGGTCTGAAGGTCTAGAACTGTTGTACACTACCAAGTTTTCCCCGTACATATTTCTTTTTATTTCAGAATATTTCAAATTTCATTGAAAAACACCTAGGCTGTAGCGATATCACGGAGATGGTCACCCATAGAATCTCTAAATAGTAACCACGCTTGACCTTGCTTAACTTCTGTGAGCGTGGGGTCTGGCCATTCCTAATTTGGTATCGCTGGTTGAAAGAAATTTTATATATCTTTAATAGAAGCTGACTGTTCATGTGAATATCGTGTTTTGGAACTTCTTTTTCTTCTTCTTATTGAAAAAGAAGAAGTTCCAAAACACTATGTTCACATACATATAATTTTGAATAACAAAAGTTGTGAACTTGATGTTTCTATAACCTTATACAAACATTTAAATATGTGTCGGTACATAGTTTATTGTGAATTTCATTTACTTCATAATAAAGTGTATGATTAATGTTATACAGTACACAAATAAAACTTCAACTATCTGTTAAAACCATGTTCTCAAAACACGATGTTGACATGTAAAGTTTGAATGACAACATCAAGTTGTAACATGATGTTTCTTTAATATTATACAAACATCCAATGCATGTTGGTATAAAGTTTAAAGTATTTCGTTTACTTCTTGACAAAGTGTGTGTCTAATGTTGCAGAACACAGATAACACTTTTAATTTCCTGTTTAAAATGTGTTCTTGAAACATGAAGTTCACAGGCAGCCGTAACTGATTTATTGCTTATTAAAAGCTGTTGACATCCTGTTTTGTTACATTGTAACAACATACATAAGTGTGTCATAAAATAGTTACATTTATGTACTTTGTGAAAGATCTAATAGTTTGTGAAATTGTAGTTTTTCAACATTGTACGAACTCTGAAGTCTGTTTTAAAAAATGTTTCATGGGTGTTTTTTCTATCTGTAGAAAAATAGTTTTCATAGTGTTTTGTGAATCATACACCAAACAAAATATTCTACGTAAAAGCCGTGTTCATACTGCGTTCAATTATAGAAGCGTGTTTGATGGTATTTGGAAGCACGGATATCCATGTTTAAGCAAAATAAAACTATTTTAAAGCATTTATAAAACATACAATTGTTGACTAGATTTTCGACAGGGCGGTGAAAGGGACCTTAGCTGCAATACATTTGATTTTGAATTTTTATTATGAATCGATAGAATTTGAGTTTTTTTTTACATACAGTAATCAGAACTTGTTTTTCTCTATTAGTTTTTGTGCTATTAATGATGAATCATAGGCATAACCTAACAATAACAAAGACAGACTCCCCTGTTTAAAGAATGTATTAAAAATTATAGAATTTGATAGGATTTCTATCACAAATATTTTCAAATTTTAATCAAATTGTATACAAAATAAAAAACCCTATCAAATTCTATCAAAAATACTAAATTCAATCAATTTTAATAACAAGATTGGAAAGAATTTGAATCAAAATTAATACTGAACTAAAGACAAGTACATTTCTATACTTCATTTTGTATAAAAAGTGCATCAAATCTTGTACTTCTAAACAACATAATCAATTTCAATCATAAGTGTGGATAGAGTTTCTATCAAAATTAATACTAAAATATTGTTAAATACATTTGTATACATACGTCTGTATCAAAAGTTTATCAATTTCTATCCGCCTGAAAATCAAATACTTTGCTATCAAGAGCTCTGTATTAAAACTTTATCAAATTCTATTCGTAGAAAAGTCTAATACAATCTTATCAAATCATTTGCATATAAATTCTATCAAATTTAATCAAACGAAAAATCGAATACATTTCTATCAAAACTTTGGGATTACAAATTAATCAAATCTTATCGATGGAAAATTCTTATGCTATTCTATCAAAATCTTGGTATGCAAAATCTATCAATTTCTATCCGTCTGAAAAGCAAATACTTTGGTATCAAGAGCTCTGTATTAAAACTTTATCAAATTCTATCCGCAGAAAAGTCAAATACAATCTTATCAAATCATTTGCATAAAAACTCTATCAAATTTTACCAAACTAAAAATCGAATACTTTTCTATCAAAATTCTGGGATTACAAATTAATCAAACCTTATCGACGGAAAATTCTTATACTTTCCTATCAAGATCTTGGTATGCAAAATCTATCAATTTCTATCCGCCTGAAAATCAAATACTTTGCTATCAAGAGCTCTGTATTAAAACTTCATCAAATTCTATCCGTAGAAAATTCAAATACAATCTTATCGAATCATTTGAATAAAAACTCTATCAAATTTTACCAAACGGAAAATCGAATACATTTCTATCAAAACTTTAGGATTAAAAATTAATTAAATCTTCGACGTAAAATTCTTATACTTTCCTATCAAAATCTTGGTATGCAAAATCTATCAATTTCTATCCGCCTGAAAATCAAATACTTTGGTATCAAGAGTTCTGTATTAAAACTTTATCAAATTCTATCCGCAGAAAAGTCAAATACAATCTTATCAAATCATTTGCATAAAAACTCTATCAAATTTTACCAAACTAAAAATCGAATACTTTTCTATCAAAATTCTGGGATTACAAATTAATCAAACCTTATCGACGGAAAATTCTTATACTTTCCTATCAAGATCTTGGTATGCAAAATCTATCAATTTCTATCCGCCTGAAAATCAAATACTTTGCTATCAAGAGCTCTGTATTAAAACTTCATCAAATTCTATCCGTAGAAAATTCAAATACAATCTTATCGAATCATTTGAATAAAAACTCTATCAAATTTTACCAAACGGAAAATCGAATACATTTCTATCAAAACTTTAGGATTAAAAATTAATTAAATCTTCGACGTAAAATTCTTATACTTTCCTATCAAAATCTTGGTATGCAAAATCTATCAATTTCTATCCGCCTGAAAATCAAATACTTTGGTATCAAGAGCTCTGTATTAAAACTTTATCAAATTCTATCTGTAGAAAAGTCGAGTACAATCTTATCAAATTATTTGCATAAAAACTCTATCAATTTTAATCCGTTTTTGAATCCAAATTTTCATTGACATTGTATACGATTCTATCAAACCTTTTGGATAGGAAAGTATACGAATTTTCCGTCGAAAAGATTTGATTAATTTTTAATCCCAAAATTTGGATAGAAAAGTATTCGATTTTCCGTTTGATTAAATTTGATAGAGTTTCTATGCAAATGATTTGCTAAGATTGTATTTTTAATCCGTATTCTGAATCCATTTGAATAATTTTAGGAATATCCTAATAATATCCGTAGTTCATCCTTAGGATATTAACGGAAAATGCTCATCAGGATCCCACCAGACATCGTCAAGAGATATTCACAAGACATCATTTTGAATTTCAAAATGGTCAAAATATTTTTCCGGTAGTTATATATCCACACTGAAAAAAATACTGTGATCAGATTAGACAGTTGACTATGGTTGACAGGTTATGTAGGAGTTTGACATAATGCATCGGTGCGCCACTGTCGATTTTACCTAACCTTACAATGTCACTCGCGGTTTCACACAGTCGTATGGCTAAAACACAAATACGTATAGCAGTTCCCAAAACAGCAATAAAATATTGCCAATCTGCCCATAATTATTGCAGTTCCACGGAAATATTTTTTTCAGTGCAGGAAAGCAGGGATTTTAATATCCACTGGATATCCTAAGGATGCCAAAGATATCTTAAGAGATATCTTAAGAGAGAGAAGGACAGAAATATAGTCACATCTTTCTCCCTCTCACCATTCAACGCAAAAACGCAACGTTCGATGCAGACATGTAATTGCGCCCTAATAGTTAGCAACCAGTGACATAAAATGTTTAAAAATGATAGAAATTAGACGTAACGGAAATTGAATTGTAATTGGTTCTTTTTCTATTCCTCTATCTCTATTCTCCCCCATGTGACAGGGGGTGGCTGAATTTAGGAGAACAGGTTAGCAGAAGATAATAAACAGAAAAATCAACCTTTTCATCTAAATTATTACGTAAATAATAAAGAATATCGAATATAGCAACGGAATGCATTTTATAGTGTACAAATATTTGTAATTTTATTTCTAAAAAGTTCACGTCTGAATAATTCATATATATGTATATCGTTCATGTGACATACTGTCAAAGGAACTAGATTTATAGTTATGCTGCAGTATTGTTTACATTAAGAATGTGAAGAATATATATTTTTTATCCATTTCCTATTTACACTTAAAATGTAATTTTTACATTTCTATTAACATCAATCGAAATATGTAAACAGAATTCAAAAATTAAGGTCACGAACTTAGCAATGTAGTATAGAATGTGCACAAAAGTTGTTCGGTCTCAATTGGATGCATTTAGGAACGCACAAATGTAAAATCCCCTGCAAGCACCTGATTGGTCGACTTCTATTCCTCTATTCTCCTATTCTCCACCATGTGCCTGGACCCTTAAGGTACGCTCCCATTTAGTTCATCTGTCTGCACGCGCATGCAATCGACATGAGATAGAAGAAGACAGAAATAGAAATTTGGATGTTTTGTCTTCCTTTATCTCATGTCGATTGCATGCGCATGCAGACAGACACCGAGGTGAGAGTGTGCCTTTAGGGTGCGATCCCATGTGAGCTGAAAACGTAAACGGAAAGCAGAAAATCATGAGAGTGAGAGAGTCAATGATATACGTCTGTCACTCTCACTCTCATAATTTTCTGCTTTCCGTTTACGTTTTCTGCTCACATGGGATCGCACCCTTAGTTCAGAGTTGTAAACGCAGGGTTGGAAATGAATACACTGATTCTTATTAGTAAGGGTTGTGTCCGGTATTAACGGGTAATGACTTATTTTTACCAATAATGGATCATAAATGTTTTGAAATCGGTAATTCAAAAAAATATGGTTTATACTAATAATATTAATAATACAAATACTTATGATGAAAATAAAACTTTAATAAATAAATCAATCAGCTAATCAATAATTAACATCTTTTTGTGTATCGTTATTTGTTTGTACATATGAAAAGAAAATAAGATATATAACAATAAATTTTGTATAAACGATAAACGTAGTGGTAAAGTGGTAAAAGAAAATAAGATATATAACAATAAATTTTGTATAAACGATAAACGTAGATGGTAAAGTCGAATTTTACCCTCATAAAGTCCATTTTTTACAATCGATTTTGTGTACTTATCGAAAGTCGAGAGTCGACTTTTGACAATATTTCCAATTATCAAAAATCTAATTTGTCCAAAATTGCATTTATCAGAAATCTTATTTGTCAAAACTTGCATTTATCAGAAATCGCATTTGTCCGAAATCGCACTTATCGGAAGTCTCATTTATCCAAAAGATTATTCTTCATAACCTTCAATTGTGCGAAAGTCCATGTACAAGAAATCTCATTTTCCCAAACTTCCATTATCCCAACATTTCTCTTTCGAAGCGAGTTGCCCGTCCCTGGTCTATTCGATGGTTTCGGTGAAACAAGCCTAAAGCACAATGAATCGTAATCGCTAATCCTTAATCGTAATAATGAGAGGAAGCAGGACAGAGATATGTGTCTGTCCTACTTCCTCTTATTCTTACGATTAAGGATTAGCGATTACGATTCATTGTGCGTTAGGCTACAGAATAGATGTCGCTCCGAATTTGCCTAACGCACAATGAATCGTAATCGCTAATCCTTAATCGTAAGAATGAGAGGAAGTAGGACAGACATATATCTCTGTCCTGCTTCCTCTCATTCTTACGATTAAGGATTAGCGATTACGATTCGTTGTGCTTGAGGGCGCAATTACATGTCTGCGTCGAACGCTGCGTATTTGCGTTGAATAGTAAGGGAGAGAGAGACAGAAATATAGTCACATCTTTCTCCCTCTCACCATTCAACGCAAAAACGCAACGTTCGACGCAGACATGTAATTGCGCCCTTAGGCTATTTCTACAGAACTGCACTCTGTTTTACTGATTAGACCAGGGACGGGCAACTCGCTTCGAAAGAGAAATGTTGGGGTAATGGAAGTTTGGGAAAATGAGATTTCTTGTACATGGACTTTCGCACAATTGAAGGTTATGAAGAATAATCTTTTGGATAAATGAGACTTCCGATAAGTGCGATTTCGGACAAATGCGATTTCTGATAAATGCAAGTTTTGACAAATAAGATTTCTGATAAATGCAATTTTGGACAAATTAGATTTTTGATAATTGAAAATATTGACAAATTAGATTTCTGTTAAATTCAATTTCGGACAACTAAGAAGTCTGACAAATTCAATTTTTGATAAATTAGATTTTTGACAAATTAAAATTTGGATAAATGATGTTTTTGATAATTGATTTTTTTGACAAATGAGATTTCTGATAAATATATTATCAGACAAATGAGACTTCTTATAATAACAATTTTTGAGAAATGCGATTTCTGATAAATGCAATTTAAATGATGTTTTTGATAATTGATTTTTTTGATTATCAGACATTATCAGACAAATGAGACTTCTTATTATAACAATTTTTGAGAAATGCGGTTTCTGATTAATGCAATTTTTGACAAATAAGATTAGTGATAATTAACATTTTTGACAAAACAGATTTCTGGAAAATAATATTTCGGATAAATGAAATTTCTGATAAATGCAATATCAGACAAATAAGATTTCTAATAATTGCAATTTCTGAGAAATGAGATTTCTGATAAATGCAATTTTTGATAAATAAGATTACTGATAATTGACATTCCTGACAAATGAGATTTCTAATAATTGCAATTCCTGAGAAATGAGATTTCTGATAAATGCAATTTTCGATAAATAAAATGACTGATAATTGACATTTTTGACAAATGAAATTTCTGATATATAATATTCCGGACAAATGAGATTTCTGTAAAATGCACTTTTGGATAAATGGGTTTTTTGATAATTACAATGTTGGGAAAACTAGATTTCTTATAAATGCTATTTCGGACAGATGAGATTTCTGTTTAATGCTTTGTCTAATAAATTAGGTTTCTGACAAATGCAGTTTCGGACTAATGAGATTTCTGATAAATACAATTTTTGGTAAATGAAATTCATAATAATTTAATTTTTTGAAAAACGAGATTTCTATTAAATGCTATTTCGGACAAATAAGATTTCTGATAAATGAAATTTCGTTCATAGGATATTTTTGATAAATTCAATTTCGAACAAATTAGATTTTTGTTAATTGAAAATCCTTACAATTGAGATTACTGATAAATGTAATTTTTAATAAATAAAATTCTTGATAATTCAATTTTTGGACGAACGAGATTTCAGATAAATGCTATTTCGGATAAATTAAATTTTTGATAAATACAATTTTGGATAAATTAGATTTCTGACAATTTACCTTTCGGACAAACGAGATTTCTGGTAAATGCCCTAATAGCACCGACTAAGCCGGGAACGTTCCTGGAATGGGCTGCTGGCCCCTTGGGTACGTTCCCTTGGACCGCTCCAATATACCTGACAAATCCGTTCCGGATTTCACTAGGCTAGGAACGTTCCCGCGGAACGTTCATGGAATGTTCCGAGGAACTTTGAATACACATTCAAAAAATCGCAGAACGGGTTGCGGAAAAAGTATGCGGAAAAAGCTGAAAATTTTTTTATTAATATTATTTAATGTTTTTAATATGATTGCTTCTATAGAACAGTGGTCACTAAAATCAACTGCGCAGCTCTAGGTGCGATAGAAAACTACTGCGCAAGATATTAACATTAATTATTTTTCAATGTGTATTTAAAGTTCCTCGGAACATTCCAGGAACGTTCCGCGGAACGTTCCTAGCCTAGTGAAATCCGGAACGTATTTGTCAGGTATATTGGAACGGTCCATGTGAAGTACCCCAGGGACCGGCGGACCATTCCAGGAACGTTCCCGGCACAGTCGGTGCTATTAGGGTGTATTTTCATCAAAATTAGATTTCTAATAATTTAAATTTCGAACAAAAGAGATATCTGATAAATGCTTTTTTGGATAAATAAGATATCTGATAAATGCAATTTTGGATAAATAAAATTCGGTCAAATTGATATTCTGACAATTGAGTTTTAAAGAAAATGTGGGCGACCCGTGGATGTCAAGCTTAGGGTTGTTCGATTTCACCAGAAAGTCGACTTTCGACTCTCGACCCTGTTTTACAAGTTAAAGTCGATTTCGAAAAATCGAAAAAAGTCGCTTAAAATCGACTTTGACTTTTCCATTATTTCTATAGAAGAAAATAATGTCAAAAGTCGACTCTCGACTTTCGATAAGTACACAAAATCGATTGTAAAAATAGGACTTTATGAGGGTAAAATTCGACTTTACCATCCCTAGTAAGTTGTTACTTTAAAAGCACCTACCTTCATAGTATTTGATAGTATTAAATCCTGTTTATAATCACAATGTTATCATATTGAAGTAAAATATTACAGTTTGATGTATTTATCCATAATCCTCTAAGGGCGCCGTCTCATGCTAGGGATTAATGGATTAGGGATGAGAATAGACCAATCAGATAATTGGTCACATTGGAAAGCATTTTCTGATTGGTCTATTCTAATCCCTGATCCATTAATCCCTAGCATGAGACGGCACCCTTACACTGAAAAAAATGATTCTGTAATTTTACCACTATGGAAGTAGGAGCGTTTATTACCTACTTCTATAGTAACAGTTTTACATGTTTTACGGATTTTACGCGCAGAGTTGGGAAGAAAACTTTAACCTTATGTAAAATTCCTATTGGCGATTCAAACAGCTAAAGTAGCACCTCTACTGGCCGGCTTTGAACTAATATGTACACGACTCTCTGTATGGTTCTCTATGCAAATCTGGTTGATTTTTAAGTTTTTAAACTTTATTTCAAGTTTCACCTATTGAATCGAGCTAATCTAATATTCTTTATATTATTTTAAAGTTTTGCAAATAAATTTTAATAAATATAGACGAACATTCGTACTTGCAAACAGGAAAAAAGAAAAAACGGGAACGAAACAACCGTTCCCAGTAAGAAGGAGGAAATTGAAAAAGATTGGAATTTTATGATTTTCGAAGAAAAAGTCAAATTATGTAATCTTTTTTAATACGTTTTCTGTCCAATCCATTTGTATCCGGTGATAACACCTACTTTTATCCACAATTCAATCCTTATTAATATGGGTTCAAATATTTGTCAATCCAAATTAATCCCTTTATAAATACAGAAAATAAAATGAATATTTTTTAATGTCCGCAGTTCAGGTTATTCAATACAAATGAATCCCTTTATAATAAAATTAAAATTTTTGAAAAATCAATATTTTTGAAGACCTACAGTTTAGATTTAATTAATCCAATTGAAACCTTTTATAATTAAAAAAATGATATGAATATTTTTTAATACCTACAGCTTAGATTATTCAATACAAATAAATCTCTCTATAATAAAATTTAAATTAAAATAAAACTAATATTTTTAAATACCGACAATTCATTTCATCTCTACATGTGATTGAAACTTAATATTTGATAAATTTTTATTTATTTCAGATGAACTCATTTATAATGCGTCTTCGGCGCAAAATTATGCACTGTTTTTATACACTGTTGCATCTTAAGATATTTCTCTTCCAGTTATAGGTACTTAAAAAAATCGATTCTCTATGGATTAATGGATTTTCTTTAAATTGTGAGAAAACGTTATTTTATAGTGCCTTCTATCTAATTAAGATTTCAGGACCCTTTACCGTCTAAAATTTGAGATATTCTTGGTCGAAATTTCAATTTTTTATCATTTTGCATGTAAAATTGAAATTTCGAACAAGAATATCTCAAATTTTAGACGGTAAAGGGTCCTGAAATCTTAACCAGATAGAAGGCACATATAAAATAACGTTTTCTCACAATTTAAAGAAAATCCATAAAAAACTATTTTTTCAAGTATATAACTGCAAGAGAAATACCTTAATTGTGGGTTAAAAAGCGAAAAATACGTAAATTTGAAGATAATTTTTAGTGATCTTTATAATTTATTAAGACGTTGATGAAAGTTTCTTAAAAGTGTTCATTAATAAAATTTTTTTTTACTTAAATATTTTTCTTGAATACATTTTTAAAGAATTTAAATTAATCATCTTTTGAAGCTTTTTAAATCTGAATTAGTGGTTTTCTACTATTGAATTAGTGAAAGGAGAGCTACTATTAAATAGTAATAATTTTACTAATTTTTTAGTAGAAAACTACTTATTGAAACAGTGAAACTTTAACATTTCAATTAGTAGTTTCCTACTATTTCAATTAGTAGTTTTTTATTAAAAATTAGTAGTTTTCTACTAAAGAAATTAGTAAAATTATTACTAATTTTACTAATTTGTTATTAATTTTTCCACTTATCAATAATTTATTAATAGAAAAACACTAATTCAGATTTAGAGAGAAAGTTATTAAATTTTGTTTAGACTTTATTAAAAAAAATCTTTTTTGAAATCTGTATTGACAGTGTGTAATTTTTAAAATAAAAACACAACTTCAATGTATGCCTCAATGTATGCTCAGTCAACATCATTCTTCAACTTAAACTTAAGAATAAAAGAACACAAAGATGATGTTTATGAATCACCTAATAAATGGACTGTTCTTACCGAATATGCCTGTTTTAAGGACCATACTTTCGATTTTGATAAAGTATAAATTGAGGCAAAAATTTTAGACAGAACGGGAAATTATAAAAAACGTATGATCCTTAAAATGAATTAACGGATACAACAGCAGTTAACGAACGTAATGACACTAACAACTTATATGTTTTTTACCAAGCAATTTTATAGTTTTAATCTCAGCAATATTTCTGTTTATATTTTCACAAGTATTTTCATTTACATCGTCACAAAAATGTTTCCCGAGGTCTCTAAAATCTTGACCCCTTCATAACAATGCACCCACACAAACAAGTTTTTTTTCCTATCGAGACAACTAAAACTTTTCTTGAACCCTCGCTTGATCCTTTTATGACTTTTAACATGTGTTTCATCTCAACTGTCACTTTCCTTGTAAACTCAGTTTTCGTTAAATTTTGATCCGGTCAACACGTACCAAAAACGCTCATTCAAAACTTAAAATTAAATTATACTGACAAAATTTTTTTCGGTTTTCATTATAAAAACTATAAAAACGGTTGTGAAAGTGCTATATGGACTGCCAGACTTTCTGGATAGAAAAATGGATACTATTACTAAGTAAATTTTAGGTACATATTATTTTCGTTTTTTACACCACAAATTATTAGCAATAGCTATAATATTTAATAGTTAATTATTTTCGTCATATTGTAATTTTTCTTTTAATTATCAATTATTTTCTTGAAATTTCCATCTAAGTCTTTAATTTCCAATTTATTTCTTCAATTTTTAATTACTTTCTTTAATTCTCAAATATTTTCTTTAATTTTTAATTATTTTGATCAATTTTCAATTAATTCCTCAATTTCCAATAATTCCCGGACTTTTTCAATTATTTTTTACACTCATAAAAATTGTTTTAAAATTGCAAATCAATTATTCAATTCTAGAATTCTTCATTTCTCAGTTATTTTCTTCAAATTTAAATTCCACTTTTCAATTTTCAGTTATTTTCTTTAATATTAAAAAATTATCGCTTTTTTCTATTATTTTGTTCGATATCATTAAGTTTCTTTAATTTTAAATACAATTATTCAATTATGTTCTTTAATTTTTAATGCCATTCTTCAATTTTTATTTCCAATTTTCAGTTTTCAATTTTTTTCTTCTAAGATATATTCATTAATTCTCGGCTTTTTTCAATTACTCTTTTTCAATTTTTAAGTATATTTTTTCAATTTCAATTCCATTCTTCAATGTTTAATTGCTTTCTTCTATTTTCATTTACTTTTTACAATTTTAATTATTTTTTTCGATTTTCAATCCAGTTGTTAAATAGGCAATTATTTCCAACAATTATTTCTATAATTTTCTAAATTTTTCAATTTACAATTATTTTCTTTACATTTAATATTACTTGTTTCATTTTTTCAATTATTTTTTTCAGTTGTCTATTAATCTAGTTATTTTTTAATTTTCTTTTTACTTGACAATTATTTTCGTCATTTTTCACATATTTTCTTCATTTTTTCAATAACTCTAGTTATTTTTTAACTTCAATTTTTAATTATTTTCCGCAGTTTTCAATTAATTCCTACAATTTTTCAATTTTAAATTATTAACTAAAAATTTTATAATTATTCTTTGATTTTATAAATTACTAGCTTTCGAGCCCGCCTTCGGCGGGCATCGAAATCTAGTGGCGTGCCATCAACAGTATTTTTTGACCAAAAATATTCTCTGACTGAAAGTATTTTTTAAAGCATGCATTTTCCGACAGAAAGTATTTTTTGACAAAAATTATTTTCATGCAGGTGTTTGAAACAAATTTGGGTGTACTTCGCAGCTTAAACCTCAAATCTTTTTGATACTTCGTATGCTTACGTAATTTGATCCGCTGTTTACAAATATCATAGTGATATGTGTGTGTATATGTGAGTATGTGTTTGTGTGTATATGTGTGTGTATGTATATATGTATATATGCATGTTTATGTGTATGTATGTACGTGTATGTGAAAATGTGACTTAGTTGTATATCTCAGCTTTTAATAATATTTTCTAAAATTTTTTTTTTATAAATCTAAGTAGAGTGACACTCTAATACTCTGCCAAATTTCACCTGAATCGGCTGAGCCGTTTTTAAGTGATGCCCGGACAAAAAATCCTGGACAGACAGACAGAATTTTTTTTTTTTTTGCATTTTCGCGATTCTTATCACTTAAAACGAAAAAGTATGTAAAATTTTTTAAGTTTGGCGCAATGTACAGACAAAATGTTGATTTTATTTATATAGATTTTGTTGAGTTTCGTGTTAATCTAGCCATATTTTGAATTGTGTTTTCAGTTGTCATTTATTTTCGTCATTTTGTAATTTTTTTTTCAGTTATCAATTATTATTTTTTAAAATTTTAATTTAATTTTAAATTTTCGATGTATTTCTTCAGTTCTCAATTTATTTCCTCAATTCTTTCATTTTCAATTTATTTCTTCAATTTTTAATTATTTTCTTCAATTCTCAAATATTTTCTTTAATTTTAAATTATTTTGATCGATTTTCAATTAATTCCTCAATTTCCTATAATTCTTGGACTTTTTCAATTATTTTGTACACTCATAAAAATTGTTTTAAAATTGCAATTATTCCTACAATTTTCTTAATTTTTCAATTTGCAATTATTTTCTTTAAATTTAATATTTCTTGTTTAATTTTTTCAATTATTTTTTCAGTTGTCTATTAATCTAGTTATTTTTCGATTTTTGTTTGCAATTGACAATTATTTTCGTCATTTTTCAACTATTTCCTTCAATATTATTAATCATTTTCCGCAGTTTTCATTTATTTCCTACAATTTTTCAATTTGCAATTATTATCTTAAAATTTTATAACTATTCTTCGATTTTTTAAGTTATTTTGATCGGTTGTGTAGTAATCTAGCCATCTTTTGAATTTTGTTTTCAATTGTCAATTATTTTTGCCATTTTGTAATTTTGTTGTTTATTATCAATTATTTTTTTCAAATTTTCAATTTATTTCCTCCATTTTTATTATTTTCTTCAATTTCAATTATTTTTATCGATTTTCAATACAGTTGTTCAATTTACAATTAGGTATTTCCAACAGTTATTCCTATAATTTTTCAACTCTTTTGTTTAAAATTAAAATTTATTGTTAAAATTTTTAAACTATTCTTTTCAATTGTGTAATTATGTAGCTATTTTTCGACATTTGTTTTCAAATGTCAATGTATTTTTGTCATTTTTCAAATATATTCTTCAATTTCGTAAGTTTCATTATTTGAATTTGCAAAAATTTATGTTTTTAAATGACCAATAACGTAAAGTTAATGTTGCTAGTAAATAATAATTGACAGTCAACAATTTTTATTTTTCTAACCATAGGCCATTAATTTGTAAAATTAGGAAAAAGTTGTGTCTTTCCAGGTGAATTTGTGAGTAATTAATCATTATTAACAATAATTTGTTTATAACAATTGCAATTGGTTGTTGTGGTTAATTTGACTGAATAAGTTATTGTTTTAAAATATAAAAAAATAGTTAAGTCAGAAAAGACTACAACTCGCTAGGTTCATTTGGATATTAGTTATAAATTAATAATTACATAAATTGTGTATAAATACCCCCCATTTATGGGAGTTGTTTATAACCCTATAAATCGAAATTAATGAAATTAATTTCAAAAATTGAAATTCTTTGTTACTTCTTTGTTTACACCTTACAGTGATTTCAAATGTGCTCTTTTAATCTGAATTAGTGAAAAACGGTCACTAATTCGAATTAGTGGAACTTTTTACTTATTTTCAGTCAATTTTCACTAAAACTTTAGTAAAGAATTTAAAAAAATTAGTGGAAATGTATATTAATTTGAATGTTTTCAGTGACTTTTCACTGATTTATTTTTAAAGAGATGAGTATTTAGAACAATGGATTTGGTTTTATTTATTTAAATTATAAAGAGATTAATTTGGATTGAATAATCTGAACTATGTGTTTTCAAATATTAAATTTTCATTTTTTTTTCATTATAATGGTATTTATTTGGATTAAATAAAACTGAATCGTGAGTATTTAAAATTTTCATTTTATATTTTTCAATTATAAGGGTATTCATTCGGATAAATTTTCATTTTATTTTAATTGCATTTTTATTATAAAAATATTCATTCAGATTGAATAATCTGACGTGTGGGTATTTAAAAATAACTAGTTTATTTTTTCATTATAAAGGGATTCATTTGTATTCAATAACCTGAACTGCAGATATTAAAAAATATTCATTTTATTTTTTTTCCATTATAAAGGGATTCATTTGGATTGACAAATTTTTTAAACCTATATTCATAAGGATTGATTTTCGGGTAAAAGTAGGTGCTATCACCGAATACAAATGTATTGGACAGAAAACGTATTCAAAAATATTAACATTTTTTAATATTTTTTAATTACTCTCTTCTTACTGGGTTTTGTTCCTCAGTGTTCTATATTAAAAACACCGGAAAATTATCTCCATCAGGTTCCAAAAGATCTTGCACGACGTGAACAATAGGCTATTGATATAAAAACGGGGAAAACATTGACCGATAGGATAAAATATTGCAACAATCATTCTAAAACTGAGGACTACATACCTACTAGTATAAGTACATTTTTTGGTTATGTTTTTATATGATTTCCAAAAATTGTAGTTTTATATTATTAATTTAATCTTTAATTATCACAGGTGGGGCAGGATTAAAACCAAATTTAAAGCGAATTGATGTGCCTTCTCAAAACTTACAAATTAAAAGTAAGCATGATATCATGCTCAAAAATAGAAACGATTTGTTGACAGGCGACGAAATAACCATATCAACATGTCATGCTTATTTCTAATTTGTAAGTTTTGAGAAGGCACATCAATTCGCTTAAAATTTGGTTTTAATCCTGCCCCACCTGTGATAATTAAAGATTAAATTAATAATGTAAAACTACAATTTTTGGAAATCATATAAAAACATAACCAAAAAATGTACTTATACTAGTTGGTTTGTAGTCCTCAGTTTTAAAATGATTGTTGCAATATTTTATCCTATCGGTCAATTTTTTCCCCGTTTTTATATCAATAGCCTATTGTTCACGTCGTGCAAGATCTTTTGGAACCTGATGGAGATGATTTTCCGGTGTTTTTAATATAGAACACTGAGGAACAAAACGGTTGCTTCGTTCCCGTTTTTTCTTTTTTTCTGTTTGCAAGTACGAATGTTCGTCTATATTTTGTAATGTAGATTTTTAACAAACAAACAAAATAGAAAAGAAATCTTATTTTACTCAATTACTTTAAACTCAAGAAATTTCTCAATATTCAAAATTCTAAATTATCATAAAAGGTTCCAATTTATAATATAAATTGTTCTCAAACAAATTTTTCAAAACAAATCAAGTTCATAAAGTTTGTTCAATGAAGTTAGAAAAGACTAACCTTCAAAATAATTCAACTTATTCTCCTTAATTCCAAACCTCAAAATTATGGTTCCAGAACATTATTATAATACTTACTCAATAGATTCAATAAAACAACATTTTTAAGGTTTAACCCTTTTCCAAGATCACGCCGGGAATCTACTTACAATGAATTCCGCGAAGTCCAGAATACGTCAGTCTTGTTTCGTTTTCAAAGCTCAAAACATTGGGCGCCAGTTCATTCGGAAGAAAAATTATATAAACAAAATCAATTATTTAATCAATTAACGCGAAGGGCGATTCTAGAAATTAAAATTCGATCATTAAATCGATAAGTCGATAAATACGATAATAACGATAGCGATACTCAAAAGTTTTACGATAAACAATACTCAAAACTACGTCACATCTAGCCCCGAGCTGTCAGCGGACACGCGGATTAAATTTCAAATTCATAAACAAATTACAAATCATAAGATGGGAGGGATTTGGTAACGAACAACCATTAAAATGTTTACATCAGCGATAAATCAAATTTCTGAAAATTATTCTAAATCGTTGGATGACTGAATCATCAGATGTTATGACGATTCTCCAGCAAAGAAAAGAAAACTCAAGACGGTAATATAAAAACAATTACTATCTGGACTAATTAGGAATACCGGGCAGTCAGTTGTTAATGGAGAGAGGGAGTGGTCCGTAAAGAGATATCTAGAGAAATTAACTAAGAGCATATTTTATCAAAAACAATTTAAACGTATTTATTTCAAACAAATCATTAAGTGAATTAACTTTAAAGTTTTACATAACAGTTTCATAAACTAACTCTGGGACTAACAATAGAAAAATAAAAGGGTAAATCAAAATTATTCATAAGGTGACCTTCGAAAATTAAACAGATAATAACTCGTTATTATTATCGCGAAAAATTAACATAAATCAAAATTATAATTTGAAAGAAAACATTAAAAAAAGGAAACAATATCAGTTAGGTAAAGAAAAGGTAACCCGTTCGATCCATTCCTGATCAGATTGTGTCGAGAAATCAATCAATTGTTAACTCAATAAATTAAATTTACTAAAAGTTATATTCTGATTTTTATTCTTAAAACAATCAACGACGTTCTAATTTATTTTAAATGAATTGATTTTTATTTAATAATTATTTTTAATTAATAGTCGAGTAATTTTAAATCTTAATAACAAAATGTTGTTTAACCTTTCAAAATTTAAATATTAAAATGTTACTTAAATCAGTCAAAAGTGACTATTCATGGAGTTAATATTTTAATAAATCGTCATTAAATGTTATAAATGTTTTTATCTCTTAAAAAAAAATTAATCAATTGAAATCTCTGTTTATTTCATACATGACAAATTTGTGAAAGGATTTTAGGATTAACAAATCAAATCATGATAATAAAAGGGAAAAATTAAAATATTTATAAGAAGGCGACCATTGCAAAATTATCAAATTATAATACAACATTATTTTCGGGAAATGCTGAAAATAAACAAAATATTAATTCAAAAGATATTAAGAAAAGGGGAAAAATTCGAATTAAATATAAATAAGGTAACCCATCCAGTTCATTCTATAAAGCATTGTGTCAATAAACTAATCAACTTTCATAATTTATTTCTATTAATTAATAGCAGAGTTAATTATTTGACACATTACTCTTTTCATAAATCATAACTCTAAGGCAAGTCAAAACTCGTAAATAATAGAGCTATAAAATAATTTTCTATCGTGTATTGGATTTTTAACAAATTTTAACAATATTTCAACTTTCATATTAGTTTATTTGATAATAGTTAAAAATTGATTAAATTAAATTATTTTAACAAATCCTGATTCGAATAATTAATATCTTTAATAATAATTTCAATATCTTTAATATTTTTATAATTTATTAAAAATAAAATTCACTGATATCGTTATTTTAAAAGTATCAATTAAATTTATTTAATTAAACTAATATTTAATCAAAATATTACCAAAATGTCAAATTTTATTTTTAATTAACAAATTTCTCGCGAAATGCACGGATGAAAACGGTTTGCGACTCTCACTAATTAATTTAGTGACTCATTATACAAAAATCAATTTATCAGCCATATACAATATTCAATTGTTATTATTTTCGAATTTTGGTAACTAAGCGGGAAAGAAGAAAGGGAAGTGATGCTACATTTACAGCGCCATTTGCAGCCAACAAGAAAATTTTTAACTGAAAATTTAATTAATTTCCTTTATTGTCTTTTAAAAAGGAATGATTTTTCAAATGTTTACGCGATCAGAAAAAGGGGAAAAAATAAACCAAAAAGAAAAAAAAAATTGGTAACCTGATAATTTGTTTGAGGTTGATTCACTGACTCGACTATAATCTCGAAATTTAATAAGGGCTTTTTGAGGCTGCGCGTCAATTACTTTATCGCATTTTATAGAATTTTCGAAAGAAACCACGAGAGATTTTCACTTACACATGCATAAAGAAGCTTACTTACATTTTCACTTTTCGTCGTCTTTAAAATAAATTTTCCACTTTACGGAATCAAGCTCTTTAAATTATTAGACAATTTCAGCAAATTTTTCACTTTTCGTCGTCTTTTTAATCCTTATAATTAATAAATTTTTGGCGAAAACCACCGACGAGCGTCCTGTTCAATCCGATACTTTTCAGAGAGTGAGTCTTCTTTTTCACCTCCGTCTTCTTTTTCAGATCGCGTCTCTCTCCCTCCTTGTCTATCTCAGTCTTCTGTCCCGTTTTTGTTTTTGACTATTGCAGTTACCGGAAATGACCTACTTCAAGGCTGAACATCAAAGGGGTGCAAAGGGTTCCAGACTCTTTTTGTTTAATTTGGGGACAATGCTGATGTTTCTTCTATGTCTATCTCTCCAAGATCGTCCTCACTTAGACCAGGTTCTCACGAAATAATGTTTCTACTCGGGGAAACCTTCTTCCGAAACCAGGAAACAAAGCTACCGACGACAGGGCCGTTGCATTAGAGTTTTTGATCAATAGTCCAAAAATGACATAAAAGTCTTCTCAAACATGTTTTTGTTCAAATTAAATCATTTGAACATTATTGGGTTGCCAAATACCCAATTAATCCAAGAGATCTTGGCTAATCTCTTAAAATAACATTCATCTGGTTCCGTTTGACAATAACAGTTGAGGTTCGGTCCCTTTGGCGGGAAATTCAATTTGATTTCTGGATCCTTTAACTTTTATTGATTTTTCCCTACCGATAGAAAATCACTGGAAAATTATTGGAAGCTCACTGGCCCAGTGATCTACTAGCGCACTGGGGTTTATTGCTACACTCAGGCCAGGTCAAAATTTATTGCCTGTTTTGAGGTAGTCCTTTTAAATTTAGTTTCAAAAGTATTTAAAATTATATTGTCACAAACCATCTGTGGCTCTTTATTAAACATATATTTTCATGTAGATTTCTTAAAAAAATATTTTTCTGAAAATTCAATATACATTATGCGAGTATATACCTATATTAAAAATTGTGTCAAAAATATAACAATATAATTATTTACAGAGTATAATATTAATTAAAAAAGCTTATTATGATTTAAAATTATTAATTCATTTTATTGTTTATGAATTATAAGATTAGTTTTTGCAATTGTTATTTTCTATAAAAAATATAAATGTCTATAACATATATTTTAATAATTAATTATTCTTTAAGTATTTTATTGATTATAATTTTAAATTAGTAGTATACATTTTTAAAATGGATTTTAGAAATTCAGAATAGTGAAATACTGAAGATTTCAATTTTTGTATTGCAGACCTCAAAAAGTAAAAGTATATAAATTCCAGATAATAAAATGTCGGGTTGAAAAACATGAACTTAAATGACAAAAGAATTGGAAATCTACTGCTAAAGTGCAGGGATCCATTTTTAATCCCCATGTCTATTGTTACCCTAGCTAATAATTTTTGAACCCTAATATTTTATGACTTGAAATTTCAGCAATTTAATTATTCGAAATTTTTAATTAAAAAATTTCGAATCTGTAATACTTCACGATTCCAAATATCTAAAATTTATTGTGATAATTTTATATTTTAAGAAATTATAAGGTATTTCGTGAACCATAAATATTACGTTAAAATTGATATCATTTTTGAAATCAAAGTCAAAGGGATATGTAGTAAACATAATAGAATCATGATAATAGTTCAAGTTCATTGAAACCAATATAATGTTAAAATAAATAAACATTATTTTTAGCGTAATTATTTTTGTGCCCGAAGGTCACCAAAAGTATTTATGTTGGTCATAAACCGCAAAAGGGCCCAAGAACTGATTTTTACCTCTTAAGGGTTTCCAGTGGAATTTCCCATTGCCATAAATCAGACTTAAAAGACCCAACAAGTTTTGAGTGAGTAAATGTTTCAAATACTATCTGAAAACGCATTGAAATAGCCCAAAAAACTCAGTGATTTTAGCCAGTGAGTTTTCCAGTGAGTTTTCCAGTGAGTTTGTATCGGTAGGGTTCAGCATGGTGGCGACATCCATCGGACAAAAAGGGCGAAGTGCGGTAAGTTTCTGTGAAGACAATTTGGCGGGCCATTCAACATTTCCAAAATCCAACGTCGATAATTTAGCTTAACCAAGAGGTGGCGCCAACTACCGGGGAAAGAACGAACGGAGTGTTTATCGATTTTAATTCTTGTCAGTAGATCTGCGCCGATGTATCTCTGGTTCTCGATGCTGTGTATGCTGTGTTTTTGACGGTCGTGAGTGGTATTTCGCGCGTGTGAATAAACTCAATGAGTTAAAAATTTGCAGTGAAACAAAAAAAAAACTGTGACGTTAATTTACCACGTCACAATTTATTAAAATTTATTTGCATAACTTTAAAATAATATAAAGAATATTAGATTAGCTCGATTCAATAGGTGAAACTTGAAATAAAGTTTAAAAACTTAAAAAACAACCAGATTTGCATAGAGAACTATACAGAGAGTCGTGTACATATTAGTTCAAAGCCGGCCAGTAGAGGTGCTACTTTAGCTGTTTGAATCGCCAATTGCTATTGTAAAATTACAGAATAGAAAATTTGCCGGTTATAAAATAAATATAAGTTTTAGAAATTCTAATATGAAAATGAATTATGAGTTTTATTGTGAAATTATAATGAAGCAATGTAAAATAAATAACATATATAATTTTACAATATTTTGTATTTATTAGGTATGTTCTCGCTACCTACACTTGCTACACTCGAGTGTAAGAAGGTGTAAAACGGAGCATGCGCATTAAAGTAAAGTACAGAAACTAACGAGAACAGAATAGTGTAGATCTGTTACACTTTTTTCAAATTATGTAAGACATTAAAAGTAGTTATACTGTCAAATTTTGAACTTATTTTAGTACCCTGCCGATAGGAAATACCTAAAAAATGACTGGCTAAAATGACTAAATGAATTCAGTCATTTTTGAGGTACGATTTGAATGATTCCGTGCTTAGAAAATGTCCAACGAAAAATGGATCAAAAAGGTTAATTTATGGCTATTTATGACCGTAAATTCTAAACCCTGATGAGTTTTATTATGCTTTTACCCTCTCATAAAATGAAAGGTTCTTTTACAGTCCTTTTTTTAATTCTAAATTATTTATATTATTTATTGCAAAATTATACTCGTTTTTCAATAATTTAGTTATTTATATGTTTATATGAATAAGATATATTCTTTTGAAACAAAATTCAAAAATGATGTCAGATTTTTAATATCTTCTACTGTTTACAAGTTACGCTACTATTCTTTTAATTGTAAGGCTTTTACCAAAAATTTTACATCTCTGTAATTGACAGAAATTACAGATTCTAAATTTAAAAAAACCGAAGTTCTAACTTAAAAATTAGAAAAATTTTATTTATTAAGAAATAAATATTTTTTACCAGTACATTTTTCGCATTTGAGATGTCAAAAAAGGGACGAGCTATATGTCGTAAAACTTTCAAACATCTGGAATAGATTAAAAATCAGAAATAAAAATTTCTCTAATTTTGTAATTATAAATTTATAAATTGAGAATTTGCATTCTACGTCTTTCAACGATTATGTGTATCTAATTTTTTTCTCGATAATGTTATTTTTTATAAAAAATACCAATATTTATAATAGTTGATTGTCATTTAGTTTTATTCATTTTAAGAAAATTTTTAGATATTTATAATCGTGAAAAACGAAAGATTTATAATTTTTTAATTTACAATTTCAAATTTGCAAATTGCAAAATTTTTGAGTCATAAAACTTTTGGGTTACCAAAGCCATAAATGAAAAAAATATCCTGGTAGGCATTCATATATTCCAGTTCAACCCATTTGTGATCCTATTAAAACTTAAATAACCCGGCAAGAAGGCTGGAATAGTAAAGAATTCGAATTTACAGAGTTACGCCCGAAACATCAAATATATCTTTTCTTCTTAATGCCTTAATTTTCCTCGAATTTCATGGTCACGAAATAGAACTCGAAATTTAGCGACGTGAATTTTTCATTATTCCGAAGCGTATATCCTATGCCGTAAAGCGGGATTCATTTCAGTCATTTTCAACTCCGAAATGTTTCGTCAGATCAGCTGTAAGCTAGCAAAAACGAGTTCCCCTAGGTAGAATTCATTCAGTATATTTTGACTCTCTTTGAAATCCGTTGAGAACAATGTTGTGAACCGAATATTTTCAATTCTTTTTAATCCAATTATTCACTAAGGGCAGTTGATAAATATAACTATACTTATTGACTCCCCTCCTTACTCCGCTCGAAACCGGTTTTGAGAGTGTCACATTCCTAACTGAAAATGTGAAGAAAAGCATATGGCTCTAAATTTCCAACGAAAGGACTTTTACTTTTTCTTTGTGTTATGTCGCTAACGGTCGCAGTTTCTTTTGGACTTTCAAACAGTTAAGTTCGCGAAAGTTTTGAATGTGTTTTCACAAAGAGCTTAAATTTTAATCAAAATTAAGTTTTATTAAAGGTACTCTTCTATTTAGTTAATAATATTCATTTCCTTAATTACTTTAAAAAGTGCTCACCCTTACGAAAGTTTATGACATAAAATGTATGTCATACGCGCTTGACGTAAATTACATGACGTTTTTTCGCGACGTCAAGTAAATCACGTCAGAAAAATTACGTCAAAAAAAAAATGCCACAAATCGCTAAAATAAATGATTTTTTAAGAAATAAACGATTCTAAACAGCAAAATACAAAAAACAATGAACAGCTTGGGTTGTAAACTACACATAAAGGTTATGTGTAGCTTAAAATTAATAAAAGTTATATTTCAGTTAATAAATACAATTTTTAAATTTAATAAATTAAAAAAGAATTTTAAAAATACAAATTACTATAAAAGTGAACGAATTAAGATTAATTGTTGCTACAATTAACTGCGAGAACCTCACATAATGAGGATATTTTTTAAAAACAAATTTGGGGGGACAGGGAATCGAACCCGGGTTCGCCGCACGCAACTAACTAAAACCTAACGCCTAACCAACTGAGCTATCTCGATTAACTTCTATACAAACAACAAATCTTTTTCTTAAACTGCAAGTCCATATTATGTGTTTTGCTGGAAAATATGTAAAAAAGCAAAAATCTAAATTCCTAAACGACTTATTATGATAAAACTTATTGTTTTAAAGAAGCCAGACAATATACAAAGAAATAAATAGTTAATTTCTAAAAGAAAACATAAAGAACTGAATTCCGTCAACCCAAACCAAAACAACAATATAAAATGAGTTCAAAATTATTGCAAATGATTAATGGATGCCTCCTCAATCAGATTGCACTTGCACAATCTTTAAAAATTGGCAAATTAATAATAAAAATAGCGAAAACAAGTAAGTTGTTTAAGCCAACTAATCTGCACAGATTGACCACCAATCAGAGGAGGTCACGTGCTTTTCCGCACGAAAATCAAATCACTCTTGTTGACTTAAAGAATATATCAGTACAAAAATCAAAAGTTTAAACAAAAATAATTGATTAATCAATTCTGATCATTATTAAAAGCATAATTATTTCATTTCTTAAGAACAAAATGTTACAATTAATAAAATTAAATTTAAAAGTAAACTAATTAAATCCAAATAAAAATAAAATATTTATCTACCACAAAATTAACAATTAAAAAAATAAAACTTTAATTACACAAAAAAAATTGAGATATTAAGATAACAAAAATTAAAATGTACGACAGGTAGTAGCAGAAAGGGGCACAACAATCAATTTGCACAAAAAAATCTAATCAAATCTAAAATGGTTGATCATACTCAAAAATATACAATTTAATTATTTGAATTAATAAAAAAAATGATCAACCCATGAAAACCACCCTAAAGGATGATATTCTGACAAAATTATTAAAAAAATAAAAATTCGTTCAAAAAAAAATCTAATCACAATCTGAAAGAGTAAAACGTACTCAGAAATATACACCCTAACTTTGTAAATTAATAACAAAAAATATCAAAACCTGAAAACCACCCCTAATAAAAACATTCGGATAAAATTAAAAAGGAAAATATCAATTAACGCAAAAAAATTGTAAAAAAAATTTGAAATGCTAAAACATTACCTATATCTGAAACAATAATTTTGTCCGTTTATTATACATATGGGATCATTCCTTCATAATTATGCCTTGCCAGAAATTATTGGCAAAATACACTAAAAACCTTTCAGTCAAATATCAATAATTTTCCACATTTCTAGATCTAATTTCAAACTTTTTCATCTCTAAACAAACAAAATTAAACATAAATTGAGCTACTGCGCATTGATTTCAACTTGTGAAAAAATGAAAATTCAATGCATTTTTGCCTTGCCAGAAATATTTGCCAAAATACTCTAAAAAATTTTCAGCCAAATATCAATTATTTTCCGTGTTTCTAGATCTAATTTCAAACTTTTTCATATATTAACGAACTAAATTGTACAAAAATTAAGCGACTTCGCGTTACATTCAATTTGTCAAAAAATGAAAATTTAGTCAATTTTCGCCTCACCAGAAAATTTTAGCAAAAAACACTAAAAAAATTTCAGTCAAATATCAGTTATTTTCCGTGTTTCTAGAACAATTTCAAACTTTTTTATATATTAACGAACAAAATTGTACAAAAATGAAGCGACTGCGCGTTACATTCAAATTGTCAAAAAATGAATATTTAGTCAATTTTTGCCTTGCCAGAAAAATTTGGCAAAGTACAGTAAAAAATTTTCAGCCAAATATCAATTATTTTCCGTGTTTCTAGATCTAAATTCAAACTTTTTCATATATTACCAAACAAAATTGTACAAAAATTAATCGACTGCGCATTAGTTTAAACTTGACAAAAAATTAAAATTCCATCAATTTTCGCCTCGCCAGAAAAAATTTGCAAAAAAAACTAAAAAATTTTTAGCCAAATATCAATTATTTTCCGCGTTTCTAGATCTAATTTCAAACTTTTTCATATATTAACGAACAAAATTGTACAAAAATTAAGCGACTGCGCGTTACATTCAAATTGTCAAAAAATGAATATTTAGTCAATTTTTGCGTTGCCAGAAAAATTTGGCAAAATACAGTAAAAAATTTTCAGCCAAATATCAATTATTTACCGTGTTTCTAGATCTAATTTCAAACTTTTTCATATATTAACGAACAAAATTGTACAAAAATTAAGCGACTACGCGTTACATTCAAATTGTCAAAAAATGAAAATTTAGTCAATTTTCGCCTCACCAGAAAATTTTAGCAAAATACACTAAAAAATTTTCAGTCAAATATCAGTTATTTTCCGTGTTTCTAGATCAAATTTGAAACTTTTTTATATATTAACGAACAAAATTGTACAAAAATTAAGCGACTGCGCGTTACATTCAAATTGTCAAAAAATGAATATTTAGTCAATTTTTGCCTTGCCAGAAAAATTTGGCAAAATACAGTAAAAAATTTTCAGCCAAATATCAATTATTTTCCGTGTTTCTAGATCAAATTTCAAACTTTTTTATATATTCACGAACAAAATTGTACAAAAATTAAGCGACTGCGCGTTACATTCAAATTGTCAAAAAATGAAAATTTAGTCAAGTTTTGCCTTGCCAAAAAAATTTGGCAAAATACAGTAAAAATTTTTCAGCCAAATATGAATTATTTTCCGTGTTTCTGGATCTAATTTCAAACTTTTTCATACA
Organism: Ganaspis brasiliensis; assembly: GCA_037103525.1. Lineage (NCBI taxonomy): Eukaryota > Metazoa > Arthropoda > Insecta > Hymenoptera > Figitidae > Ganaspis > Ganaspis brasiliensis. Next base: position 240,091 of record JAZKLR010000537.1, on the reverse strand, counting down.
TTAACGAACAAAATAGTACAAAAATTAAGCGACTGCGCGTTACATTCAACTTGTCAAAAAATGAAAATTCAATCAATTTTCGCCTCACCAGAAAATTTTAGCAAAAGACACTAAAAAATTTTCAGCCAAATATCAATTTTTTTCCGTGTTTCTAGATCTAATTTCAAACTTTTTCATATATTACCAAACAAAATTGTACAAAAATAAAGCGACTGCGCGTTACATTCAAATTGTCAAAAAATGAATATTTAGTCAATTTTTACCTTGCCAGAAAAATTTGGCAAAATACACTAAAAAATTTTCAGCCAAATATTAGTTATTTTTCATATTTCTAGACCTTATTTCAAACTTTTTTAGCTATTAACAAACAAAATTGATCCAAAATTAACCTACTGCGCGTTACATTCAAATTGTCAAAAAATGAAAATTTAGTCAAGTTTTGCCTTGCCAAAAAAATTTGGCAAAATACAGTAAAAATTTTTCAGCCAAATATGAATTATTTTCCGTGTTTCTGGATCTAATTTCAAACTTTTTCATACATTAACGAACAAAATAGTACAAAAATTAAGCGACTGCGCGTTACATTCAACTTGTCAAAAAATGAAAATTCAATCAATTTTCGCCTCACCAGAAAATTTTAGCAAAAGACACTAAAAAATTTTCAGCCAAATATCAATTTTTTTCCGTGTTTCTAGATCTAATTTCAAACTTTTTCATATATTACCAAACAAAATTGTACAAAAATAAAGCGACTGCGCGTTACATTCAAATTGTCAAAAAATGAATATTTAGTCAATTTTTGCCTTGCCAGAAAAATTTGGCAAAATACAGTAAAAAGTTTTCAGCCAAATATCAATTATTTTCCGTGTTTCTAAATCTAATTTCAAACTTTTTCATATATTAACGAACAAAATTGTACAAAAATTAAGCGACTGCGCGTTACATTCAAATTGTCAAAAAATGAATATTTAGTCAATTTTTGCCTTGCCAGAAAAATTTGGCAAAATACAGTAAAAAATTTTCAGCCAAATATCAATTATTTTCCGTGTTTCTAGATCAAATTTCAAACTTTTTTATATATTCACGAACAAAATTGTACAAAAATTAAGCGACTGCGCGTTACATTCAAATTGTCAAAAAATGAATATTTAGTCAATTTTTGCCTTGCCAGATAAATTTGGCAAAATACAGTAAAAAATTTTCAGCCAAATATCAATTATTTTCCGTGTTTCTAGATCAAATTTCAAACTTTTTTATATATTCACGAACAAAATTGTACAAAAATTAAGCGACTGCGCGTTACATTCAAATTGTCAAAAAATGAAAATTTAGTCAAGTTTTGCCTTGCCAAAAAAATTTGGCAAAATACAGTAAAAATTTTTCAGCCAAATATGAATTATTTTCCGTGTTTCTGGATCTAATTTCAAACTTTTTCATACATTAACGAACAAAATAGTACAAAAATTAAGCGACTGCGCGTTACATTCAACTTGTCAAAAAATGAAAATTCAATCAATTTTCGCCTCACCAGAAAATTTTAGCAAAAGACACTAAAAAATTTTCAGCCAAATATCAATTTTTTTCCGTGTTTCTAGATCTTATTTCAAACTTTTTCATATATTACCAAACAAAATTGTACAAAAATAAAGCGACTGCGCGTTACATTCAAATTGTCAAAAAATGAATATTTAGTCAATTTTTGCCTTGCCAGAAAAATTTGGCAAAATACAGTAAAAAGTTTTCAGCCAAATATCAATTATTTTCCGTGTTTCTAAATCTAATTTCAAACTTTTTCATATATTAACGAACAAAATTGTACAAAAATTAAGCGACTGCGCGTTACATTCAAATTGTCAAAAAATGAATATTTAGTCAATTTTTGCCTTGCCAGAAAAATTTGGCAAAATACAGTAAAAAATTTTCAGCCAAATATCAATTATTTTCCGTGTTTCTAGATCAAATTTCAAACTTTTTTATATATTCACGAACAAAATTGTACAAAAATTAAGCGACTGCGCGTTACATTCAAATTGTCAAAAAATGAAAATTTAGTCAAGTTTTGCCTTGCCAAAAAAATTTGGCAAAATACAGTAAAAATTTTTCAGCCAAATATGAATTATTTTCCGTGTTTCTGGATCTAATTTCAAACTTTTTCATACATTAACGAACAAAATAGTACAAAAATTAAGCGACTGCGCGTTACATTCAACTTGTCAAAAAATGAAAATTCAATCAATTTTCGCCTCACCAGAAAATTTTAGCAAAAGACACTAAAAAATTTTCAGCCAAATATCAATTTTTTTCCGTGTTTCTAGATCTTATTTCAAACTTTTTCATATATTACCAAACAAAATTGTACAAAAATAAAGCGACTGCGCGTTACATTCAAATTGTCAAAAAATGAATATTTAGTCAATTTTTGCCTTGCCAGAAAAATTTGGCAAAATACAGTAAAAAGTTTTCAGCCAAATATCAATTATTTTCAGTGTTTCTAGATCTAATTTCAAACTTTTTAATATATTAACGAACAAAATTGTACAAAAATTAACCCAGTGCGCATTAGTTTCAACTTGTCAAAAAATGAAAATTCGATCAATTTTTGCCTCGCCAGAAAAATTTGGCAAAATACACTAAAAAATTTTCAGTCAAATATCAGTTATTTTCCGTGTTTCTAGATCAAATTTCAAACTTTTTTATATATTAACGAACAAAATTGTACAAAAATTAAGCGACTGCGCGTTACATTCAAATTTGAAAAAAATGAATATTTAGTCAATTTTTACCTTGCCAGAAAAATTTGGCAAAATACACTAAAAAATTTTCAGCCAAATATTAGTTATTTTTCATATTTCTAGACCTTATTTCAAACTTTTTTAGCTATTAACAAACAAAATTGATCCAAAATTAACCTACTGCGCATTGGTTTCAGCTTGTTAAAGTTGCTCAATTTATGTTCAATTTTGTTCGTTAATAGATGAAAATGCTTGAAATTAGATCTAGAAATATAAAAACAATTGATATTTGACTGACAATTTTTTAGTGTAATTTGCCAAATATTTCTGGCAAGGCAAAAATTGACTAAATTTTCATTTTTTGACAATTTGAATGTAACGCGCAGTCGCTTAATTTTTGTACAATTTTGTTCGTTAATATATAAAAAAGTTTGAAATTAGATCTAGAAACACGGAAAATAATTGATATTTGGCTAAAAATTTTTTAGTGTTTTTTGCAAATTTTTTCTGGCGAGGCGAAAATTGATGGAATTTTAATTTTTTGTCAAGTTTAAACTAATGCGCAGTCGATTAATTTTTGTACAATTTTGTTTGGTAATATATGAAAAAGTTTGAAATTAGATCTAGAAACACGGAAAAAAATTGATATTTGGCTGAAAAATGTTTACTGTATTTTGCCAAATTTTTCTGGCAATGTAAAAATTGACTAAATATTCATTTATTTAAAATTTGAATGTAACGCGCAGTCGCTTAATTTTTGTACAATTTTGTTCGTTAATATATAAAAAAGTTTGAAATTTGATCTAGAAACACGGAAAATAACTGATATTTGACTGAAAATTTTTTAGTGTATTTTGCTAAAATTTTCTGGTGAGGCGAAAATTGACTAAATTTTCATTTTTTGACAAATTGAATGTAACGCGAAGTCGCTTAATTTTTGTACAATTTAGTTCGTTAATATATGAAAAAGTTTGAAATTAGATCTAGAAACACGGAAAATAATTGATATTTGGCTGAAAATTTTTTAGAGTATTTTGGCAAATATTTCTGGCAAGGCAAAAATGCATTGAATTTTCATTTTTTCACAAGTTGAAATCAATGCGCAGTAGCTCAATTCATGTTTAATTTTGTTTGTTTAGAGATGAAAAAGTTTGAAATTAGATCTAGAAATGTGGAAAATTATTGATATTTGACTGAAAGTTTTTTAGTGTATTTTGCCAATAATTTCTGGCAAGGCATAATTATGAAGGAATGATCCCATATGTATAATAAACGGACAAAATTATTGTTTCAGATATAGGTAATGTTTTAGCATTTCAAATTTTTTTTACAATTTTTTTGCGTTAATTGATATTTTCCTTTTTAATTTTATCCGAATGTTTTTATTAGGGGTGGTTTTCAGGTTTTGATATTTTTTGTTATTAATTTACAAAGTTAGGGTGTATATTTCTGAGTACGTTTTACTCTTTCAGATTGTGATTAGATTTTTTTTTGAACGAATTTTTATTTTTTTAATAATTTTGTCAGAATATCATCCTTTAGGGTGGTTTTCATGGGTTGATCATTTTTTTTATTAATTCAAATAATTAAATTGTATATTTTTGAGTATGATCAACCATTTTAGATTTGATTAGATTTTTTTGTGCAAATTGATTGTTGTGCCCCTTTCTGCTACTACCTGTCGTACATTTTAATTTTTGTTATCTTAATATCTCAATTTTTTTTGTGTAATTAAAGTTTTATTTTTTTAATTGTTAATTTTGTGGTAGATAAATATTTTATTTTTATTTGGATTTAATTAGTTTACTTTTAAATTTAATTTTATTAATTGTAACATTTTGTTCTTAAGAAATGAAATAATTATGCTTTTAATAATGATCAGAATTGATTAATCAATTATTTTTGTTTAAACTTTTGATTTTTGTACTGATATATTCTTTAAGTCAACAAGAGTGATTTGATTTTCGTGCGGAAAAGCACGTGACCTCCTCTGATTGGTGGTCAATCTGTGCAGATTAGTTGGCTTAAACAACTTACTTGTTTTCGCTATTTTTATTATTAATTTGCCAATTTTTAAAGATTGTGCAAGTGCAATCTGATTGAGGAGGCATCCATTAATCATTTGCAATAATTTTGAACTCATTTTATATTGTTGTTTTGGTTTGGGTTGACGGAATTCAGTTCTTTATGTTTTCTTTTAGAAATTAACTATTTATTTCTTTGTATATTGTCTGGCTTCTTTAAAACAATAAGTTTTATCATAATAAGTCGTTTAGGAATTTAGATTTTTGCTTTTTTACATATTTTCCAGCAAAACACATAATATGGACTTGCAGTTTAAGAAAAAGATTTGTTGTTTGTATAGAAGTTAATCGAGATAGCTCAGTTGGTTATTTATTTATTTATTTATTTATTTATTAAATACAAAGTTCTTAGGGCAAGGTGCCCTTATTAGAACAGGTTGAGTACATAATATCATATAACTGTCTATGGTCTTGATTAAGAAAAAAGAAGAAAAAACAAATAAGATATATCTTAAAAATAATCAGTGTCTCTGTAATAACGCAGTTTACAATAACCAAGTATAAAATTAAATTAAATAAAAGCACCTAATGCTGGTTACCAATAAGTTACTTCAAAAATAACGCTCTCTAAATTAGTAAGAAATTTAAAAAATAAACGTTTAAAGGTATTATAACGCCTATGGTTAGGCGTTAGGTTTTAGTTAGTTGCGTGCGGCGAACCCGGGTTCGATTCCCTGTCCCCCCAAATTTGTTTTTAAAAAATATCCTCATTATGTGAGGTTCTCGCAGTTAATTGTAGCAACAATTAATCTTAATTCGTTCACTTTTATAGTAATTTGTATTTTTAAAATTCTTTTTTAATTTATTAAATTTAAAAATTGTATTTATTAACTGAAATATAACTTTTATTAATTTTAAGCTACACATAACCTTTATGTGTAGTTTACAACCCAAGCTGTTCATTGTTTTTTGTATTTTGCTGTTTAGAATCGTTTATTTCTTAAAAAATCATTTATTTTAGCGATTTGTGGCATTTTTTTTTTGACGTAATTTTTCTGACGTGATTTACTTGACGTCGCGAAAAAACGTCATGCAATTTACGTCAAGCGCGTATGACATACATTTTATGTCATAAACTTTCGTAAGGGTATGTAGGTCTTAAGTTATAATAAGTTTATTGATATGTATATCCTAACAATAGCAATAATATGTTGTTTATTATTTCTCCGTTATTAGTATTATTAATATTATTATTATTATTGTTTTTGTGTATTATTATTGTATTATGAATATTATTATATCATTATGATTATTATTATTATTGTTATTATGAATATTATTACATTATTATTATTATTATTAATAAATCCTATTTTTTATACCTCAAAATAACTACCCTCACAACAAAAGGATATCCCTAGGATATCCTCAGGATATCGGAAATAATGTCAGGATATCCTGAAAATGTCCCCAGGATATCCTGAGGATATCACAAGGATATCCTGCGGATATCCAAGCCGCCGCAATAAGGATATTCTCAGGATATCCTCAGGATATCCCTAGGATATCCCCAGGATATCCTTAGGACATCCTCAGGATATCCCCAGAAATGTTTAAAATAATTTAATGGTTAAACGCATCGGAAAAATCTTATGGGATACGGGGATCGAACCTACCTAACTATGATGGATGCCAAGCTTACGCGTAGCCTTAAACCTCTCGGCTACTTAGCACATGCTATTCAAAATGCAATGAATCTTTGTTACTCTTCCGTAAAGTTTAGTGGCCTTCCTCAAAACCAAAGGATATCCTACGGATATCCTTCAGGATATCCTCAGGACATCCTGAAATAATGTTAAAATAACCTGAAAACGTCCCTAGGATATCCCTAGGATGTCCTGAGGATATCCCTAGGATGTCCTGAGGATATCCTAAGGATATCCCTAGGACATCCTAAGGATATCCTTAGAACATCCTAAGGATATCCTCAGGACATCCTCAGGATATATTCATGCTTTTACAGGGATGATGCGTATAAATACTTTATGAATATTTATAGGCTAAAAACTATGCTATTCCTTAGGCTCTAAAACATTTTGCATACTTATGGCTATTGGTCACGTGCAGGTATCTCTTAGACGCCTTGAGGGGAATTGGTATACCCCCACCACTTGCTTAAATTTAGTTTCTACGGAATACCGGGAGGTTCTTCTGGGTTTTAAGTTGTAACGTATTGGGGGCATACCGTTTCTTTTCATCACGTCCATGCGCCGTTGGTCACAGCAACAAATTACAAATTATACCTGCTATTGGTTATAGTATTCTTTTAATTGGTTTTAGTATAGTTTTTCAACAATTTGTTTAAACAATAATTTTTTTAATTACAACTTTTAATCTGATAATTTTTTAATGTTGTTTTTAATATGAAGATAGTGATAACTTGAGACATTGCTTTTTCCTCCTGATGTAGCTTATAATGATAGTTCACGAGCGTATAGCATAGTGGTTGGAGCGTTGCGTTGGGCTTTAGGCCCAGGAGTTGCGAGTAGTTCGAGATCTCTTAGCGTTAAATAGATTTTGGTAAAAATACACAACCTGTTTGTTAAATTTACGTACAATTGCCTGTGTGGGTAGTTGTGAGTTACCAAAAAGCTTGTGTATTTTTATCTAAATATCATTGGGTAGTTGTTTAAAAGGCTTTAGGTAAAATTACTGAAAATCTTGTGCACTTTAATCCATAAAATCTTTGGGTTTTTTGGATCCAAAACATTATAGGTAAAATTACCCAAGTAATTTCTTTCAGTGATAGTGTAGCTCGCCAACACAAAGGTACCCTTGTACAAAAAAGTTATATTTGGTTATTAATTTGCATAAGTATAAGATATTTTAAAATTTCTAACGTGTGGTAATCTAAATTCCATTTGTCAAACTTGTGGAAACATCTGAGTATTTGTGGATCTATAGATTATTGATTTTCATGAACACCATTACAATTATCAAAATATTGTAGATATATAACAATAATGTGAATTGTTATCCCTTGCAAAAAAGTAGTACTGGATTCAGTACTGGGAAGAAGTACTGGGTTAAGTACTCTAAAATCAGTACTTTTTCGCGCAATATAATTTTTTAAGCACAATAACACATTTTTTCTCAAATTTTAGTGGTATTGTGATTTTGCGTTCAATGTATTCCTCTCTATTTAATTTACAACGAAAAACTATTGCGCAGCCGTAGCACCCATACAAACTTAGTGCGCAGCATGAAAAAATTATTAACAATCCATGGTGAAAAAAGTACTGACTTTCCAGTACTGAACCCAGTACTTGTCTCAGTACTGAACCCAGTACTTCTTCCCAGTCCTTAACCCAGAACTAAATCCAGTACTTTTTTTTGTAAGGGATAAAGACTACCACTTTTGTACAAATCAATTATTGACATTTTTAATATTTTAATATTTTTAATCAGTGGATATTTTTATTATTATTTTCATAAACAGTGCATTAAAATATGTAATTATACGTAATTTCAATAAAATTTAAATTTTGTGCTTTTCGGAATTTCAAGCCAAAAAAGCTGTCCTGGTTTAAGAAACAACATTTTTCTTTCTAAATTTGAAGAAATGAATATTTACTTATTCAGAAGTCAAAAGTGTTACACTTTTTAATAAGTGTATACATGTACACTTCCAAATAAGTGACATTTCTCTCTAAATAAGGGGCTGTTCAAGTATTACGTGAGCATATTTTAAGAGGTTTTTGGCCCCCTTCCCTCTCCTTGATGCTTAAATAATACTTAAATGGCCCCTAAGTGATATTTTCACTTATTTTAAGTGCATATACACCAGACCCGTAGTGAGCTTTTCTGGCGCCCGAGTCAAACTTAAAAATTTTCGCCCCCCTCCCCTACTCATTTATAAAAAATTTTGCAACCTTGGTTTTATTTGATTTAATTTTACATTGCTAATTTTTTTTTTTTTTTTTGCAAATGTATTTATACTTTATAGAGAAAAATTGATAGACTTATTCACCCACTTTTTTTATTTTTGAACATTTTGCTTCCTCATTGAAGAAGCTTTGTGATCGTTAAAATTTTTGAGTTTTTAAAATAATCTAAATCGACTTATGTTTATCTGAAAAGCCCAAATATTCATGTTTAAAAAAAAGATCGGATATTTTTAAGCACCATTTTCACAAAAAAATATCGTTTCTTAACAAAATTTTTTTTCACACTTAAAATACAACTTAACAAATAAAAAATCATATTGTCTCAAAATGAATCGATTGACCTATATAAAGTCTATAATGGACCGAAAATTCGCATAATAATAAATCATGAGTTTTAATTTTTTTTTTTTCATTTAAAATTCTTTTTCTTTTTACACCTTCTCCAATTTTTATTTTATAATCATAGATCCTTTGGACAAAATATTCTATATGTAAAAATGGATCAATTTAATTATGTATAAAGTATACATTTTATTCTCAATTTGAAGAAATAATGGGGATTTTTAATTTTTAATAAAATTTTAATTTTGACGTCTTTAATATAACTACTCTAATTGGCATTTTTAAGTAATGATTCCTTTATAAAAATTTTAAAAAATGTTTTACAATGAAAAACGAATTTAGCTTCCTTTTTGAGAAAGCAAATATTTTTTTTACATAAAAGCGAAATCTTCAGAAATGAACATAATTTTCACATAGTTTTGTAATTTCTTCATATCTTCATAGTTTGCTGCATTTATTTTTTAAAGATTATATCTCCGTTTTTCAAATAATTTTCATTTTGTATTAAATGTTCTTAGTTTCCTACATTTTTTCAGTTCTTTTACTTATTGTCTTTAAATTAATATCTTCACATTTTTATCAAGTTATTCGTTCTTTCATCATATTTTTTATTCTTTAAGCTTTTAATTAATTTAATATTTTTAACTTTTTATCTTATAGCTTAAAATTTTTATGTTCTGTAGGTTTTCCAATGTTCATCATAATTTCTTAATCTTTATAATTTTTTACAGAATTTCATCTATTATTTTTTAAATGTAAATTTGCTACTAAATTTTTATCAATTTGCAAGGAAAATAAAAATGATAATTCGCTAGACACCCTGTAAATTTCTTTAAATTTTACATGTTGAAAAAGGTTAATTTTTTAAGTAATTGGATTCTCAAAATTATTACGTATTTTAAATTAATTATCTTTATAAAAGGGAATAAAACTTATATGACCTTTAAGTTCTGAACGTTTAAATCAACGAAATTATTATTTTAATATTTTACAAATTCAAATTTGACCAAAAATAAAGTTTTGCTTACCAAAAAAATGATTTTGATATTTTAAGAATTAAATTCTTCTTTTATATTTTGCGTTGCAAAAGTTATTCTTGAAAATATTTCCATGTAACAAAAATTTCGTTTAAATGAACGTTCAGAACTTCAGGGACATAAATTATTATTTTAAATTTTTATTCAATTCTCTAAAAGAAAAATATAGGTACTAGGTATTTATTTCATTTTTTCATTATTTATTAAATTCTACATTTCAAAAGGAATAAATTTTTTATTTAATATTTTAATTAATTAATATTAAAACAAATTTATAATTTTATATTCGATTTAGATCCTAGTTTTGTTCTAGGATTAGATTTATTTAAATACTTTTGTATGAAAGGGCATTGCCCGTTAAATTGAAATAAATAAATAAATAAATAATTGAATTGAATTCTATTTAAATCTTTCTATGGAGCATTATTCCTGAACTACCCCAGTCAAAAATTAGAATATCCTATAACTTTAGTAAATTGTTGCCCTACATGATAATATCAAATCTCTGCAATATTAGCTCTTTTGAAAAACATTTGTATGAAGTAGAGAGGGTTGAAGTTTTGACTTTTTGAAAGACACCGTCATTTTCAAGTTCGTATAATTATGGAACAACTTAATAGATTTTAATTTATATATAGTAAATTTTAAAGCTTTTTCATGCACTTTTTAAATAAAGAATAATTTAAAAAAAAAATGTTAACCCTTCATTTTTCCAAATTAAGTTTTATTTTTCACTTTTGAGGTCTTTCGGCGGTTTTTGGATATTTTTTATTTTTTTTAATCGAAAGCTGAGATTTTTTCCAACGAAATACGTAAAACTGGAAATGGGCCAATAATGGGTTTTCAAGAGAATGTAAAAAAACCTACTTTTTTGCTTATTTTTTACATTTTCTCGAAAACCCATTATTGGCCCATTTTGACTGGGGCAGTTCAGAAATAATGCCCCCTATGTACTTTAATTTCTTTTAAATAATTGATTTGTATTATCGAGCATTTAGCAGGGACTTTTACGAAATGTGACTTTTGTTTTGTTTTAAAATTAATACTATTGCAGTTCCCGTGTGGAAAAGTTCCCAGTATTTCCCAGTTTGTAAGTGGGCGCCAGTTGAGGCCTACCTAGCCCAGGTGGGCCCCACCTAGCCCCCAACTTGCGCCCACTTACACTGCGAAATACTCGGAACTTTCCACACGGGTTGAAACGCAAAGTGGGGTAAGTCATAATGTATAAAATTCCTCTTTTGGTGCAAATGATATGTTAATTTTTATTGCTCCCAACTACAAAAACATTTTTTTTTTGATAATTTAAAAATTATTATTCTGTTTTAATTTCGTTAAATTTTGGCGCCCCCATGCGGTTGCGCCAGCAGCAAGCGCCTCAGTCACCTAACTCTCAATACGGCACTAGCTAGTAATTCTGTTTGTGCTGGGTATATCCTGAGGATGTCCTGAGGATATCCTAAGGATGTCCTGAGGATGTCCTAAGGATGTCCTGAGGATGTCCTGAGCATGTCCTGAGGATGTCCTGAGGATGTCCTGAGGATGTCCTGAGCATGTCCTGAGGATGTTCTGAGGATGTTCTGAGGATGTCCTGAGGATGTCCTGAGGATGTCCTGAGGATGTCCTGAGGATATCCTGAGGATATCCGGGGGATATCTCAAATTTCATTTTATGAATATCCATGGGATATCCCTAGGATATCCCCAGGATATCGGCGGATATCCTTAGGATATTCCTAGTAGGATATCCAAACCGCCGCTTTTAGGATATCCTGAAAATATCCTTGGATATCCCTGGGATATCCTAGGGATATCCACGGGACATTTTTAGGATATCCCGGGATATCCGGTGCTGTGAGGGTACACATATTTTAAAGACTACACATTGAAATTGATAATATTAAAATATGATGGATAATATATTTTAACAACAAGAAATTTTGACATTAAATGACTGAGTGTTAGTCATTATTTTTATATGAAATTAATAATATTGTCAAAGTAAATTTTTGCAAATAACTTATTTTATTTCCAATTATTAGTGATATACTATTATCATATTGTGTCAAACTATTATTATTATAATTCTTATTGTATAAACAAAGATTTTATAACATATATATTAATTAAAAATGGAAAAGAAAGATACTTTGTTGTCTGCTAAAAAATTTCTTTATCGCTGAGAATTTTTTATTACCATTTAAATCTGCTTTAAAAAAGTTTTTACTGTATATATGATTTTAAAGGAATTCAGCTTGAACCACTTCTTTTCCTTTGTTAGGAATTAAAATGTCACTGAAGGTTTGGTGAATTCCTCTAAATACTGTTTTAGGTTACTCCTAAAATAGACTTAAAGGAATAAAAGTTTACTAACATTTGTTCCGTTCCGCGAGTTTTAAAAAAGAGGAAAATTCAGGCACTAAGCGGAATTCATTTTTTCAATTCTTTACTGTTCCAGCCTTCTTGCCGGGAAGTACTTTCGAAATTTAAAGGGACTACCTACTCGGAGCAAAAAGTGGTACCTGGCATTGTTAGAGTAAAAATGACTAAAAAATGTCGTACCAGGCATATTTTGAATATATTTTAGGTAGTGATGCCGTTCGAGACGAGGAAAAATGAGAATTTCTCACTTTTCCTCGTTGATTTCTCATAGCTTCCTCGGTTTTGCCTTTCACTTTCCTCGATATTTCTCAGATCGTTTCGTCTCTTCTCGGGCCGTCTCTTCTCGATCTCTTCTCGGTTTTTTGAGAAATTCTAACCAGATGTTACTTCAGTGGTACTTTTTCCGTCTGGACGTTTGTAAGAAAAGAAATCAGTTTTCTTTATCCCTTTCTACAGTAGAAAAACCTTGAGCTCCACTCGCTTACTAACACTAAGAACCGAGTGCCTGTCCGCTGACGCACACATGTTCTATAGATGAACTTCTGACAGCTTAAAGCAACATCTGGCAAAAATTCCTCAAAAAATCGAGGCGAGAACGAGAAGAGACGGTTCGAGATGAGATGAAATGAGAAGAGACAGTTTGAGACGAGGATTTTTGAGAAATTTGGACCGCCTCATTCTCATATCGTCTCATTCCTCGATTTCCTCGCTCGACGGCATCACTAATTTTAGGTATATCCTATCGGCAGGGTACATCATAAAATTACCTTAAAAATATATATATATTTAAAACAAAAAATCTAAGAAGGTCCATAAATAAAAAACAGTAAATGGTTAGTTAGAAAGCATAGATATTGAATTTATAATAATAAAATTTTACTAATATTTGTTTAAGTTGTTCAATAAATATGTAATTCTTTTACTGGAAATTAATTAACAATATGAATGAAACTTTATTTTCTTTAATTAAGATCATTCTTTCATTAAAATTTTTATTATATTCCTTTTAAACAAGGCTGATAAAAATGATAATTTTTTTAAAAAAGTCAAACAATCCGATTTTTTTTATTTAAATCGGATTTTTTTGATTTAAACCAAAAATTGATTTTTTTAAAAATCCAATCAGTACCTATATAAAATCTTCAAATGATTATTTGTAAGTAGTTTATTTTTCAAACTTATATATAGAACATTTAATAAGAAATAATTAATAATAAAACATTTAATCAAAATCAAATAAATTATGTCGAACAAATGAGAAAATTTAAAAAAAAAAACACCTTCAAATTTAAATGAATGCAAAATTAGGAAAATTAGGTAAAAGCAACAAAAAGGTAATAAATTATTAAAAAAAAACAAGAACGTAAAAAGATAAGAAAACAGTCTATTAAAAAAATAAGTATGAAAATCAACAAAATAAAAAGTTTAATGAGTGTTATAATAACAAAATTGTGTAAAATAATATTAAATAATTTGCATAAAAAGAAGAAAATTAAAGAAAATCCTAAAATGAAAGGACGCAAATACAAAAAAACAAATCAGATGGAAAAAGGAGAAAAAATCTTAAAATTTTGTAAAAATAAGAAATTATAAGATAAAAATTAAATAGTTTCTAAAAAGTGAAATCTCTTAGAAAAACTTTAAGAATTACAAAAAGGTTTATTGTGAATATGAAATATAAATAATGTTATTTAATTATTTTGTATTAATTAATATGCATTTAAATTTAAATTAATTGAAATTTAAAAGTTTGAACAAATTGGAATATGAGTCAATTGACGTTTAGAATTTATTTAAATTATAATGACTTAAAGATATATGTATATAAATTTAATAATAATTTGTGCTATATATACCTTCATACCAAAAATTGTTAGATAGTAGGTATTTTGATCATCAGTATTAGCACAATTTCTTAAATTTTATCAAAAATTAAATATTTAATTGTAAAGTTTTTTTAAATTTAAATCCAATGATTTATATCATGATTTAAAACAATTATAACAGCCCTGCTTTTAAATATGACAATTTTAACCCTTCAGATTTATGTTTTACCCAAAATCAATTAATTTTAATTCATATTATTTAATGATAATTAAACATTTTTTAATATTCAAATTTTTGTTTACATATTTAATTAATTTAATTATTTCTCTATATAGCGTTTTATTTATTTACGGATATAATTAAGAAATTTAATAAATAAATAATTTCTTCAATAATTCTTTATTTAATTAAATTTTTTAATAAACATAATATATATGTATATATACAATATTTATTATTTGAGGTTAACCTGCATTTTGTGTTAATTTTATCAATTACCAATTTTTATAATTGCTATAAACAAACTATAGGTTACGAAAAAATCATAAACATAAGTAAATGACTTTGAATTTTTATCATTAACAAAATTTTAATTTTGAATTAGATGCCACTTTTGCGCCATTTCGTTTCCTCCACTTTTTACACTCGCTTGTAGTCGAGTGTAATGAAATAGGGAAAAGGCCATAAATCACGTGATAGGTTTTATGTATGTATGTTAATTTTTTACACAGGAATTTGTGTTATTTTTTGTTTGGTTTTTGTCGTCTGCTTGACAGAAGGACCGATTGTTACACAAATACACAAAATTTTTGGCGGTGTGGCCGTATAATTCAGACATCTTTTTAAAAGTAGTGCATTTCGAACAATCAGGCACTTTCAGTATAAAACCAGCTCCCATTTCGAAAGCGTGGATATTAATAATATTAAAAATGCGGTTGGATAGGGAAAAAATTTTAAAATGGCAGGATTCTATAGTAGATTTATAGGTACTCGTAAATTTTGCTGCGGAAGTCTTTATATAATTGGATTTTTAATTCTTGATGATTACATGTAATTTTTAATCTAGATATAATAGATTTATGTTTTCGATATAAAATAAATAGTTTTTATAAAAATTTTCAAGTTATCCGATAATTCAGGGTAGCTACAGGATGGACTTTGATATAAATAAGCTAGATAAAATTATGTTTCATATAAAATAAGTATTTTTATAGAAATTTTCAAGCTATCTATAATTCAGTGTACTTACAAAAATAATTTGGTATAAAGGTGTTATATAAATTTAGGTTTGACACCAAATAAGCATTTTTTATAGGAAAATTCAATTTATCTTATAATTCAGTGTACCTGCAAGAAAGAATATGATATAAATCCGTTAAAAAAAAAAAAACTCTAAACATCTACAAGTTATATCTTCGAACAAGTTATTCATATAATTAAGATTGAACTTCACAGGTAAGTTCGTTTAATCTTTGTTTTATTCATAATTTTGAAAAACAGTCATGTTATGAATAAATTAAATATGGGGGATAAGGTAGAATTCTATATTTTAGTCAACAATGTTAAGATACGCTCCCAGCTCGGCGTCTGCCTGCCTGCGCGTGCAACCGACATGAGAGAGAAGAAGACGGAAATATAGTTCCGTCTTCTTCTCTCTCGTGTCGGTTGCACGCGCAGGCAGGCAGACATCGAGCTGGGAGCGTACCTTTAGACATGCCCAAGACGTAGCACAAATAGGTTTCTAATTATTCATTTTTGCTAGGAATTTTACATAAGAGGGTTATGGATAAATACATCAAAACTGTAATATTTTTCGTCATGATAATAAAATTGAGATTATAAACGCGATTTTTACGATTTACGATTTTTTTAATACTATGAAGGTAGGTGTTTTTATTACCTACTACCAAAGTAGTACATTCACAACCCTGAATGTACATTTACCGAAAAATGTAATATTACATTGCTGAAAGTTGTAGAAATTCAAGTTGATTGGTATTATTGCTACTTTTTAAAGAGTAATATTACAGAAAGTTTCTAAAGTAATGGTGTCTCTACAATGGATGTCGATGGGATCGACACGCATGTAATGCAGATCGACATGTCGATGCGCGCGCATCAATGCCAAATGTCATGAAATATTTACTCTTTATTTACTTCATAAATTAATATAATAATTATTAAAATACTCAAATTTGACTAATTCCGGAGTTGCTATGGTCTTTTTAGTAAGTATTTACTAATATATGTGTTGTTTTATTATGATCAATATTTCTTTAGGGTTAGGAACGATGCGTGCGCATCGACATGATGTCGATGTCGATGTGCATTACATGCGTGTCGATCCCATCGACATCCATTGTAGAGACACCATAACATTACAATACGGACGTAATTTTCCTGAAGTATTTTTTACAGTGCACTGTAAAAAAAATTACTTGCAGAATTACAATGCAAAGTATTTTTCCGTCCCAAACATTAAATTTATATTGTAATATTCCATCGTAATACGTGATAAAAATACAACGCGATTGTAAAACTACACTTCGAGTGTAGAACTTCATCGTGTTGCGATGAAAATATTTATTCGTTTTGAAAATGGCTTGTAAATGTTTCACGTATAACGTGGTGAAATCACAACGCGTTGTAAAATTACTACGTAACACGATGGAAATATTTCGCTTCACGTATCACGTAGTAATATTACAATGCATTCTGATTTCTCTGCATCGTCTGTGATTTCACGACGTCGTACGTGAAATTGTTGCATGTCGGTCGAATATTTTCATCGTAACACGTTGTAAATTTATCACGTGAAGCGATTTATTTCCATCGTGTCACGGTCTAAAAATACAACGAAATTTTTTACAGTGTGTACGAAGGACTAGGGTATCAGTGGATTAGAATAGACTAATCAGATAATTGGTCACATTGGAAAGTATTTTCTGATTGGTCTATTCTTCACCCTTATGCGAGAAACCATTGTCTTGAAGCAGTTTTAGCGCGTAAATTTTGCCAAGATGTCGGCGGTGAGTGCTGAGCGTTGATTGGATCACATTTTTTTAACTTGCGCGTGGCGAGACCTTGTTACATGTCATGTCCACATCCCTAATTTAACTACACTGTAAAAAATTTCGTTGTATTTTTACACCGTGACACGATGGAAATAAATCGCTTCACGTGACACATGATAAATTTACAACGTGTTACGATGAAAATATTCGACCGACATGCAACAATTTCACGTACGACGTCGTGAAATCACAGTCGATGCAGAGAAATCAGAATGCATTGTAATATTACTACGTGATACGTGAAGCGAAATATTTCCATCGTGTTACGTAGTAATTTTACAACGCGTTGTGCTTTCACCACGTTATACGTGAAACATTGACAAGCCATATTGAAACCGAATGAATATTTTCATCGCAACACGATGAAGTTCTACACTCGAAGTGTAGTTTTACAATCGTGTTGCATTTTTATCACGTATTACGATGGACTATTACAATATAAATTTAATGTTTAGGACGGAAAAATAAGCCCCAAGCACAATGAAAAATCTTAAATCGTAAGAATGAGAGGAAGTAGCACAGACATATATCTCTGTCCTGCTTCCTCTCATTCTTATGATATGCGATTTCAAGATTAAAGTTTCATTCTGCTTATAGGATTACCAGATGGTGAGGTCACAAAATCGGAAGATTTCCCCCTCCCTAACGCACCCCA
The DNA here is from genome assembly GCA_037103525.1 of Ganaspis brasiliensis. NCBI lineage: Eukaryota > Metazoa > Arthropoda > Insecta > Hymenoptera > Figitidae > Ganaspis > Ganaspis brasiliensis. The sequence goes on along the minus strand of JAZKLR010000537.1, from coordinate 222,075 downwards.
CTACTTTATTAGGGCGCAATTACATGTCTGCGTCGAAAGCTGCGTTTTTGCGTTGAATGCTGAGAATGACAAAGATGTGACTATGTTTCTCTCCTCCTCTCTCTCATTATTCAACGCAAAAACGCAGCATTCGACGCAGATATGTAATTGCGCCCTTAGACTTTTTAAAAATACATCAAAATAATTTTTCTTCCAAAATCTAAATCAGGGTCCCCAAGCTGCAATGCATTGAGGTTGAACACTGGCCAACTCTTCCGCCCAACCGGTGGCGGCGCCACGAGTCCGCAACACATTCACATTCTGTTGTGTGTACACGCACAAACTTTACATGTGTTAGTTTAAAGGCTGGTACGCAATGCTTGCGAATAATTGCGCACCAACCCTTAAACTAACACATGTAAAGTTTGAGCGTGTACACACAACAGAATGTGAATGTGTTGCGGACTCGTGGCGCCGCCACCGGTTGGGCGGAAGAGTTGGCCAGTGTTCAACCTCAATGCATTGCAGCTTGGGGACCCTGATCTAAATGTATACAATTTCAGGTATTGACTTTTCTTTGTAACAATTTATAATTTTCTTGAAATTCAAGAAAATTACTTAAAAAAAAAGAAACAAGAAAATTACTTAAATTAAATCTACTTCAAAAGTCGGAAGAAATTGCAACTTGTCGTGAAAGCGGGAGGAATGGACAAAAATCGGAATATCTCACGACAAATCGGTACGTCTGGTAACCCTATCTGCTTAGGGCTATACTTTGCATTGTAATTCTGCAAGTATTTTTTTTTACAGTGTAAATACACGAAGGAATAATAAGGAGACTGCACTCGCTAATTTTTACGTGTCAAAATTCTGTCTTGGTTCACGTGTTGGAATTAACCCTGATATGAGTACGCATGCGCAGTACGCGATTAGTATCGATGTATCGATGCCATAATAATTTTCTCTCTCATTCTACTTTTGGGAGCAACGAAGATAGCAACAGTGCGCCGCGCACGCGTACTCATATCAGAACACTTGAACCAAGACAGAATTTTGGCACACTTTTTACAGGGCTGAACACTTGCAGTTCTGATGGCCTGTTTACACCTTCGAAAAAAAAATGTTTGCATTGGAGGAAAGAGGACAGACTGTGTATCTGTCCTCTTTACTCTCATGCAAAAAAATTTTTTTTTCGAAGGTGTAAATAAGCCATGATAGTCGGCTACGCCAAAAGTCATTTAAGAAGAAGAAGAAGAAGAAGAAGAACACTACAGTTCGGTGATCGGTCTCCTTATTATTCCTTCGTGACTAAATAGCAGTTCATGCAGAAAGCATGAGTGAGTTTGGAGAATCGAGTTTTGAATCAGAAACGGTTAGTTAAAACAAAATTAAAAATAATATCCATTTCGGATAAGAATGGGCATTAAAAATTGAAAATAAAAGTCCTCTGTAGATTTTTAAAGCAAAATATCAGTAGATCTCCCGATAAATCAGTAGTTGCGTGTCAACACTGCTTTGGAGAACTCATTTAGACATCCTACTTTTTGAATAAAAGTTTAGCAATATAAAATTCATAAAATATATTAAACAACGAATATTTCGGCGTTCAATATATTGAAAAGAAATTTAACAACAATATTTAAGGCTGTCACCCAGGTCGGCTCTTTCTGTTGATTTGTTAAAGGCGGGGCAGTTAGAATTCGTCAAAATCTTGATCAAAATTGTACTAAAATCTTTCACAAAGTAAATAAGAATAAGGGTGATTGTCAAAATAAAGGATAACTCTTAATTGAAAAGTGGAAATTTGATTATGATAAATAATGCTATAAATATTAATAAAAACGAAGTGGCTAAAACCAGCCCTACCGATACAAACTCACTGGAAAACTCACTGAGTTTTTTGGGCCGTTTCAATGCGTTTTCAGATAGTGTTTGAAACATTTACTCACTCAAAACTTATTGGGTCTTTTAAGTCTGATTTATGACAATGGGAAATACCACTGGAAACCCTTAAGAGGTAAAAATAATTTCTTGGGTCCTTTTGCGGTTTATGACCAACATAAATACTTTTGGTGACCTTCGGGCATAAAAATAATTACGCTGAAAATAATGTTTATTTATTTCAACATTATACTTATTTTTATAAACTTCAGCTAATTTTATGATTCTATTATGTTTATTACATATCCCTTTGACTTTGATTTTAAAAATGATATCAGTTTTAACGTAATATTTATGGTTTACGAAATATCTTATAATTTCTTCAAATATAAAATTATTACAATAAATTTTAGATATTTATAATCGTGAAGTATTACAGATTCTAAATTTTTTAATTAAAATTTTCAAATAATTAAATTGCAGAAATTTCAAGTCATAAAATATTAGGGTTCAAAAATTATTAGCTAGGGTAACAATAGACATGGGGATTTAAAATGGATCCCTGCTTTAACAGTAGATTTCCAAATCTTTTGTCATTTAAGTTAATTTTTTCAACCCAGCATTTTATTACCTGGAATTTATATACTTTTACTTTTTGAGGTCTGCAATACAAAAATTGAAATCTTCTATATTTTACTATTCTGAATTTCTAAAATTCATTTTGAAAATTTATACTACTAAATTAAAATTATAATCAATAAAATACTTAAAGAATAATTAATTATTAAAATATATGTTATAGACATTTATATTTTTTATATAAAATAATAATTGCAAAAAGTATAATTATAATTTATAAACAATAAAATTAATTAATAATTTTAAATCATAATAAGCTTTTTTAATTAATATAATTCTCTGTAAATAATTATATTGTTATATTTTTGACACAATTTTTAATATAGGTATATACACGTATAATGTATATTGAATTTTCAGAAAAATATTTTTTTAAGAAATTTACATAAAAATATATACTTATTCAATAAAGAGCCACAGATGGCTTGTGACAATATAATTTTAGTTTCTTTTGAAACTAAATTTAAAAGGACTACCTCAAAACGAGCAATAAATTTTGACCTGTCCTGAGTGTAGCAATAAACCCTAGTGCGCTAGTAGCTCACTGGGCCAGTGAGCTTCCAATAATTTTCTAGTGGTTTTCTATCGGTAGGGAGGCGATATTAACAAGGATACTTTTTGTCGCCCGTCAGAGAAAATATATATATTTTGTTCGTCAAACATTAAATTAATTTTTGGTGTACACAGTTCAGATTTAAAATATAAAAAATATTGACATAACCTCAATCTTATGAAAATTTTCGAAAAGAGGTGGAAAAAGGTGACAAAAAGAAGCGGGAAATTTGGAATGAATTCGGATCTATCTATAATAACATTGAAATGTATGAAGATAGATGTACATTTTTTAAAATAAGTAAATTATATTTTTTACATGGCAGATAAAAATCATGATTTTTTTATTTAAATCAAAAATTGATTTTTTAAAAATATAATCAGTATATGAAATCTTCAATGTTTCTTTGTCATTAGTTCATTGAAGAAATGAAGAAAAAATTTTAAAAAAACACAAGAATGAGACAGTTACATAATTATATATAAAAAAGTAGTAACTCTTTTTAAAAAATTAAATTACTTAAGGACATTTTTTTAAATTAAAATAATAAATAAGAAGATAAAAAAAGACTTTAAAATATCTTACTAAAGAGATATGAAATACACATAAGAACGATGTTCAAATAAGAATATTTAGTACAAGATCAAATTCACATAGTATAAAATAAAAGAATAAAAGCTTTTGAAAAAGAAGAAATTGGGAAATTTAAAAAATGAAGATAGATGCACCAAATGAATGTTTTCAAAAATTCTCAATAATAAGATAAAAACTAAAGAATTGAAAAGAAGGAAAAATGCTTCTTAGAGATAGAAAAATGATGACGGAAATTAAAGAAAAAAAAATTAAATAAATAGGAAGAAAATAGAGAAATGTTTTTTTCCTTAATCTAACAAACTAAAAAAATGTAAAAAGTACAAAAAATAAAATTGAAAAATATATACCTATATCAAAATAAATAAAAAGAAAGTCCACAAAAGAAACTTGAAAATCCTGTAAAAATAAAAAAGTTTAAGCAAATTAATCCAAAGACATTTTTATATTATTACACTTAAAATAAGTCCAATAATAAATTTAAAAAACAAAGAAAATCTAAAAACTTTTTGGAAGAACAAGTAAGTTTGCAAAAAATCTAGCAAAAATAGACAAGATGTAAAAAAAATTGAATAAGTTCACAAAAAAAAAGAAAGTATTTTTAAAAATATGGAAATAATTATGAAAATCAACAAAAAAAAAAGTTTAGTGAATGTTATAATAACAAAATTGTGTAAAATAATATTAAATAATGTGCATAAAAAGAGAGAAATTAAAAAAAATCCTAAAATAAAATTAAATACTATTAACTGCAATTCTAAAATTTATAAATGTTATAAGAAAAATGTGTTACATTTAATTACTACTATGTGATATTGTAAATATTATTTAATAAAAAACAATTTTTTGTTTTTCATGTTTTATCTTTTTTTTTTTGTGACTTGTTGCAAAATACTTGAAACGGACTTTTAGCACAATGATAATTCTAATTTGCTTTGTTTTTTTGCTTTTCTAATGCTAATTTTTAAAATTCAATTAGTACATATAAAAAATATAATTGACCTATTTTGAAAAATGTACATATAGGGTGAAAGATACAGTAGTCGACCTGTGATTCTGAAGTCGGCCACGACTTTCAGAACGTTATAACTTCTAAACTATATTAATTTGGTTATACTTTTTAAAATTTTAGTACAAAGTTAATTTGCCTTTTTACTTTATTACTTAAGGACGATCGATGGACAAATCGGACAGTGTTTGTCAAAGACTTTTCCCACTTTTGGTGGAAATTTGCACTTTGACAATTTATTTTAAAAAAACCGAACACTTTTTCCACGAAATAGCTCTGATTGACAAAATCGTAGGTAATAAGAAATTTAACAATTATAAGTTTTCCACGATTGGATGTTTCCAAGAGCAGAAAAAACGAAAACGGGAATAAAACTGACAGACTTGCTACAGAAAATGGCCGCGACACGTCACATGTGTCTCTTGTGATATACGTGTGACGTATGTGTGACGTATAGCGGCCATTTTCTGTAACAAGTCTGTGAGTTTTATTCCCGTTTTCGTTTTTTCTGCTCTTGGAAACATCCAATCGTAGAAAACTTATAGTTTTTAAATTCCTTATTACATACGACTTTGTTAATCAGAGCGATTTCGTGGAAAAAGTGTTTGGTTTTTTTTAAATAAATTGTCAAAGGGCAAATTTTCACTAAAGGGGAGGAAAGTCTTTGACAAACACTGTCAGATTTGTGCATCGATCGTCCTTAATTTGAAATATTTTAACACTTTATTTCTAAAAGAAAATAAATGTTTGGCCGACTATTGATACCGGCCGAACTTACTAGCACTTACCCTATCTTTGTACATTTCAATCATTTCAATGTTATTATAGATGGATCCGAATTCATTCCAAATTTCCCGCTTCTTTTTGTCACCCTTTTCCACCTTTTTTCGAAAATTTTCATAAGATTGAGGTTATGTCAATATTTTTATATTTTAAATCTAAACTGTGTACACCAAAAATTAATTTAATGTTTGACGAACAAAATATATATATTTTCTCTGACGGGCTACAAAAAGTATTCTTGTTAATATCGCCCGTTTTTTATCATGCATTTTCTCTGACGGGAGACGAAAAGTATTCTTGTTATATCGCCCGTTCACGGGCGACGTAGCCACTTCGTAATATAAAAATCTATTCTATCGCTCCTAAAATGAATAATCCCTACCGGAATCTGTGGTATTAGTGGGGTATTAGTTAATATCCTCTTAATACCATTTCAAAGTTGTGTTCAAATGACTTAAAATCAGTTTTAAGGACTTTTGAAAAAAGTGACTCCAAATGTTTTTTTTAAAAGTCCTTAAAACTGATTTTAAGTCATTTAAACACGACTTTAAAATGGTATTAAGAGGGTATTAACTAATACCCCACTAATACCACAGATTCCGGTAGGGATTTTCGAAGGGACAGTTTTAAAAGTAAAAAATAAACGCAGTATTCGTTATTAAAATAAGGAGTATGATTTAAGGTTAAATGAAGATTGGAAAAGCGGGAAAATTTTTAAATAATATTAAACAAATTACCAGAAAATTAGAAAATGTAAAAAGTTCCCTGTCGATAGAATATACCTCATAAATGACAGATTCTATATTATTCAGTCATTTTTACTCTTACAATACCGGGTACCCAGTGGCGCCCAATCGGCTGGAGCAGGGGGGTGGGTGGTGTCAAGAAGATGGTAAAAAATATAAATAAAAAATTAAATTTTACGTAACAAAATAATCAGAAAAGTACGGAATTCAAACTACCCATGAACTTACGTACATATGAACTATGGTTAATTTGATTTTAATATAATTATAAACATAATATTTAATCCCGTAGCTGTTTTTTAGTTAAAATGTCTTTGACATATTGGTTTTCAAATTCAAGTATCATAAAATTTTAAATAATTATTGGGTTTCATTAAGCGTAATGCAGTTAACTTTAGGAATTTGTCAACTCTTAGAATACTGTATTTTTCTTTTGTTCGTTCTGTCTTGGAGTATGGATCTGTGATTTGGTGCCCATATTACAGTGTTCACTGTTCATACGCTCAGACTTGAGCGAGTACAAAATTGTTTTTTGCGCTTTGCTGCCAGACAATTACATATTGACTTTGACTTTTATACACATGATTATGATATTTTGAGAAAACAGTTGAATATTCCTAGACTTGACCAAAGATTTTTATATACTGACCTTTTGTTTTTATTTAAAGTGATCAATGGTGTTGTTAATTGTCCTGCGGTTCTGTCTTCAATCAACTTTTCTGCTCCTCAGAGAATATTACGATCAGTTGTGCCTTTTTATATTCCTGTTCGTAAAACTAATTTTGCAAAAAATTCAATCTCATTGCGACTTTGCACTAAGGGGATACAATACAGTGACAAATTGGACTTTTTTAATAACAATCTGGCGATGTTTATTAGTTCTTTATGTTTTATTTTATATAACTCCAATAATGTGGCCTAACAAATGTATCTTAACTATATTTGCCTTTTCTTAATGGGTTTTATCTACCCGTATGTATTTTCAAATAAAAAATAAAATAAATAAAATTATATTTTTAACCATTAATAATATGTTCCTATAAAAATTCAAGAGTACCCTATTGGAAATAACAAAGTGAACACACGCATAAGCGCCAAAATCTTTTCACTGTATTTGGTTATTTAAAACTATTAATATTAGACTAAAATAATTTCAAATTAAAAAATTAAAGAAATTGTAGGAATAATTGTTGGAAATAATTGCAAATTAAATAATTGGATTGAAAATCGAAGAAAAAAAATTTTAATTTAAGAAAATCATTGAAAATTGAAAAATGTAATTGAAATTTAAAGGTTATAATTAAAAATTTAAAGAAGTTATTGAGAAAAGGCGAGAATTATTGAATATAGGAGAAAATATTTGAAAACTAGAGAACTGAATTGAAAATTGAAGAATTGGTTAGAAAATTGAACGAAATTATTGAACAATTGTATTTAATATTAAAGTAACTTATTTATACTCGAAAAAATGATTGAAAAATGGCGAGAATTTTTTAATAGTAAAGAAAATACATGGAATTGGAATTTAAAGAAAATAAATAATGATTGAAGAAAATATTAGTAGAATTAAACAATTGAATTACAATTTAAAAACTATTTTTTATAATTGAATACAATAATTGAAAAAATCCGAAAATGATTTAATATTGAAAAATTAAATACAAATCGAAAAAGTAATTGCAAATTGAAGAAAATAATTGAAAAATTAAGAATGGAAATTTTATAGAAGGGTCAATCCAACGAAAATCGTCTAGAGCCGGTTGCTCGATGATTTTAAAAAAACCTGAAATTAATATATAATATAAATATATAATTTTTGGTGATAAGTTTAGCTCGAATAACGACGAAATTTCCAATCTGTTTTCGCAATTTTTTAATTCAGTATACTGTGAACCCTGTCTAGACTCCTCTTCGCGCAGTGACTCATACTGTAATCAAACTATTTTAGACGCTGTTCCTGTGGACGGAGCTTTAATTTTTAATAAATTAAAATCACTTGATTTTAGTACTAGTACTAGTACACAATTTAATTACCATTTAAGGTTTTACATTACTGTAATTGTATTAGTTCTTTTTAAATATCTTTTTAAAAGAGTCGATAGATTTCAGGGTTATGAGTGGTCCGTTTTACAACGACGCAGTAAAAGCCGTTATAAAATGCAAAATATATGTAATATGTATTTTTTATATTACATATTCACATAACATATCTAAATAAATGTAAATTGTTAGAAAATTACTCACCTAAAAACTTAAATTGTGATTTTTTCGTCCTTGTATAGTGTTTAAATCTTCTTTTTCTTTTTCGAATATCTTCTGTGGAGAAAAATGAAAACACATAAATCCTTTTGAGTCTTCTTAATATTACAATCGTAAACTTATTTTACGAAAAAAACCAGATGGGTTTTGTCTCTTTACTAATTTATTTAACTTTAAAAATCAAGTGAAACTAACCTGGTTTTCAAAGGAATTTTGTTTTCATGTTAGGTTTGAAATTAATGGGAAATTTTAAGGGATTAACTTCAAACCTAACATTAAAACAAAATTCCTTTGAAAACCAGGTTAGTTTCACTTAATTTTTGAAGTTAAATAAATTAGTAAAGAGACAAAACCCATCAGGTTTTTTTCGTGAAATAAGTTTACGATTGTAATATTAAGAAGAATCAAAAGGATTTATGTGTTTTCATTTTTCTCCACAGAAGATATTCGAAAAAGAAAAAGAAAATTTAAACACTATACGAGGACGAAAAAACCACAATTTAAGTATTTAGGTGAGTAATTTTCAAATAATTTACATTTATTTAGATATGTTTTGTGAATATGTAATACAAGAAATACATATTACATATATTTTGCATTTTATAACGGCTTTTACTGCGTCGTTGTAAAATGGACCACTCATAACCCTGAAACTATCGACTCTTTTAAAAAGATAATAAAAAAAGAACTAAGACATTTACTGCAATGTAAAACCTTAAATGGTACTTAAATTGTGTACTAAAATATTAGGGGAGACCGGGGCTATTCGGCTCACTTTTTGTCAGACAGGAAAAAAGTTAGGAAATTATTTTTTAAATCCAAACATGGATATATCATTTAGTAGCCTATCATTTGCACTTTCAAATTTGCAAGGACTTTTTGATTTATCTTTTATAGTTTTAGCTCTAGATAATTTTGAATGCAGATATACCAAATTCTCAAACTGCAAATTTGGCAGGTAAATCGGCTCACCCTGTGGGGCAATTCGGCGACTTTTATTTTTTACGAAAAATAAAAAAGTTCAATAACCTTTATTTTGTAAATATGAAAAGTACCTATATTCTTATTATAATTATGCAGTGATGGATCAAGGTCAAAATTTTTGGGGGGGACTGGGGCCCCTAAAATTAAAGAAAATTCATTAGACCTTACTTTTTTTTATTTTTTTATAAAAAATAAAAAAGTTAGTACACTCATTATTGGTAATTATTAAAAGTAGTCATATTCTTATCATAATTAAACAGGGGCAGATCAAGACAAAGTATTTTTGGATAAGATGATTAACCGTCGCGTGAGCCCATTTACCCCACCCTGACTTTTGGCACTTTAAAATAAATACAAGTCACATTTGATACATATAAATAAAATAGCATAGGTGTATCGAAAGAGCACACCTGAGAGCATAAAAAAAACTTACCCAAAAAAATTAGGCTCGTAAATTAATGTACTAAAAACGTAAAAGTTTGTAAGTAAAAAGTGTACGCGCGACGCATAAAAACATAATACTCTACCTGACACGAGGCTGAATCAATAGAATTACACTAAATTTCGTTTACCTAACTAAAATGTTGAGACCTATATTCTATAGCGACCTTTCCCTCCTAGATTCTAATTAAGGCGTGAAATCGCTAATGAGCCGAATTACCCGCCGGTTCGGATTGCCCCGCTCTCCCCTATATATTAATTTCAGGTTTTTTTTAAATCATCAAACAACCGATTCTAGACGATTTTCGTTGGACTGACCCAGAAAATAATTAAAAAGGCGAAAATTATTGAATATGGTAGGAAATTATGTGAAATTGCAGAAAATAATTGAAAATATCGGATTTTTGAAAAAAAAATAATTGTAAAAAACATAGAATTATTGAATATGGAAGAAATAATTGACAAATGATAATATTTATTGAATATTGTAAAAAATTCAAAAAGGCCAGAATAATCGACACAATTTAAAAGTAATTAAAAAATTAATGAATAATTATAAAATTTTAATAGAAAAATAATTCAAAATAACCGAGAATTATTGAATATTGAAGAAAATAATTAAAAATTGATGCATGGAATTGACCAATTGAATTAAAATTTAAAGGATATTGTATAAAGCTAAGAATTATTGAACACTAAAGCAAATAATATGATATTGAAGGAAATCACTGAAAATTAAAGAATGGAATTGAAAGTTAAAGATTATAATTTCAAGTTCAAAAAAGTTATTAAAAAAGGACGAGAATTATTGAATATAGAAGAAACTAATTGAAAACTGAAAAATCGAATTAAAATTTGAAGCATATAATTAAAAATTGAAAAAAGCCGATAATTATTGATTACTGAAAATTTAATTTAAAATTAAAGAAAAGAATTGAAATTTTAAAAAAAAATTGAAAAATTGAAGAAAATAATGTAAAATTTCATTAAAATAATCGTAAATTAAATTTTCAACTTAATTTAAAGGAAATAATTGATAATTCAAAGAAAAATTAGAAATATAATTAAATATTGAAATAAGTAATTGGAAAATTGAATTGTGAATTCTTGAATATAGAAGAAAATAATTGAAAACTGAAGAATGGATTTGAAAATTGAAGAATGAAGTTGATAAATGAAGAAAATATTTGTAGAATTAAACAATTGATTTGAAATATTTAAATAATATTTATGATTGAAAAAAGAGAGGAATTACTAAATATTGAAGAATTAATTAAAAATTAAAAAGAATAATTATAAAATAACAAAAATAATTTGATATTAAAGAAAGTAATTGAGATAAGTGGGAAATATTTGATAATTGAAAAAAATTCGATAATTGTTGAGAATATTTGGCAATTGAGAAAAAATCGATAATTGTTGAATATATTTGACAATTGAAAACAAATTCAAAAACTGTTGCAAATATTAGACAACAGAGAAAGGTAAATTAGAAAATTGAAAAATAATTGTAAAATTTAAGGAGAATAATTGTATATTGAAAACTGTTTAAAATTTAATAAAAAATTATAGATTTATTGAATAATGAAATTAAAATTACAACTGTTACTTATAAATTTAAACTTTTATCAATTTAAAGGCATTTTTAAAAAAGTAGGTGACTCATTATTAGTCTCTAAATTTTGAATCAGTGAGAATTTAGCCACTGATGTCAATCAGTGAAAGTCACTGATTCACCAATAAAATTCACTGAATGAACCAGTCAAATTTCACTGCACTGCAAAAAGTAGGCATCTTAATTTAAGATACATTTGTAGGGTCGCCCACATTTTCTCCAAAACTCAATTGTCAGAATATCAATTTGACCGAATTTTATTTATCCAAAATTGCATTTATCAAATATCTTATTTATCCAAAAAAGCATTTATCAGATATCTCTTTTGTCCGAAATTTAAATGATCACAAATCTAATTTTGATGAAAATGCATTTACCAGAAATCTCGTTTGTCCGAAAGGTAAATTGTCAGAAATCTAATTTATCCAAAATTGTAATTATCAAAAATTTAATTTATCCGAAATAGCATTTATCTGAAATCACGTTTGTCCAAAAATTGAATTATCAAGAATTTTATTTATTAAAAATTACATTTATCAGTAATCTCAATTGTAAGGATTTTCGATTAACAAAAATCTAATTTGTTCGAAATTGAATTTATCAAAAATCTCCTATGAACGAAATTTCATTTATCAGAAATCTTATTTGTCCGAAATAGCACTTAATAGAAATCTCGTTTTTCAAAAAATTAAATTATTACGAATTTCATTTACCAAAAATTGTATTTATCAGAAATCTCATTAGTCCGAAACTGCATTTGTCAGAAACCTAATTTATTAGACAAAGCATTTAACAGAAATCTTATCTGTCCGAAATAACATTAATTGCGGTTTGCAATTTCTTTTAGTTAGTAGGAGTACTCATGTACGAAAGGGCTTGTCCCGTATGTTTCTAAATAAATAAATAAATAAATAAATAAATAAACATTTATAAGAAATCTAGTTTTCCCAACATTGTAATTATCAAAAAACCCATTTATCCAAAAGTGGATTTTACAGAAATCTCATTTGTCTGGAATATTATATATCAGAAATTTCATTTGTCAAAAATGTCAATTATCAGTCATTTTATTTATCGAAAATTGCATTTATCAGAAATCTCATTTCTCAGGAATTGCAATTATTAGAAATCTCATTTGTCAGGAATGTCAATTATCAGTAATCTTATTTATCAAAAATTGCATTTATCAGAAATCTCATTTCTCAGAAATTGCAATTATTAGAAATCTCATTTGTCCGATATTGCATTTATCAGAAATTTCATTTATCCGAAATATTATTTTCCAGAAATCTGTTTTGTCAAAAATGTTAATTATCACTAATCTTATTTGTCAAAAATTGCATTAATCAGAAACCGCATTTCTCAAAAATTGTTATAATAAGAAGTCTCATTTGTCTGATAATGTCTGATAATCAAAAAAATCAATTATCAAAAACATCATTTAAATTGCATTTATCAGAAATCGCATTTCTCAAAAATTCTTATTATAAGAAGTCTCATTTGTCTGATAATGTATTTATCAGAAATCTCATTTGTCAAAAAAATCAATTATCAAAAACATCATTTATCCAAATTTTAATTTGTCAAAAATCTAATTTATCAAAAATTGAATTTGTCAGACTTCTTAGTTGTCCGAAATTGAATTTAACAGAAATCTAATTTGTCAATATTTCCAATTATCAAAAATCTAATTTGTCCAAAATTGCATTTATCAGAAATCTTATTTGTCAAAACTTGCATTTATCAGAAATCGCATTTGTCCGAAATCGCACTTATCGGAAGTCTCATTTATCCAAAAGATTATTCTTCATAACCTTTAATTGAGCGAAAGTCCATGTACAAGAAATCTCATTTTCCCAAACTTCCATTATCCCAACATTTCTCTTTCGAAGCGAGTTGCCCGTCCCTGGTCTAATCGGTAAAACAGAGTGCAGTTCTGTAGAAATTCGGATAAATGCATTTCTGATAAATGCAATATCGGACAAATGAGATTTCTAATAATTGCAATTTCTGAGAAATGAGATTTCTGATAAATGCAATTTTCGATAAATAAAATGACTGATAATTGACATTTTTGACAAATGAAATTTCTGATATATAATATTCCGGACAAATGAGATTTCTGTAAAATGCACTTTTGGATAAATGGGTTTTTTGATAATTACAATGTTGGGAAAACTAGATTTCTTATAAATGCTATTTCGGACAGATGAGATTTCTGTTTAATGCTTTGTCTAATAAATTAGGTTTCTGACAAATGCAGTTTCGGACTAATGAGATTTCTGATAAATACAATTTTTGGTAAATGAAATTCATAATAATTTAATTTTTTGAAAAACGAGATTTCTATTAAATGCTATTTCGGACAAATAAGATTTCTGATAAATGAAATTTCGTTCATAGGAGATTTTTGATAAATTCAATTTCGAACAAATTAGATTTTTGTTTATTGAAAATCCTTACAATTGAGATTACTGATAAATGTAATTTTTAATAAATAAAATTCTTAATAATTCAATTTTTGGACAAACGTGATTTCAGATAAATGCTATTTCGGATAAATTAAATTTTTGATAATTACAATTTTGGATAAATTAGATTTCTGACAATTTACCTTTCGGACAAACGAGATTTCTGGTAAATGCATTTTCATCAAAATTAGATTTCTGATCATTTAAATTTCGGACAAAAGATATTTCTGATAAATGCAATTTTGGATAAATAAAATTCGGTTAAATGGATATTCTGACACTTGAGTTTTGGAGAAAATGTGGGCGAGCCACATTTGTAGTCACTTTTAAGATGTTTCCGAATAGTTAGCAGAAGTATCTTAAAATTAGTTTTCTAAGATGGAAACGGAAATATAAGATACTTTAAAACGGCAAAGGTTTAGTCCCGTACTGACCCCCTACTTCCTACCCCTAGCTCTCCTTTGCTGGACTCTATCGCTACACCCATTACCCCTTCAATTGTACACTCTACAGTGCCCAACTGCCCACTGAGACTATACCGTCGAAGTTTACAGGAGACATTGCATGATTACCCGGTAAGAAGCGAGAAATTAAAAAGATTTGAAAATTTCTAATGATTATGAATTCCATTTCTGTCCAATTCTTTTGTATCAATCTAAAACCATTGAAAATAAGCTAAATCCAATCTTTTTCAATAGCATTTTAAATATTTATACAGAAAAAAAATCGTCGGTTTGAAAGATTCGAACTCGGGTTTCCAGCGCAGAAGTCAGACGTCTTGTCCCAACTGCTACCAGAGATATGTTTGAAAATTCCATTTTGAAGATACGTAACTTGAGACTTACTTATGTATTAATTGTACTCCAGACAATTATTCGATAACCTTTTTTCGATTAGAGTTTGTCTCTTTTATATTTATTATATGTTTTCGTATTAGGAAATATATGAATTTCATGATTTTAATTCATGCTAGAATTTTCAGAACAACCCCTGTTTAATATCTATTTTTAACTTTCCCCGTAAGTCGGGTTGCTTACTTAACTTTACTAACTTTTCAATTATTTTCAATCGCCTATAGCCATTTGAAAAGGATTGAAAAGTTATCGAAACTTAGTCTCAACACAAGATACAAAAGCATTGGACAGAAATGGAATTCATAAGGATTGAATAATTTACTGTTTTCTATGAAGAGGTATAAATTTACCAATTCTTTTTAATTTCTCGCTTCTTACCGGGTAGTAAGCAGTAATTTTTTTTTCATAAAAATTGAAATAACTTCGGAAAATATAAACATTTTTTAATGTTCTTTAGCGTATTTTAAATGTATTTCTCCACAGAATGTATATTATTTATAGTTACTAACATGTAATTTATTTCTTTAAAGGTGCAAGCCGACAAAATTACACGAAAAAAATCAGAAAAATTTGATAACATTTTTTTATATCAAAAAGAGTTTTGTAAAAATATATATATATAATATTTGATATTATGTAGAATTTTCAAAACATTTTTAGAGATTTTTTTGTTTTAATTTTATAAATAAATTTTTTATAAAAAAATTGTTCTTCAATTTTTAAAAATTTTTTTGGTCAACTTTGACGGCTTGCATTGTTAAAGAGATTGTTTTCTGTTTACCTTTACTTGTCAAAACTGACAGAATGAGAATATTATATAATATTAACCTTTGCCGCCAAGCAGGTAGACGGGAATGTTCACGGCGTATCGTGGACTATCCAAATCAGTGGCTACTCAATGGGCGCCACTGCGGGTACCATTTTTTGCTTTGCATAGGTATAGTCCTTTTAAATGTCGCGACTACTAATTTACTCACACAGCACAAAATATTCCGTGAAACTGGCCTGACCCTTACACTCTTAATTTTCGGAATCTTCAAATGAATGTTCAGGCAACATTGGTGCAAGTACAAAAATGCCCGCTTTTGAGGCAAAATTCATCCCGAAAATTGCCTGAAAATTGCAATGCAATGTTCAGGAAATATTGCAAAAAAAGATTCCTGCAATATTTAGGCAATATTTCAAAAAAAGTTCAAAAATTTTGTTTATATGCAGCCAAGCAGAATTTTGTGACATTTATGACATCCACAGATGTCTAGGAAGTTAAAAACTACTGCGCAGACCTACGGGCCATAGGAGCCAAGATCGACCAGTGCGCATCATTTAACGTTGGAAATTGCTTGAATATTACAATAAAATGTTCTCTCAAGTTTCGTGTCAATATTGCCTCACAAGGGGACATTTTACTACTTGCACCAATGTTGTCTGAAAATTCATTGGAATATTCCGAAACTTGGAGCGTAAGGGACAGGCAAGTTTCAGAAAATATCTTGTGCTGTGTGGGATAAGTTTCAATAGGAACATAAATCTACGTTGAACTGAAATATCGATGTCTACCCAGGAAAAAAAAATTATTGAATAAAACTTGTAGTGAATCTGAGTATTTTAAAAAAGCAGATTGATGATTGACATTCTGAGCAGTTTTGTATCGGAGTTATCTATAATAAGTGATTTCCTATTAATGCAAAATTTATTAAATCGGTTCTGCCAATTATGAATCGGTTTGGAAATTTTGAGGTTAGATTGTCATATTTTACACAAAATTTGGGATTTTTAACTAATTAAGCTACTTAAATAAATTATGTATAGGGCTGTTAGATTTGATAATACTTTTTAAAATTCAACAAATTTATAAAATTTTTGTTGAACATACACCGCACTCTCTTTATATGAAGGTTCGAAATATGACATTCTGCGAATAAGAAGAAAGGGGAATTAGAGTTGAGCGTCGAGCTTGTTGGAACAAAGACGTAAGAGGGGTAGCAGAGGACAATGAGTTTCGAGCGTTTGTTTAAAATTCGCTATATGAAAGACCCAGCCCGAAGAGTTGCATATAAAAAGAGAGTCAGGTGTATTTCTAAAAAGTAAAAAACACTTGAAATAATTAAAATGATTTGAATCGGAGTTAATCGGAAATTTCCTTTTAAGAAAGCAGATTCACTTAAGCTCACAACAGATTCAAAAACAGTGAATAGGTTTTTTTTTCCTGGGTACAAGTATTTTTTTTCTTTTATGGTTTATGTAACCCAAAAGTTACAAAATGTAACCAAAAATTTTGCAATTTGCAAATTTTAAATTTAAAACATAAAAATTATAAATCTTTTGTTTTTGACGATTATGAATATCTAAAAAATTTCTAAACATTTTACCAAAAGATGTATACAAAAATAGTTCCAAATAATTTTACTCATAATTTATAATAATAACTAGCTTTCGAGCATCGAAGTCTAGTAGCATGCCATCAACAGTATTTTTTTGACCAAAAGTATTTTCTGACATCTGGCGCGTCCGTGATTTTATGTGCGATTCCCACCCGTATGGGCCTATACCACACAGGTCCGCCTACGGTTCCTTCACGGGGATTGATTACGTCAACCAAACGCGGCCTTGTGCAGTGCAAGACACCCTGAATTGCAGCCGGACTCCTGTTTCCTTTGTGGTCACATTTCGCTAGCCGTTCAACCTAGTTACCCCGAGCTCAACTATGTCACTCAAAGCTTTCAGCCTACTAGGTTAGTTACTTTGATCGCCGCCGGGTCAGCCTACCGTACTGGACAAGACAGAATGGCATTGCAGCTGGACTCCTGTTTCCTTTGTGGTCACTTTTCGCTACCCGTTCAACCTAGTTACCCCGAGCTCAACTATGTCACTCGGAGCTTTCAGCCTACTAGGATATGTACTAAGATCGCCGCCGGGTCAGCCTCCCAGAACTCTACACTACCTACCGAATTTCACACGAAGGTGGATTGCCCTTAGTGTGACCCCTCGGTTGGGGGACGGGCCCCTTCCAAACCCTCGCAGTTTGTGCATAACTGCTAAACCGAATCGAGACATGCAACTCACACATCGACACATCAGACACTGAATCCTTAACGCTTTATACCTCGTCAGGCTCAAGTGTTCTTCAACATCTTGCTCAAGCATAGAGCTTTCAACCACTGCCACCACGAGTCCGACCTCAAATGACCGGGGAAAGGTATACACCTTCTTGGGCCACCCCGGTCGCCCATGGTACCATTATACCCGGGTGTGGGTACCTAGGTAGTATTTTTTGACAACATGTATTCTTAATTTTAAAAAATATTTTGGACAAAAATTGTAGATCTAATAAATATACAAATTTCACGAGCTATGAATTTTTGTATGAAAATAAATATTCTTCGTGAAAAATCGAAAAGGTTCTATAAAATATATGCATGTACTGCTATCAGCGCAGCATCCCAGTAACAAGGCGATAATAGAATATAATTAAAAATTTCAATTGGGAACAGAAATCATGACGTCACACGACGTCACTCAAAACAATATGGCGGACACATGAGGGTCGATTTTTGTTTATACTGTGTACTAAAACGTGAGATTTACAATTTCCAAATTTTTTTTTTATAAAATGAGGCTGAGTATCAGTGAGATTTGTAAATTTACAAATTCTACACCCTCTTGTAGGAATTTTGTAGAAGGGGAACAAATTTTACAATCAGAGCACATTATATATTGTGTTCAACAAAATAGTACTGACAGTTTGAATATAAAAATCATTGCATTTTGTTTCCAAACATCAAGCTTAAAAAGTGCCCCTCATGAAAAAAAATAGATATTACGTTTGAAAGTACTATTAGTGATGTAAAATGTAGTTGCAAAGCTGGGTTGAGCAAAACTTGCAAACATGCAGTGGCAGTTTTATTATACTTAACCTCGTAAGTATATTTATGAATTTTATTTGAACACACATTAAATATTTATTTTTTAAAAATATTGATTTGATTGATTTCGTATTTTTTATTTTATAATATTTTATGCATTTGTATATTATCCTTATATTGTACAGAAACTGACTTTTGTAGGTTATGTTTACATACAAAGATATACGACCTTATGTTTCGACTCGTTGATAGTTGTTTTCTATTAAGTAATTTTAATCTCGTTCGGATAAAGATATAAAGTTTTATTAAAAATTAATTTTTATTGATTTTAGAATTGATATCAGAGAACTGGAAATCGCATCTTGTACAGATACCAAATGTCTTTGGAGTTCACCTCATTCAAAAGCTTTGGAAAACTATGAGCCAGCACCTTTAAAGGTTTACGATTGCTTTGCCAATTCGATAGTATTTCTGTTTCAGTAAAATTGTACATATTAATCAATTTTTTAGATCAACTTGTTTACATTTGATTTTTTGTTGGGATTTTAATATTCCTAAAATAATTATTTTGTGAATTTATACTAGGTTCGGACGACATTCTCCGTTACAACCAGAAGTAGATATTAATAGTAACACTGTGCAATGTAATTCTTCTGAAGTCAATGCAATTTTTGAGAACGCGACATCTACTATAATGAGTATTTTATCCGAGTTAGATTTCAATGATCGTATAAGAGAATGCTGTAAATCTTTTATGGAAGATAAATTTAACACAGATTCTTTGACTATTTGTAAAGAAACTTTAAATTTAATGAAATGGAAATTAGAACGTCAATTTAGAATCACTGGCTCTAGATGTTACACTCTTTTCACATATACAAAAAATAAAAAGCAAACTGGAAACAAAAATCAATAAATTATTTTTTTGCTAAGCCTTTTAAGGCTACTGAGCCAATGAAACATGGCATCGAAAATGAGCCAATAGCTTGCGATGTTTATGAAAAATTTATGGAAGTAAATGCGGTAAAATGTGGTTTAATAGTTCCCCCACAAAACCAATGGTTGGGTTATAGTCCGGACGGAATAATTTTTGAGAACGGAAAGCCAGTAAAATTATTGGAAATTAAAAGTCCTTATTCTGGAAAAACTAACACTGTAGAAGAAGTTTTAAATGAATTGAAGTATTTACAATTACTATCGCGTAAGCTTAAAGAAAAACATCAGTATTATGCACAAGTTCAAATGGGTATGGCTGTTTTAAATGTACAAAAAACCGACTTTATGATTTTTGCTTCATTTAATAAGAGTTTTATTGTAATCTCAGTAGATTTAAATCAGTCTTTTGTCGGAAAACTCTTGCACACTTTAAAGGAAACGTATTTTCTTCGTATGATTCATTATGCGTGTGAACGAGAAAATAAATCTTAACAACAGAGCTCAAGTGTAATAAAAATCTATATTAAATATAGTTATAATACTAATATTTATAATATTTTAATATAAGAACTTTATTTATAACTTAATTTTGTTTTTTCTCATTCCCTTTTTCCGCTATAACTGTCATTATATGTTCGCTCTTTTTTACAAGACAGCTTGTCATTTTACTGCCAAGAATTTGGAAAACCTTAAGGCGTTGATTAAGTCTTTCTATATGTACTCGAGCACTTGCTATCCCTCTGTTGTTTAGAGCTTCTGTTTCAGAAAATTGAACCTTATTTCGAAGAAAAGGAGGTCTTACAATTCGAATTCTATTTTCGACACAAATATCATCAATAGCGAATCCTTTGTCTACCATTATGCTAGCTCCTTTTTCTACTATGTTTATCAAATTACTCTGTTCGAAAATGGCCTTATCAGAGGCTCGTCCTCCTTAAGCAGGACTGACGTACGTAAGAAGTCCACCAGGTGTGCATCCTGTCAGAAACTTTACAGTGTGACGACCTTTATAAAAAGAGTAGGTTAAAAGTTGACAGCATAGGTTTTGGGGTCTCTGTATTTCTATCTCCGTGCTGTCAAGAATAAGGCTAACGTTTGTATATTCACGAAAACAAGAAGGAATATTCTTCAATATTTCTTGTTTAGACGGAAACGTAATAGCATCTTTTAATGCATTACCTAAAATGTCTAAAATATTTTGTATGACATTAGGAATATGTCGTTCCGAGCAAGACCTAAATAAAATGGCTAAAAAAGCGTAGCTAACATTTTGTTTTAATTTAATAAAAGTTCAAATAATTCGATCACGTACTGTCAACTTTCCGTTGTAAGAACTCAATTTTGGTGCTGTTATTTCTACAATACGGATAAGTAAATTTAAAATATTAAAGTTTGGAATGCCTGTTGCAGTACTCAATTGCTTGTCTGTTGTTATAAAATTACTAAAGTTCGGTTCAATTAGGTCTCCACTTTTCACTAATGTTCCTACATCCACTTTCAGATTTATGGTGCACTCAGTATTTTCATTTTTTTCATCAGTGGCGAATATTTTATTCAAAGAATTTGACGAATCATTTAAGCCTTCATTTATTTCCAGTTTATTTATATCCTCATCATTACTGTAAAGTTGATCGACTTCAATTGCTGCATCACGTTTTAATTTATCTCTGTTTGTTACTCTGTTGTCTCTATCT
Organism: Ganaspis brasiliensis; assembly: GCA_037103525.1. Classification (NCBI taxonomy): domain Eukaryota; kingdom Metazoa; phylum Arthropoda; class Insecta; order Hymenoptera; family Figitidae; genus Ganaspis; species Ganaspis brasiliensis. The sequence goes on along the minus strand of JAZKLR010000537.1, from coordinate 200,777 downwards.
TGACTTTTTATAATTTTTTCTGTATTATTTTGGGCAGTATTTACAGATGAAACAGGTAGGTTGCACGAAGGAACGGCCGTTAATTTAAGATACCTTTTTTCTGCAGATTTATCTATAAAATATGAAATAATTACACTCTTATTTTTTCAATATACGTATAAACGTCAATGTTTTTTTTTAAATACTATACATTTACAATAATGATACCTGGAACAAAATAATCGTCTTCAGTAAAATGCAGAGAACAAACAAGCATATTTGGTGTAACTTTTTTTCCCATTCCACTCTTCTGTCAACACATTCTTGTATTCCAGTTGGATTTATTATTTTCACATATTTTTTTTTGTTATCTGGAAATTTGTGAAAACGAATCTCCAAGTCGCGGCAGGCTTTGCTAGAACACCCATATACCGAACAATACGCTTTACTTTTCGAATTTCTGGGAGAAAATTTCATTCCACTATTATCCATTTTTATTTTTGCTAACTATTTTTTACTGCCATCAATGTTTAGGACGCTAAATTTAACAAATGAACGAATAAGTTTATATACGATTGTGTACACAAATATGACAGATGACCCTCATGCTGTAGTTTATATTTTGGCCGCCAGAGCGCGTATTATAGCTCTGCGGTTCCCAATACGCTTGAATGCTTGATTTAAATTTTAACCGAATTTTTTATCTAGTAATAAGAAAAACGTAAAATCTGTCCGTTTCAATTACGGATACTAAATGTTCAGACATTGTTCCTTTTCACAATGTTTAAATAATTTATATTAAATATCTTAATATTATACTTATTTTTCATGATTTCCAGATTTAGAATTTTAAAAAAATAAAATTTAATTTTCAAAAATAAACAATATTTAATTTGCTTAATGTTAACTAGCACTGTACAGAGTGCTCAGAGTACTCTCAGTGGCATAGAACTGACGCATTATAAAATTCTTGGCCAGAATTAAACATAATTAAAAATTAAGCCAATCAATTTTTTCTACAGAATTCAACTTGAATCTGAATACTCTATAAGAATAGAATCTTATTCATCTTTTCTCAAAATCTCAATTCATAAATTCTCCACAGAGACATAGAGCTAGTAATTCAAATCAAGCATTGAATATAATTTAAATTTCATCGCATTTTCGTTACAACCCTGAAATAATAAATTATATACAATTAAATCCTTCTTACTGGGATATGTATAAACCGGAAAGTAAATTTTTCTATATAATTGGGGTTGATTTTACAAAATAAAAAGTAGCGTAAACATAACTGGAAGTCAAGTGTTGTACATTGTTACCGTTGGGTCAGGGCATTATAAAAAGTGTGATTTTTCTTATACCGATAAGAAGAGGTTAGGGTGACATTATAGCTGTAAATTTTTTTTAAAGGTTAAAAGGGATGGGCTGCCATAAAAAGAGTAATTTTTTAAACAGATACAGGGTGGTTGGGGTGCTATATATAAAGTTTCCTGGAAGTTTCTCATTGTAAAGTCGAAAGTTACCAACCGAAGTCTCCAGGAAACTTCCTGGACATAGCGCAATGTCCCTCTCCTAGAAAGTTTCCCTTGGAAACATTCCAGAAACCTCCCTTGGAAACTTCCCGAAAACTTTCTTTGAAAACTTCCCTAAAACATTCCTTGTAAACTTCCTTGAAACTTTCCGGAAACTATCTTTAGAAACTTTCCTAAGACTTTCCTTGTAAACTTTTTGGAAACTTCCCGGAATCATTCCTTGGGAACATCCTAGAAACTTCTCTCAAAGTTCCCTTCCCGGTAAGAAGGCCGTCATTGAAGCGTTTCAATGCCTTTTAATTCCGTTTTTGGGTGAATGCCTTTAAATACCTACGAACGCATTAATTGGCATTGGCATTAGCTCGTTTTTGGTCGAATGCCTTTCAATGACTACAAATGCATTAGTAGGCATTGCAATGGAATGCTGAATATTTTTAAGGTTATGTTTCACTGTGACTATTGTCATTATAAATATTTTGAAGTTTCCCTTTAAAATATGTTAATAATTTAGCTTCACTTACTTTATAGTATAAGAGGGATGAAATGTAAAAACAAAATTTACGATTAATTGTTATTTTCTTCCCTTGTTTTACATGTAAGAAAAATGACCAAATGACTTAAAACATTATGTTTGCGTTAACGCTTTCATTATTCATAGGTCAAATATTATCGTTAAAGACGAAATCACTTATTTCATTACTTTAAATAACAAGATTTAGTTAAAATAGAACGAACGACACAGAATGAGACGATGCCATGACGGTTCCCACTCATTTGCCCAATTTCAGCCGCTCGACTCCTATCGCCCGACCGCCCAATCGCCCGACTCGACATTAACCCGATTCCTATTGCCCGACTCTCAATGCCCGATTCCAAGCGCCCGATAGTAATTTTTGCCCAATTATCACTATTATGGTTATTGCGATCGTCTTTTAATAAGTACTTATCTTCAGATCATTACAAACAAACTTCAGTTATTCTCTTCAAAATTTGTCGTGTTTTTTTGAAAATTCTTCGTGAAAATAAATTTAAATGTTTCTGGGCCTCGAATTGTCAACTCACATTTAATTTATAAAGCTTTCATTTATGTCAGATCAAAGCCAGGGCCAAATGGTACATTTAATTAAGCCTGTAGAAAATTACGTCGCGGTGAATGCAATGCTCGCTGTGTAACAATTCAAAGCGAAGATGGATTGACTGTTTTAAAAGAATCTGTACACAGTCACCCTGCCGATCCAATGGATTGCCATACAGGAACGTATGAGACGCATTGCAGAGGGTTATGAAATTTACAATACTGAAGACCGTGTCTTAAATTACCTAGAATACATGTCATATAATGTTCACTCTCTAAATCTGAATTAGTGGTTTTCTACTAATGAATTAGCGAAAAGTAAGCTACTATTAAAATAGTAAGAATTTTACTAATTCTTAGTAGAAAACTACTAATTTTGTAGTAGAAAACTACTAATTAAATTAGTAAAAAAATCTACTTTTTTTAAAAGTAAAGTTTAACTATTTCAATTAGTAGTTTTCTACTAAGAATTAGTAGTTTCCTACTAAGAATTAGTATCTTTCTACTAAGAATTAGTAGTTTTCTACTATATGAATTAGAGAAAAATGAGCCATGAATTTGACTAATTCTTAGTAGAAAACTACTAATTCAGATTTAGAGAGCACATTTCCTAAACACATTTTTCGAATAAATTAAACTAATCATTGGCTATTAAATTAAATTTTTAATTTTCTATTCTCAATTCAGCTAAAAAATTCGGGCTTTCAAAATCGGCTAAAAGGTTTCGGGCGCTAGGAATCGGGCACTTTTTTTTCGGGCAAATGTCATTCGGGAGAAGGTGCAGTCGGGCGTGTGCAGTCGGGCGATTGACCCCCAACGACGCGTTGCAAAGTATGAAATGCAACATATGGCGTGCTTTTTAATCTGACGCAGGGATTGAACGGCATTAAACCTAATGGATGCTCGAATAGCATTTAATGGCATTAACTAAGTTAACACTTTATCTCCTTTGTGGCATTGAATGGCATTCAACTTTTCATTCCCACGTATGGTATTGAAAGGCATTGACTCAATTCAACACTTTATCTCTATTATGGCATCCAATGGCATTCAAATGTTTTTCAATATTTTCAGGGATTAAAAGGGATTGAAACAAGTTGAGTTATAACCAAATGAGGGCATCAAAAAGGATTCAGGACAAAAACGGGATTTATTGGCATTTAAAGGCATTCAAACGTCTGTTTTTTTAAATGCCAAACAGTGCCTTTTAATCCTCAGCTTCTTACCGGGTTGAAAACTTAATAGAAACATCCTTTGGAAACTTCCCAGAAACTTCCCTTGGACACTTCCCGTATATTTCTTTTGGAAACTTCCGGGAAAAATTCCTTGGGAACTTCCTGGAATTTTCTCGAAAAGTACTCTTGAAAACTTCCTGGAAACACCCCTTGGAAACTTTCATTTTTTTTTTTTTAACTTAAATGATAAATAATTTTTTAAGATAGTATGCTACTTTTTTTTGAAAACTGACAATTCAACAGTGAGGTATATTCAGGAATCACAGACTGTTCCCTATTCCCCTTTTTCCCCTATTTTAAAGATTTGTTCTCTATTTCCCCTATTTCTAATTTATAATTTATCAAAGTTATTTTTGACTTAGGTAATTCGGAATTTGTAGGGTAAATGTGGGTATTATCGCGGCTGAGGGTATTTTCGCGTTTACTGTTATTTGTATTAATATTTCAATTAAGATGATTATTTGTGACTTGAAAAAAATTACATAATAAATTTGATACCAAAGCAATAAAATGCGTAGTATAATGGAATCTTCTTTAATATTTATGATTTATTAAATTAGTTTTAAAAATCATCGTCTGAATTTATGAAGGAATTTTTGTTCTTTTCGTTCTGGAAATGGCTTAGTAGTGATCTGATTAATTCCTTTATATTTTATGTTTAACAGTTTAAAAAAATGAATTTTTTTTTTATATTCCGTTAAATATATCAATATTTTAAATTAATTTAATGAATTCATTCAAAAAAAATTAATTTTCATTTAAAATTAATGACCGCGACGATAGAAACATGTTTTTTCGCATGTGCCTACAATATCGCGGATGTGTTCTGTTGAACAATTGTCAAAATAACCTCCATAACCCCAGAAGTAAAGTCGTTTTCATAAATTATAGAAGATTTTATAATTATTGTTATTGTAACGAGTTGTAAACCGTTTAAAATGAAGGTAATAATAGTTAAATTCATAATAGAAATGTTAAAAATTGTATATTTACGTGAATTTTTAACCAAATATGACATAGTAGTTGCTTTGTTTTTATACTTTTACTAGATCACAAAATCGCGCGCAAAGCGCGCGTGTAGATTTCCGATTGTTGGAAAGCAGAGACAATTTTTATTACAGTATAGAATACAAAAGACGAAGATTCTTGATTGATCAGAAGTTCCTAAAAAATTCTCTAAATTCAGCGAAAGTTGGCTTTTATAAATACTTTCTGAAAAACTCCCTAAATTTCACGTGCACAGTTCAGAAAATATCTAAACTGATTTTTTACCTACGATTTTGCTCTTAATGATTAAAGTATTATCTTTTTGATTAAGACAATACAGTTTTGTTACTCTGAGATTTTTAGTTATAATTTGGATCTTTTAGACAACTTTAAAAAATTGTAATTATTGTTTTATGGATATTTGTTTCTTTTTTAAAACTGTTCTTTTTATACTTATAGTATATACTAAAAAAATACACCGAAAAAATTAATTCAGTCATTTTTACATAACTATTTAGGACTGGCGGATACAGCCATCTATACAAAAATTGGTTATGTACTTGAAAAAAATTAATTCAGTGGATTTTACATAACTGTTCTAGAATAGCGCATGCACAACCTTTTACGCAACATGAGTTCTGTAAAACTTGGCAAACATTTAGGACAAACTCTAGAAAAGTCGTAGAATTTATCGTATAATATTCACCACATTTTACTGAACTAAGTTGCGTAAAAGGCTGCGCATGCGCTATTCTAGAACAGTTATGTAAAATCCACTGAATTCATTTTTTTCATGTACATAACCAATTTCTGTACAGATGGCGTATCCGCCAGTCCTAAATAGTTATGTAAAAATGACTGAATTAATTTTTTCAATGCAGTCATAATTTAAAATTTTTTTGCAGGAGCGTGTTCAAGGAGGGGTGGGGGTCAAGGGGGTCATGACCCCCCCTAGATGAGTTAAATTTATATGAGAGTGAGAGAGATAGCGATATAGTGTTATCTCTTTCTCTATCATATATAACCTCCCCCAAAAACCTTGTCTGGACACGCGCCTGTTTCTTTGTTACTTTTTTATGAATTATTAATTACCAACTGATTTCTTGTAACTTGTATGTTTTTGTTATTCATTCTTTGCTCTTTTCAATATAAAATATATTAATGTATTTGATTGGCACTTTGATTAATAATTAAAGACTTATACTCTGTAAATCCAAATTAGTGATTTTCAACTAATGAATTAGAGAAACATCGGTTACTTATTGAAGCAGTGTAGTGAGGATTAGACTGATCTTAAATTAATTCTGGTTTTTAAAAAAATGTATTTCAAAGATTTTAAATGAATTTAAAAATACCTTGTACCATTTGTTATAAAATGACATTCAGAACGTTCTTTTTTTAAAATAAATTAAATAGTTATGACGTCTTGAGAAGAAAGGGACCTAAAAAAACGAAAAATTTTATGTTAGGTTTGTAATTTTTGAAATTAACATACACAAAAAGAAACAACTCTCAATAGAAATAATTGATTTTTAGGTCTTCATTCCATCAAAAATATTTAAAAAAAGCTAATTTTGATTTTACATAAAACAAATAAAAAGGAAATCAAGATAAAACTATTACTAATTATAACCTAAAATTTGTTACTTCGTAGGTCCCTTTCATCATGACGCATCACAATTTGTTTAAGAAAATAAAAAATTGAGAAAATGAAAGTTTATACTCCTATGCTATAGATTATTTGTATACTCAAAATTTAAAAAATATAGCAAACATAACTAAATTTTATTATATTTGTCAAGAATAATACATAATTGAAAAGCCTCAAAAATAATTTTCTTTCGCTAAAGCGTAAATATTGAACAGAACGCGTAAAATCTTTATAGCTTGAGTCGGACTATATTCCGGTCTCTCGTACAGAACCCTAGGAGTATAACTCTCATTTGACTGATTTTTTAATTTTTGCTGAAACCATCACATATATTTAGATAAATATCTTATTTATTTTATAAAAAACAATGTTTCTTATGCTATTTTATAAAATAACGCAATTATCATTTTATAACATATCCAAAATCTTTAAAATATACATATTTCTATAAAAATTAAAAGATATTTAATTATATATATGAATCTGAAATGTTAAATGATCTACAAACAATGTACATATATTAATTTTATTTTTATTTAAAATCAGTAAGCAACACATGGTTCAGTCAATTCTTTTTGGGCCCTTTTACAAGAATTTTCACCTTATAATGTTGAAATAAATTGTTTTATTAAAAAAATTTAGAAATAAGGTTATCCCTTTTTTCTTAAAAAATAAAAATAAATAAATAAAAATTTGATTAGAAATGAAAATAAATTGTAATACCTTTTTCTTTGTTTGTATTCAAACCTTATAATTTGATAATAATTCAATAACCTCGGGTTGTCTTTTTAAAAATGATAAGAAAATATTGCATTTTGAAATAAAAGTTGAAATTAAAGAGTGAACACTTTTTTTAAATATAATTTTTTACTTTTATTAACATATTATCTATGTGTTTTTATGTTGATACAATTATGAGTATTATTTAATAAGTTGAATAATTTTTTCCTCAGAATATTTGATGAAATTAAATATTAAAAATAGTTCATTGAAAATGGAAACCTAATACTGAAAATTAATCAATAACATAAACATGTTACGAACTATATTTGCAGATATATCGTCCTCTAAATCTGAATTAAAGTGAAAAATCGATCACTCATTTTAATTAGTTCACACAAAACCTAAGGAGCTCAAAACATTGCATAATTTCGATTTATTTTACAAATTGAGCTAAAAAATGGCATCATTATGCAACGTTTTGAGCACTTCAGGTTTTGTGTGTTTAAGTTTCTACTAATTTTTAGTCAATTTTCACATTTGAATTAGTAGATTTCAGTTTTTTACTAAAGCTTTAGTGACAAGTGGAGGGCCGGTGCGAACTGTGTTGATGGTGTGGAGTACTCCACAGCCCAAAATATTCGAGGTGTAGAATTCCACACCCCGAATCGTCCAAAATACTTACAAATATTTGTTAATATTTTGGTCTCACCTCCCCCTCCCTAATCTTTTTGACAATTCCACACCCCGAAAAAAAATTAGTGGCAAATTTTCCACTAATTCAGATTAACAGAGACTATAGTAATTTTCTAATTTTATAGTCTGGATTGATCCGTGATCTTTAAATGATAATAAAATTATATCAACTCAAATATTTTTCTTGGATTCAATTTGGGAACTCAAAAATAGTGTGCAAAATAATTTTTAGTGACATATGTCCAAACACTTCATGAAAAAATGATTTTTCGGTCTAAAAGAATAAAATACGAATTTTATAAAATTATTTGTAATAAATAGGTATTATTTCTATTGATTCATTAACCCTTATAAAAATGTTCCAAAATATAGTATTTACTTCTGATTTTGATTTTTAATTAAGCATCAAAACGTTATTACTCTTAATAATTATTAAGAGTATAATTATAATTATTTCCTACATTCTTCAAATAAAACCTATAAATTGATTATTTCTAATAATATTATTTATTATATCTTTTATTATAACTATTCAATTAATTTATTTTAATTTTTTAACTGAAAATTAAATTTATTAATAATAAATAATTTAAAAATTAATCCAAAAATAAATTTATTTAAATTTAAATGATAACAAATTTATTTTTTATTTTTGATGCAATAACAAATTATTTAATAGCTTTAAATTGATTAAGAATACTAATTTTGTTAATATTTATAGTGAAAGTGGTTTTTAGATCATTTCTCATAATTGCTAAAAAAAAAAAGAATTATTGTGCAACGTTTTAACAGTTTCCGATTATATTAGTATAAAACTACGGTTTGTCGTAAGTTAATTCAAGTTAATAATATACTGTTAACAACATAATAAAAGGAAATCATATAAGTAATAATAATTAATTGATAATATCTAAATAATATCATACCCAGTTAAAAATTCCTTTACAGGAACTTCTAAGGATCGTGTCATGAACCTTTAAGGAACATTAAATGTTCCTTTAAGGATCCGGACAGGACCTTTAAGGATCCTTTAAGGATCTTCAAAGGTCCTACAATAATTCCTTGGAGGATCCTGACACGATCCCTTGACGGAATTTGGGACAACGATCCTTCACAGGTTCCCGCGTGTACCTGTACTGGATCCCAAGCTGTATTATGGTCCTACGAGGGACTCGTTAAGGGAACATATGTAAGCTCCTATGTAGGAACATGTGCAGTTTTTAAAAGAACGGAATACATGATGCGCACTGGTCGAACTTGGTTTCTATGATACTTACGGCTGCGCAGTAGTTTTTAATTTTCTAGAATCCTACGTCAAATATAACATATAATTTTAATCAATTACCAGATCAAAAAAAAAAAATTATTCAAAAAATTTTTATTAAAGGATCCTGCGCGGGAACCTGCATGAGAACATGTACATTATGCGTTCCTTCGCGGGAACCTGTGAAGGATCGTTGTTCCAAATTCCGTCAAGGGATCGTGTCAGGATCCTCTAAGGAATTATTGCAGGACCTTTGAGGATCCTTAAAGGACCTGTCCGGATCCTTAAAGGAACATTTAATGTTCCTTAAAGGTTCATGACACGATCCTTAGAAGTTCCTGTAAAGGAATTTTTAACTGGGTATACTGTAAATCATCTACTTTCGATTTTTTCTTCTGCATACCAAGAAAAAATTTGATTAATTTGATCCAAACACAATGTGGTCAAATTATTTTAAAGAAGACTAAAAGTAAGTAAAAACGTTTTTCTAATAAATATCTTTTACGTTAATTGAATTAATATATTTGTTTTTTTAAGCTTTTGTATAGCGCTCACAGTTTTAAATATTTTATCCTAATAATGTTATAAATATTATTTAAATAGTCAATAATTTTAATACATTAATAAATTAGAAGATTTAAATAATTCATAAATTTTATTATTATTAAAATAAAATATTAATATTATTAATAATAATATTTCTAATAATAGTTAATTAAATTTAAAAATTGTGCTTCTAGGTTTAAATTACACTACTATTAAATTTTGCCTTTTTGTATTTACTTTTCTTTTTTTTTAATTAACCTCAAGATGTCGAAAATGAAGTTTTTCAAAAATGTCCGTGTTTGTGTATATGTGCATGTCTACATTTCGTTTGGCCCAATATCTCAAAAGCTACAATACTTAGAACTATGTTTTTTTAACGAAATTATAGGTTCCTCAGGGGGACAAATTATGATATACGTTTGAACCCGATCGATCAATTCTAATTTTTTTTTCGCATTTAAAACTTTTGAAAAAATCGTTTATTTGCAAAATTGTATATTTTTTTAAAAAAAGTTAAAACATAAGTACACGGAAAAAATGAAATGTCTGCAGTGGGTAACTAATATTTGCTGTTGATTTTAACAAAATTAGTAACCACAGCAAATTATTTGCTATGACAATGAACAAAGTTTGCTGTGATAAACAATATTAGACAAATTTTTTAAAATTTACTCTCACAGCAAACTTTTTTACTCTCACAGCTTTGTTCGCTGTCCCTATATTTGCAAACTTATTTTGACGTGGCAGCGAATAATTTACTGCCACAGGAAACTTCTTCTATGCGTGTATTTTATTCGTTTTACTTTTTAAAAACGCATCGATTGAGCTTTTAGCGAACCCTCTAGTGCAATTTAATCCAAAGTTATTAGAATTTTAAAAATCAAAAATTTTAAAAATCTTGTTTTTTAATAATTTTATTTTCATACTTTATTACAAGATTCAATATATTTTTTATATTATGTAGGTGATTAAAAAACACATCGAATGAGCTGTTTGCGTACCTTATTTTCTAATCCTGTTTTGAGTTATCAAGGTTCCAAAAATTGAAAATTTTTATAAAAATTAATTTTTTTATGCTTTTTTTCTTTTATGAAGAATAATTTTTGTTCGTTTTGTAGATAATTGAAAAATGCACCAATTGACCTATATAATATTTTTTGCGAGCTATTAATTAAAACTTTATATTTATTTATTTTTGTAATGTTTAATACATTTCTATAAAATTTGGATCAACTTTTGTAATTTTTTATGTATATTTGCAGTTTTTTCTAGAATTTTTGATTAATTATTGAAATTTTGTGTACTTTTATTTTTTGTTTATTGAATTTTTAATAATTTTTAATATCGAAATTTTTTGCTTTCGTTTTTTTGTGCATACTTTCTGAATATTTTATTAAACATTCAATAAGAAAAAGAAAGTAATAAAAATAAAAGAGTTAAATAATAAAAACTAAAAAAACAATTTTCATAATGAATATATATTTCATATAAAATGGAATAATTCACTATTTCGAATTTTGATTTCAATAAGCAATACTTTCAACGTTAAACAGAATAAAATAATAATTTAAGGAGCAAGGAAAACACGAAAATAAACAATTAAGATAAGCAAAACTAATAAAAACGATAAAAACTTCAATAAATAATCGTAACCTGCGAAAATTATAAACTGCAAAATTAGAAAGTTGCACAATTAAAATAAATTACAAATGGCAATAAAAAATTGATAAATATAAATTTAAAAATAGCAAAATATAAAAAATATAATTTAACTGAAAAATATAATAATACCAATTATTTATAAGGAAAAATTATTTGAAACTGTTAACGGTACACAAAAGGTTAAATTGATTACAATTATATTAATTCACTTTACGGATAAGATATGTATATATATAAATATATTATAATATAGGTATTTATTAGAAAAACGTTTTTACTTACTTTTTGTTTTCCTTCAGTCTATTATGTAGTAAAATAATGTATTAAAAATACATTGAAGGTTCAAAGGTTTGCTGTCATTTTGCATACATATAACAAAAGTAAACAAACCACATTCAGAGTTTCTAAAAAAAGCTCACGTCATTAACAACCAATTAGGTTTTCGACAACAATGTGCTCGATATCTCGTTAGTACTACTTTTTAGGATAGGAAAATCAAAACAAACCTAAAAATATACTGCATCACTGAAATAGTTTATTACAAAAAGAAAAAAAATCGGACTAGTTCGAGTTACACTCGCACTAAAACCGAGGGTTCCGTACACAAAACAAAATAATTTTTAATTTATTTGATACTATTAAATATATAATATATAAATATATTATACATATTATATATAATATAATATATAATGAATTTTTTATAAAAAATGGACCACCCCCCCCCCCCTATCTTCCAAAATATTTTACTTAGAGAGTTCAAATTTTGTACAGGAATGTTTTGTCAGATGTAAATTACATAAAAATTATACAGGACGTGATGGTGATTGCGCTGTCAACGAAAAATCCAGAGATTTTAGCAAATATCCATAAAAAATACTTAAAAATCATTTTATTTCCTTAACAACGCTATGATCAACTTCTACATTCATGTTCTCTACAATTTTTCTGTAATCTACACGTGAAAGAGTTTGGCAGATAAAGGGCAGGAATGGTACAAATTAAACGCATTTTTGCTAAAAAAAATGACAGTATTGCCCTCTTATCTGCCAAAATATTTGACTTAGAGAGTTCAAATTTGGTACACAAATGTATTGTTATGTGTAGATTACAAAAAAAATATAGAGATCGTGATGGTAATAGCGCTGCAAAAGAAAAGGCAAGAGTTTTCAGCCAAAAAATATCAAAATTTCTCAAAAATCTTGTTATTTTCTTGACAACGCTATGATCAACCCCTAGAATCATGTTCTCTATAATTTTCCTTTCATCTACACGTGAAAATACATATTTGGGCCAAATTTGAACTTTCTAAGTCAAATAGTTTTGTGGCTAGGGGGGCGGGGGGGGTACGTTTTTCGACAAAGTCTTTCCAATAGGGTTCCGTACGTACACTTGTGGTGTACGGAACCCTAAAAATAAGAAAAGGTATTTATTATTTTTTTCTCAAATTATATTCTTCTTTATATGTATTTGGAGAGATTTCTAAAAGTAAAAATATGTAATAGTCATCTATCGAAAAATTTTAAATATACAGATTATATTCAATGATCTTGATATTTAAATAGAGATAGAAATTTATGGTAAGACTACAAGAAAAACATTAAAACAGTGGATAAATTAAAAACAAACCAACACTGTTTATATGAAAGTACTCTCATCAACATAATGTAAAAAAAGAAAACTTTTTTGTAAATTAATTATAAATGTTTAGAATTACCTAAAAATTAATTTTGATAAATAAATATTGCAGTTCTGAAGAGGACTACATAGTTAGTCGAAACGTTAAAAACAAAAGATGTCTTTATTTATTGACTAAACCATCTATCTACTTCTAACTCGGAGAAATTGATAAAATTTTCATCTCTACTTAAAATACACCGAGTGATAAATTCATATATATATATATATGTCGTAGGCAAATAGAAGAATCCGTCATTTCGTTAACTGCCTAGGCAGTTAGCTAACCGGCGCCGAATAGACGAACGAGCTTCATTTTTACTCTCATTCGTCTATTTGTCTGAAAGGACCAGGCAATTAGCTAACTGGCTAGGCAGTTAGCTATTCGACAAATGCAGTTTAGGCCAATAGAAGAAAATGATGTATTCAAGGAAATCGTCATGTACTGAAATATTGGAAAGTTTTATTCACAGTTAATTCTGTGACCATAAAATAAAATTACAATTCATATTAAATAACAATAATTATTTATTGTAATTATAATTATATATAATAATAGAAAATAATATTAATATTTAAAAATAATATTATAGATAATTAAAATTATTTACCTATATTATTATTATTTTTATTATAATTATTTTTCTATTTTTATTCTTTACCATAAAATAAAATTACAATTCTTATTGATTTGGAATTAAACACATTATTTATTAGTGCAAGTTTGGCTCTGATGACAGCGAGAGTTCCATAGTGTTCCCGACTTGAAACAAACGCATCGTTTTGATTTGCATTGAGATTTCGATGATTTGCAGTTGCATTTCTTAAAACCCTGCCCTCCACTTGTAGATTGTTTTGCTGCTGCTTCCTTTAAACTAAGTAACGCGTCCTTTGATACGTCAGAAACTGTCATTATATTGCTACCTGAAACCAACCCTTAATTAATCCATCTTTAGTTCCTATTGATACACTCCGTTTTCAAAATTAATGAATTACATTCATTAAGTTATTAAATTTATTTTCTTTCAATCTCCTGTTTACAATTTATAATTCATTTTTGATACTCCCATTAGAAATTTACAGTTAAATAATTAAAAATAATAAAAATAGAAAAATAATTATAATTACAATAAATAATTACTCTTATTTAATATGAATTATAATTTTATTTTATGGTAACAGAATTAACTGTGAATAAAACGTTCCAATATTTCAGTATATGACGATTTCATTGAATATATCATTTTCTTCTATTGGCCTAAACTGCATTTGTCGAATAGCTAACTGCCTAGCCAGTTAGCTAATTGCCTAGTCCTTTCAGGGGAATAGACGAATGAGAGTAAAAATGAAGCTCGTTCGTCTATTCGGCGCCGGTTAGCTAACTGCCTAGGCAGTTAGCTAAATGACGGATTCTTCTATTTGCCTACGACATATATATAACCAAAATTATATATATATGGGGCATTCTTTGTCAAATTTGCCACCCCCCCTGCCCATTTCATTTTTGCGTTAAAAATACTTTATCATACATGAAATTTTTGTTATCAAGTCTAGTTTTTGATGCCGACTGGTGTTTTGCAAAAGCCGTCAAACATAACCTCAAAATGACGGTTACGTCAGAAAAAAACAAAAAAAAGATACATTTTTTCCTAAAAAATGCCTGTAAAAAAGAAAAAAAAAATATTTTCTTGACCAGGATAACATACTCTACGATATTTTGACTTGCTCAATCCAAATTCACTGCCAGTTTAGAAATTCAAAATGGCGGATCCAATATGGCGGACACAAATTTCAAAAATCTATTATATGCGGTTGAAACTAGTTACATGGACTTTTTTTGGGGTCGCTGATAACGAATATGATGTCGGTTTTTAGAAATTCAAAATGGCGGATCCAATATGGCGGACACAAATTTAAAAAATCTATCATATTCGGTTGAAACTGGTTACATGGGGGTTTTTGGGGTCGCTGATAACGAATATGATGTCGGTTTTTAGAAATTCAAAATGGCGGAACTAATTTCAAAAATCCTATGGTATCCCAAGACGGGAATACTAAGTCCCTTACCAACTCGATCAAGTACCTACACGATGTTCTGCAATGGTCGTCCAAGTTTGGGCTCTGTTAAACTATACAGCATTGTTAAACGATTTCATTATGTTTGTCTCTTTAACTTTTCTGTACTAGCCTATTTTGTTCTATTTATCTATTGTTGGACTTGTTCATTTTCTTAAAGTAAGTCACTTTGTTGTTGCGAATTTAAATTTCTAAAAACCGACATCATAGTCGTTATCAGCGACCCCAAAAACCCCCATGTAACCAGTTTCAACCGAATATAATAGATTTTTGAAATGTGTGTCCGCCTTATTGGATCCGCCATTTTGTATTTCTAAAAACCGACATCATATTCGTTATCAGCGACCCCAAAAACCCCCGTGTAACCAGTTTCTACCGAATATGATAGATTTTTAAAATTTTTGTCCGCCATATTGGATCCGCCATTTTGAATTTCTAAAAACCGACATCATATTCGTTATCAGCGACCCCAAAAACCCCCATGTAACCAGTTTCAACCGCATATAATAGATTTTTGAAATTTGTGTCCGCCATATTGGATCCGCCATTTTGAATTTCTAAACTGGCAGTGAATTTGGATTGAGCATGTCAAAATATCGTAGAGTATGTTATCCTGGTCAAGAAAATATATTTTTTTCCTTTTTTACAGGCATTTTTTAGGAAAAAATGTATTTTTTTTTTTGTTTTTTTCTGACGTAACCGTCATTTTGAGGTTATGTTTGACGGCTTTTGCAAAACACCAGACGGCATCAAAAACTAGACTTGATAACAAAAATTTTCATGTATGATAAAGTATTTTTAACGCAAAAATGAAATGGGCAGGGGGGGTGGCAAATTTGACAAAGAATGCCCCATATTCATATAAAATTTTGATATTTAAATGGTTATTCCTGCAAAAAATATGAATCTTATTCATTTTACTTTTTTCCAATTTTAATATTTTACCTTCTCAATAACAAGAAATATTTAAATCATCCGTTTTATTTAATATACGTTAATATTCTCTACCGCGAAATTTGATGCACGAAAATACCTTCAACTGCAATTTAAGAGTCGCGAAAATACATGCACTTGATTTTTTTTTAATTTTCTATTTAATTAATAAAATATAATTTTATACCATTGTCAAACTTTTTCAAAGAATAAATAGTATTAAATTTTTAATTAAATCAAAAAATATCATGGTATCTACTGAAATTACTTTTCTGGAGCACTTCAAAGTTCGACTTATCTGAAAATCCTCGATAATACCCACATTTACCCTATCATTTAATAAACGCGCTGAGCTATTCGGGATAGAGGGAGATTGACCACAGTTTATTTTTTGTTTGTTTGACATTTTTAAAAGACTGCGGGTAAATTCTAATGAAAAGGCAGAGCTAGCCGCTTTTTAAAAGAAAATTATAAACCATGGTTTAAGGAGGTTAGTTCAAAATCATGAATCATAGAGATTCGTTTGAAATTTGCAGCAAAATTAAATGACATATTAATGCATATTATTGTCAAATCTGAGCCGATTTGACTGTATAGTTTTCGAGATATTGACGGCCAAAGTTCACTATTTTTCTCAGTATTTAGCATTGAGCTAATGGCCGCAAAAAAAATTGAAAAAAAATAACAACTTGGTTAATAACTTTTGACACAGCGGAGAGATTCAACTCAAAATTAGAGCAAAATTAATTGAATGTTTAAAGAACATAATACTTCAAAGAGAACGAAATCGACTGTTTAGTTGCAGAGTATTATTTATCCAAAACTTAAAGTTACTTGTAATTTTTTTTTGACGTGAGTGACGCGGAGTGCGTGGCAACATCGCAACTGTTGAAAGCGGTGGGAAGAGAACGGTGGGAGAAGCGGAGTAACGCGGTAATTCAAATAAAGCTGAGTACTGAAAAATACACTATTTCAAAAAGTGAAAAAAAAACAATTTATTAAATTGTCTCTTCATTTTACGTAAAAATATTAATGCATTTAGTATCTTATATTTATCTTGAAAATAAATAAGTTATTAATTAAATAATATGAAATATTACATCATGATTACACATTGAAGTATATATTTTATTATTAAAAGTTTTGAAAAGCTCTGTGTATCCAATAATTATTGCATAATATTTCGGATTAAGAAAATATTTTTAAAAAAGTTGGGTTTCAAAACTTTATTATAACAGACAGAATTTTTGGAAATGAGTAAACTGTAGTTTATGAATTGAAAATATAATAATACCTTTTAGTTAATAATTCTTTTATTCAAAAATAATTTTGCTAATGTTTGGATTTAACAGCTGAAATTTTAATTCAAAATCACATATTTTTAATTTTTTAGCGTAATCGCTAAAATATAGATTTAAACATAAAATAAAGTTTATTAAGAGTACGCTTGAATTAAAAACTGGACATAAAAGTTTTTAATACATAAAACAACGCTTATATTTAAAGTAAAGTTTGATTTTTTTTGCTTTTATAACATGAACATACAAAATCGTATATTTTAATTTTTTTAGCGTAATCACTTTCTTAATGGTTTTTAACACAAAACAAAGTTTATTAAAAATGCGCTTTAATTGAAAGCTATACATAAAACTTTTTAACAAATAAAACGCAACGCTCATATTAGTTTAAATTAACGTTTGATTTTTCTTGTTTATACAACCTGAACTAAGTCCTGTATTTAAATCACATATTTCAATTTGTTTAGCATAATCGCTTTAACATAAAACATTTTAAACTTTAATAATTACTTTAATTAAAGCTTCAATGAAAAGTTATACTTAAAACTTTTAAATATATAAAACAGCTGTTCATGCCATGTTGCCAGATCTCTAACTGCAAAGCACTACGTTCTTCAAAATATTACTGTTTTTTTTTAAATTTTAATTATTTACAGATTTTTACATAAAAATGTACACAACATTATTTTAAAAAATGATCTTTTAATTTACATATTAAAATTTATTTCATATTTGAACATTTAAAAAAAAAATAGTTATCTTGACTACCGTCGTGAACCTAACCTCCTTAAGAATGTATTTATTTTTAGATTTAGAATTATTAGCTTTGTTGATTTTAAACGCTTCTGTAATGTAGAGAACACAAAATCTTATTCAGACAATTTGACTGTGATATAATTGACTTTCTTGAAATTCGACCATAGTTACATGTGCCGTCCAAGTGCATTTTGAAAAAAACTATGTATCACATAGTGTGGAGGGGGTGGGGGGGAGAGTTAGCGTAAAACTACTTTGGGTTTTTAGATATTTGTTCAATTAGAGGAGAGTAGCCAAATATGGAATACCATTTTGTTTTTTGTACATAAAAAGATAAACATTAAAAATTAAAATCTTTGAAACGTATTTACATACAAACCATACCCTTGGTCATAGCATAATAATAGTCAAACATTATATTTATTAATTATAAGTACTATAATTTTTAAAAAACAAAATAAACATTAAGGTATCCAATTATGGAATAGTACCCCAAATATGGGATACTACAAAAATTTTCAAAATTCAACCTTAATTTTTATGATATACTTAAAGAAAGCTTGTGAAATATAAAAACGAAGTTATAACTACTTGCTATAACCACATACACTTCGGGTTTTCTAAAGAAAAGACGCCCTTGCTAGATATGCGCCACATCCAGTCTTTAAAACAATAATTTTTCATTAGAACGTTTCAAAAATACATTCAGCAACATTTTTCCGCTTATTTCGGATTCACCAAACGGATTCTTTAGATTGTTATACGTTTTGACAATGTTTATGACATAACATGAACATTGTTTCTCTTCAAAACAAAGGTGGTCCATATTAGGACCCCTGTTAATATTCTAATTTGCCATTTATAATTAAATTAAAGTTATATTTATATTCCTGAAATAAACAAAATAATACTATAAAAACCCTTTACAATGCATAGATGCATTTAAATTTAGTAATGATTCCCAATACATTACCAAAAATATTTAATTTTAAGATACCTCAGAAAGTTTTCTGACAGCAACAAAACAAAACCCTCACACCAAGAGAACACTACTCTCTTGACTGACATGTCCAAACATATACGGGCATACAGTACCGTCGGAAATTGTCAGTCCACCCATTTTTTAAGCTTTGAAAAACATCTTTAAACGTACAAAGTACAAATATTAAAATTTTTCTGTGTTTATTTTCTTAAAGAAGATAAAATTTTAAGGAAAATAAGGCCTGAGTGAAGTGATTCAGTCAATTTTTCTTTGAAATATGTTAAAAAATGTGGAGTTTTTAATGTTTTAGAAAAATTGAAATTACTCTCGAAATAATATAGATTTTTTAAAGTTTTTATGCTTCTTTTTAAGGAAATTTTCTGGAGAATGAGACTATTGCTTAGGCATTAATGTGAAATTTTTTTCCTAGCATATGCAAGGCTCGGAAGTTGGACCAAAAAATATAAAAAAATTATTGTTTATATCTTAATATCAAATACAGCTATATAAAATATACCAAGGTCATAATTGTCAATAACTTTCGGAAGGAAGTAATATAATATATATATTGGAATTTTAAAAATTATTTTTATGTCAAAATAATGTCTTTAAAATTTTATAAATTTTTTGG
This sequence comes from Ganaspis brasiliensis, assembly GCA_037103525.1. NCBI lineage: Eukaryota > Metazoa > Arthropoda > Insecta > Hymenoptera > Figitidae > Ganaspis > Ganaspis brasiliensis. The sequence continues at coordinate 181,074 of JAZKLR010000537.1, read as the reverse complement.
TCCAACTTTCGAGCTTTGCATATGCTAGGAAAAAAATTGGACATTAATGCTTAAACAACAATGTTATTCTCCAGTGAATTCCCTTTAAAACAAGCATAGGAACTTTAAAAAAACCTTTATTATTTCAAGAGTAATTTCAATTTTTGTAAAACATTAAAAATTCCACATTTTTTAACATATTTCAATGAAAAATTGACTAAATCACGTTACTCAGGCCTTATTTTCCTTAAAATTTTATCTACTTTAAGGAAATAAACACAGAAAAATTTTAATAATTATACTTTGTACTTTTAAAGACGTTTTTCAAACCTTAAAAAATAGGTGGACTGACAATCTAGTTAATTATTCTCACCATTTTCCACATTTTTTTTTTCGTTTTTCAATTATTGGCTTTAATATTTAATAATTATATCATTTTGTAATTTTCTTTCAAATATCTATCTGTCTTTTTAAAAATGTAATTTAATTCTTTAATTTTTAATTATTTTTAAAAAATATAAATAATGTTTTCAGTTTAAATTTATTTTTAAAAGTTTTCTTTAATTCTCGACTTTTTTCAAAAACTTTTTCAATTATTAAAACTGTTTTCAATTTCAATTTAATTGTTCAATTATACAACTGTTTTCTTGGATTCTCAAATATTTTTTTCAATTTTAAATATTTCATTCTAATTTCATTTCCATTTTTTAAATGTATTTAATGATTCTCGCCTTTTTTAAAATACTTTCTTCAATTTTAATTATATTCTATAAATTTCAATTTAATTTTTAACTTTTCAATTTAATTCAATTTTCCATTATTTTTTTCAGTCACAAAAGTTGTTTCAAAATTCCAATTCAATTGTTTAATTCTAAAACTATTTTCTTCAAATTTCAAATTCCATTTTTCAATTTTAATTTTATGTCTTTAATATTAAAAGATTTTCGCTTTTTTCAATTATTTTCTTCTATATTTAATAATTATCGTTTTTTTCCAATTACTTTTTTCAATTTTTAAGTTTATTCTTTAAATTTCAATTCCTTCTTGCAATGTTTAATTATTTTCTTAAGGGGTTACCCCCACTTGTAACTTTGAAATTTTATGATAATGAAGCATAATTATCAAATAATACGTCTTACAAATTTCAAGTCGATCCGAGCAAAATTAACTAAGATATGAGCATTGAAAGAGAAAAATCCGCAATATTTAATTTTTTTAAAAATATATTAAATATTACTCGGACTTCCCTCCAGTTTCAATTGATTGTAATTTTTGGAAGCGGTCTTATCTGTGAAAGAGTTATTTCATAGGCCCGGAATAAATGATTCTTTGTAAGTTTAAAAAAAAAATTTTTCCTTAACTTGAGTTAAGACTTTAAACGCGTTTTTCTCGAAATGGTATTTCTAAAGTCGGTGACCAAGATTATTCGAAGACTAATGAACCGATCTTCTTGAAATTTTGCAGGCTTATTTTATACATAAAAATGCAGTCTTTAATCGTTCGATTTTTTTTTCGAAAAAAAATTTGCCGTTTTATGGTCAAAAAACGTCCGTTTTTATTCGTTAAAATCGAACCTTTAACTTTGACTGTCCGCCATTTTGTGAAAAATGAAATTTTTTTTAAATCCTTCGATTAAAGACTAGTTTATAATTATATTTGACTAAATCCATTCACATTTTTTATTTCAGATGATCCACTTCGCCGCAATGTTGGTCACCGCAAACCGTATAAATAAAAACATTATTTCATTGACGGACATTTGCCACTTAACAATGTAATATTTTTCAATAAAAAAATTACTGAAAGTTCTTCAAGACGTGTACTTTAAGATGACATAGTTATCGATTAAAAAAGTTTTGTAGTTTTCTTTAAAAAAATTCATGAAAAAGGCCTATTTTTTGACGCTACAAGTGGGGGTAACCCCTTAATTTTTCAATTTTTTTCCTCTTTTTTAAATTATTTTCTTCAATTTTAATTATTTTTTTCAATTTGCAATCTAGTTGTTCAATGTTCAATTATTTCCAACAGTTAGATATTCCTATAATTTTCATAGTTTTTGAATATTTTTGTTTAAATTTAATACTTTTTTAAAATTTTATAATTATTCTTTAATTTTTCTTTAATTTTTTTAATTATTTTGTTCGATTGTGTATTAATCTGCCCATTGTTACAGTTTTGTTCTCAATTTTAATTTATTTTTTCAATTCAATTCTTAAATTTTTAATTTCAAGTTTTTATTATTTTCTTGAATTTCAATTATTTTTGTCGATTTTCAATTGAGTTTTTCAATTTGCAATTATTTCCAACAGTTATTTCTATAATTTTCTTAATTTTTCAATTTTCTAGTTTGTTTATTGTTTAATTTTTTAAATTATTCTTCTTCAATTGTCTAATTATCTAAATATTTTTCGAGTTTAATATTTAATGGTCAATTATTTTCGTTATTTTTCAGTTACTTTTAAAAAATTTTAATTCTTCTAATTTTTATTATTTAAATTTTCGAAAATTTATAATTTTGAATGGCAAATAACAATGCAAAGTTTCTCGGGCGCTATAGCGTGCTTTACACCGAAAAAAATATCTTCTTTTTTTGTGCGGAACATTCCTATCATAAAATCCTCTTGAGTTTTTTACTCAAAATGAGCTAATTATACTACAACCAATAGTATTTTCCTCTGTTTTGAAGAGGAAAAATATTAGAAGACGACTCTCACGGTTTAATATTACGTTGAGAGTAATCCACTACTTTCGATAGGAAACATCTGATCAAAAGTAGAGGAATATCCTCTATATCGTATTTGCACATGCGCACTCAGTAACAATTGTATCGCGTCGCGTCGCGTCGTCTGCTTTAACGTTTATTTTCACCTTTAGCGTGCCTTTAGTTTTCGATTGTGGAAGACAATTTACAGTGTGTTTTAAAAGATTTAAGACTGGATGATAATATTTTAGTGGTCTGTGCACATAATAATATTTTGACTTCATTATTTGTTTGTGTACGAATGTGAAATTGAAGTAAAAGACCAATATAACCTAGCAGTGTGACATGTTCATTTTACTCGCGTATTTAATAAAACAACATACAAAATGTTCGAATATTGATGAATATTCCTTTCTTTATGTGAATCAATGAAGGTAGTTAGTGATTATAACTTTCTTTAAATGATTTAAAGTAATTTAAGTGGGAAACTGAAAAAGTTTACCCTATGAGAGGAAAGTTCCTCTCATTTTGATGAGCATAACATTCTCTCAAAACGAGGGGAATCATTTTGATACCATATTGTAGAGGAAAAAAAGCATCAAAATGAGTGGATTCCGCTCAAACAAAGAAGATATTTTTTTTGGTGTAATGATGCTAACATACATAATATTTCAATGTTTACATGAATAACGTTATTTGTTTAAAAAATATTAATTTAACATTTTAGGATAAGTAAACACTAAATTTCATTTTATTTAAAAAGTAAAAACTATTAATACTAGTGGAGAGTCGCCAGTTGTGAGACGGCTCCAATTGTGAGACAGTCGATTTTTTTTAACACGAAATATAAAAAGACTGATTGGTTTACATAAAAACATTTCTTTTTATACGAGCCAACTTTTGCGTGTACACCGAAGCGGCAAAAAATTAGGACCAAAAGTTTCGGAGTTATAGTCAATAAAAAAAAAAGTAGTCAGAGTTTGGCCATTGTAGAAAATCAATGAAATATGAAGATAAATGATTGAAAATGACCTTTACATGATAGAATGGCACTCACATACATTTGGAAATGACAAAAAGAAACATGAAATTGAAATAAATAATATTTTCTCTTGTATCGCGAAGTTGATCTGAAAGTGAAAAAGTATTACCAAAAATTTGAATTTTCTTTCTTTCCAATAGAAATGAAGTTTCTGACACCTTTTTAAGTTAAAAAATTCATTTTCGTTGCAGAAATGCTTCAGAATTGCAAAATTTCGGGTGTGCCAACCTTGACTCAATCGTCGTTTAGCTTCATATCACACACACACACACACACACACCATGAACGTTTTATACAAACACCAAATTACGTTCCACATTTTCGTATAACATCTTATGAAAAATTTTAGTCAACTTAATTTGTCTTTGGCACATTTCTTCTACATTTAATTCTCTAATTTTGAAACTACAAAAACGTTTTTTGTTAAGCGTATAACACGGACTCGCTTAATACCTACGTCAATATAGTTCGCACACATCACTGCAATCCATGTAAAAAGTTTTCTGTCATTACTAACTAGTACTTACACACAAAGACATATGGATCTACTGTCATAAAACCAAATAAACGCGATAATTCAAATCTGACCACTACCCAACTCTGACTACTCTCCCCTACAATTTTTTTAATTACCAGATTTTTTATTTTTTTACCTAAAAAAAATTCAGATTCAAAAATTGATATTTTCTATTGTTTCATTTAAAATTGATTTTGATATTTGGGGCAAAATTTCTCAAGTGTACCAATCGAAAAAATGAAAATGGCTAATAAAGGCTAATATTTGCACAAAATGTAGTATTCTATGTCAGTACTCAAACCACCAATGATTATGAAATTCTAATGAAAATTGTAGAAGGGGGCGGGGGCTGAAGATTCTGGTAAAGTGTGAAGAGGGTATTTTTTAAAAAATCATAACTATTACGCAACAGGGTGGACAAAAAATTGACCTGTATGTTTTAGAAAAGTTTTTTTCTCCTCTTTTCAATGGTGCAAAAAAATTTTTAAAATTTTCAAAATTTAACCTATTTTTTCCAATAAAAAAATTTTTTTTACTTTTTTTGAAAAAAGAAAATTTTTTATTTTTTTTTATTTAAAATAAAGCTTACTATGTGCACTTTCAATACACGCTATAGAGAAAATGTCTTTTTTCTTTGTTTTTGAATTATTAATTAATTAATTAATAAAAATTCGTTAAAAATGAAATATTTCACAAACCATTAAACTTTTGGCAATTTTGGAGCTATTAACGTAAAGCTTATCAAATTCCAAATCCAACAAGCATAATTTGAAGTCTTTTTGATAAATGGATACTAAATAAAAACACATTTTTTATTTAACTAATTATTATTAATTATTTTGTTAGGATTCATTTATCAAAAATACTTCAAGTTATGCTTGTTAGATCCGGAATTTGATAAGCTTTACGTTAGTATGCCCAAAATTAACAAAAGTTTATTTGTTCAATATTTCATTTTTTACTAATTTTTTACTATTTATTAATTTCTTAATTAATAATTCAAAAACAAAGAAAAAAGACATTTTCTCTATAGCGTGTATTGAAAGTGCACATAGTAAGCTTTATTTTAAAAGAAAAAAAAAGAAAAGAAATGTCTTTTCAAAAAAGTAAGAAAAAAAATTTTTTTTTTAAAAAAATAGGTTAAATTTGAAAAATTTTAAAAAATGTTTGCACCATTGAAAAGAGGAGGAAAAAACCTTTCGAAAATATGTGTCGATTCAGGGTGAAAGGGACCTTAGCTGCAGAACTGAGTTTTACGCTTACGGGCGTTTGAAGTTGAGCCTCCCTATGTTACTGTTAGGTTATGCCTATGTTTCACCTCTAATAACACAAAAACTAATAGACATAAACAAGTTTTGATTTATGTATGTTAAAAAGCAATTCAAATTCTATTGATTTATAATAACAATTAAAAATCAAATGTTTTGAATTTCACAGGACGGGAGTTTGAACTTGTGCCTGCCTATGTTATTGTTAGGTTATGTCTATGTTTCATCGCGAATAACAGAAAAACTAATAAACATAAACAAGTTTTGATTACTGTATGTGAAAGAGCAACTCAAATTCTATCGATTCATAATAAAAATTAAAAATCGAATGTTTTGCAGCTAAGGTCCCTTTCACCCCGAATCGACACATATACAGGTCAATTTTTTGTCTACCTTGTTGCATAATAGTTATGATTTTTCAAAAAATACCCTCTTCACACTTGACCCTTCTACAATATTCATTAGAGTTTCATAATCATTGGTGGTTTGAGTACTGACATAGAATACTACATTTTGTGCAAATATTAGCCCTTTTCATTTTTTCGATTTGAACACTTGAGAAATTTTGCCCTATTTATTTTTTAAAATTTATAGTTAAATATGCTGTAAGGAACATAAAAAAAATTAATGCAAAAGGGTAGACGTAATCAGGCATCACAGGCAGTCACTTTTTCACCTTTTTTTACCTTTTTTTGAATTTTGTCACCTTTTCAGGGTGGCCACGTGTCAGTAAAGTCAGGGAAATGACAGGGAATAAATTTTTTGTCCGTAAAGTCAGGGATATGACAGGGAAAAAAGTTCTTTGTCAGGGAAATTAAAGAAATTGAAACGGACCATAGTTCGGTCAAACTATTTTTTTCACAATAATCTTTAGACAACTCAAAAATGAATCGACTTTTTCTTTTTTTGAAAATACTCATAAATGTTTGTACAATAATGCTTAACTACTTAAAAATTAAGACTTTTATTAGTAACTAAACAAACGTTAATAACTTTTAAAAATGTAAAAAATTATTTTTTGAGAAAGTAATTTTAAGATTTTTCGATATCAAAAACTATTTACACCAAAGTAAATCATATATATTTTATACACAAAACTTATTTAAACTATTTTTAAATAGTTCTAGTTACTAACCAACAATTTTGATTTGTTTAAACAACCTTAGTTAAATAAATTCATAACTTCAAAAGCTTTCCTTACTTAGATTTCGTTTCTTTGTTTAAATTAATTAATTACTATAATAATTAAGAAATCTTTTGAGGTTATTTATTTGTTAACTAAAACTGTTTAAACGATTTAAAAATAGTTGGTAAGTATTCAAAACTACCTTGAAACTCTATGCCAATAATAATCATATAATTTTACAAAAGAAAAAAAATCTAAGTAATACAAATTTTCGAAGTTATTTATTTGTTAATTAAGATTGTTTAGACATTCTAAAAATTGTTTGTAAACATTCTAAATTGTATTAGGATTCTAGGCCAATAGTGACGAATTAATTTTACAATAGAAACGAATTCTAAGTATATAATGAAAACTTTTGAAGTGATTATATCGAAATACCTTGAAATTACTCTAAAAAAATGATTTTATATATTTTTTATAGTTATTAACATTCTTTTTAGATAATATTAAAAGTCTTGATTTTTTAGTACCAACTTAAGCGTTACAGTACAAATATTTATGAGTATTTCAAAAAAATAACATTAAAATTGGTTCATTTTTGAGTTGGTGGGAGATTTTTGTCTTTGCTCTGAATAAAAAAAATTTTTGTCATGGAATTTGGTTGTGAAGTCAGTAAAATGAATCTTGTGGCCACCCTGCTTTTTTGACGATTTGTCACCTTCTTTCATCTTTTTTCACCTTTTTGGGGTCAAGAAATATAATTTTTTGTAAATATTTCGAAGTAGATTCATAAAATTCAGATTCAATGTTAGAATTTAGTTTTATTGATGATTGATACAGTTACAAAAAATCTGATTTACTAATAAAAAAGTCATAATTTTTCTATATGAAAAATAAAAGACAAATATATTTTTTTTTCGCTAAAAGTTACTTTTAACCAAGTTTTGCTTGTAATATTTTTCCTAATTAATAAAATCAAATTTTGTTTCTTGGACCTTTTAGATGGGCATCCCCCCATCTGTGGGGGGGGTCGACCCCCCCCCAATTTTTCTACTCGTTGAAAAAAAAATTTCTGCGAAAAATGTTTTTGCTACGGGTTTGGATTTTTGCGCCCCCCCCCCCCCCCCCCGAAAAAAAGTTTTGGCTACGAGCCTGCTTGTCAAATATTATTCAATATTATCTTCGTTAATAATTATCATACTACGCTTTATATAAAATTGTTATTATGAATATTTATATAAATCCTCTATTACAAAAAAGCAAAATCAGATGTTTTAATACAGGACTTATTTTATTAACATCGCATTTAATATTTATTTACTTTAAAATATTGTGTAGAAAATAAGTAATTTTATATAAAATTATTAACTCTAACTTTTTTTAACTGAGACTGACAACAATAATTAATAAATATATTTTTATGTTCAGAATTATTAACGTGAAAATGAAATTATTTATTCCTTCAGTAGCACACAAAATATGAAACATTCAATCAATGTATATTCTATATTTATTAGTTGTATTAGATAGTTTACTTAAAATTTTTCAATATGTATATGTTATTTTACAAATATTAATAATTACTATTTTATCTATAAAAAGTATTGTCCTCAAATATTTGTCATGTTAAAATCTTGAATTTCGCGCCACGCATGCGCATTAAAGATGCGTACCATAATGTCCCATAATTTTGTCTTTTTGTCTTTCTGGAGAAATTTATGTATTAAACATGACTAAGATTTTGTAAAGTTGTTTCTATAACTACGGTGGCCGAGGGGTTTAAGGCGTAATTAGGCTCAGGTTAGATGGGCTCAAATCCCGTTGGCGAGAATTTTTTTTTAATAATATATTTAATTTAAAATATTTAATTTAATACTTAGGTGTGTTCGCACATGAGTTCGTAAGTGTGTTCGCACCTGTGTTCTTACATACGTACGCAGATGAGAACTCATATAAGAACGCTGTTTCAATTTCATATTGAGTAACGTTATACGCGGCGCATGACGGAACTTAATATAAGAACTTACATGCGTTCGTACCTACGTTCTCACATAAGATCTTATACGAGATCTCGTCTGTGTCACCTGAGATCTTATATGCGTAAACATGTAAGTACATACCTACCTTCTTACGACAGATCACACGCACGTTCTTACAGTAGGGATGTATACAAAGCTGTTATTCTATAGTAACGTACGGTAATGATTTCAACAAAATCACCCCTACTGTAAAAATGTGCGTGAGATCTGTCATAAAAAGGTAGGTATGTACTTACGTGTGTACTTATATAAGACTAGCTTTCAAGCCCGCCTTCGGCGGGCATCGAAATCTATTGGCGCACCACCAACAGTATATTTTTAAACAAAGTATTTTTCGACAAAGAGTGATTTTTTGACAAAAAGCATTTTCTGACAGAAAATTTCTGCCAAAAATTATTTTGTGACATAAATTATTTCCGCCCTGGCAATTTAGCTAGAATCGGTTTGGAAGCGGATTTGATTCCGTTTTGATTCACTTTGATTCCGGGTAGAATTTTGCTATCAATTAATGAAATTTAATGAAATAAACCATTGATAATGAAAAAATATTAATATTTAATTGTTTTTTAGAAGAATTGAGTTAAAATTGATCTTTAATAAAGCTTTAGAAGAATTGAGTTAAATTGAGCTTTAATAAAGCTCAATTCTAAAAAACAATTGAAATATTAATATTTTTCATTAACAATGGTTTATTTCATTAAATTTCATTATTTGATAGCAAAATTCTACCCGGAATCAAAGTGAATCAAATCCGGTTCCCAACCGATTCTCACTAAATCGCCAGGGCGAGCAACACATATTTGAAATAAACTTTTGTTGGCAACATAATTCTCTTCAAAAATTTTTTATATTTTAATATCTTTTATTAAATTCCACGCCCAAAAAAAAAATTTTTACATGCAAAATAAAGATATAAAGTTTGAGATTGACACATATTTCCTATTTATTTAAAACTGCGTATATACTTCCATATTTTGATGCGCAGATTACGATAACTAAAACATGATGAAAATTGACGCAAACTTTATTATAATGTTAAAAAGCAAAAAACTAATACTTTTTTTGGTTTTTGACTGTTATCTCATAAAATATTCTTAATTTCAAAAAATATGTTAGACAATAGTTGTACTTCTGATAAAAATACTAAGGTTAGTGTCATAATAAGCAGGGTTGCCACAGGTCAGGGAAATCAGGGAAAAGTCAGGGATTTTTATCAAAATTACTGGAAAAATTCAAGAATCTTTAAAATGAATGAAAAACTATATTCTTCTGAAATTTACTAAGTATAAAAATTTACTAAATAAATTTTTAGAAGTCATATTTTAAACTTTTTTAAAATTAATTAATTTTTGCAATCTGAAAAATATTTATCTTTCACAATTTTAAATTCAGGGCTTCCAGTGACTCACTTTTTTCACTTTTACTCTTTTTATTTAAAATCGCTCACTATTACTCACTTTATTAAAAAAAACTCACTTTTCTCACTTTTTGGGTAAAATGTCTATTCCCTCTGGGGGAGGAAGAGGAGGGGGTCTTCTGATATTGGGCGCCTGATTAATAAATAATTTACTTTATAAATCAATTAGTTTGTTTATATCCGAATTACAATTTTTTACAAATTTTTGTTTTTAATGACAGTCTACAAATACTTAATTTCTCCACCTTGTTTCAATTATTTTCGTCATTTTTAAAGTACGTTTGTCAACTTAAAAGTATTTTTGCCAATTTTTAAGTATTTTTGCGATTTTGAATATAATTTTTTCAAATATCAATTTCATTTACTTCAGTCTTTAAATTATTGTCATGAATATTTAAATTTATTACACAAGTTTTCATTTATTTTTGTCATTTTCCAATTATTTTATTAAAATTTCAACTATGTTCTTTAATCTTTAAATTATTATCAGAAATATTTAAATTTTCTACACAAGTTCCACTTTACTTTTGTTATTTTTTAATTATTTTCTTTAAACTTATTTTTTTTGTCAGTATTCAAGTATTTTTGGCATTTTCCAATTATTTTCTTCATATTTTTCTATTATTTCTGCCATTTTAAAATTATTGTCTACAAAGTTCAATAATTTTATTCCAATTTTTTATTGACATGAATTTTTAAATTTCATACATCAGTTTTAAATTATTTTCTTCATCATATTTCAATCATTTTCTTCATTCTTTTTATTATTATCACGAATTTATTAATTTTTTACACCTTTTTCAATTATTTTCTACAAATTTCGATTATTTTCTTCAAACTGTAATTACTTTCTTTATACTTGAGTTTTTTTCCATTTTTGAATTATTCCCTTCAAATTTCAATTATTTTTCTCAAACTCCTATAATATATTTTTTCTTTTTTTTCAATCATTGTCCATAAATTTTTTATTTTTACATTAGCTTTCAATTATTTATGTCATTATTCAATAAGTTTCTTAACATTTCAATTGTTTCGTAAATTTTTAAAGTATTCTTAAAATTTTTAAGTTGTACACCAGTTATCAATTATTTAAATCATGTTTCAATTATTCTCTTCAAATTTCAATTATTTTCCTCCAACTTCAATTCATTTCTTCAACATTCAATAATTATTTTTCTCAAACTTTATTTTTTCCAATTTCAATTATTTCCTACAACCTTCAATTACTTTCTTCATATTTAAATTTTTTTGCCATTTTTGAATTATTTTCTTTAAACTCCTAATATATTTTTCAATTATTGTCTATAAATTTTTAATTTTTACACTAGCTTTCAATTATTTATGTTATTATTCAATTAGTTTCCTAACATTTCAATTGTATCTTTAATTTTTCAAGAATTCTTCAAATTTTTAAGTTTTACTCCAGTTATCAATTATTTTTATCATGTTTTAATTATTTTTTTTAAATTACAATTATTTTGGTCAATTTTCAAATATTTTTGACATTTTGAAATTATTTTCTTCAATCTTTTTAATATTGTCATGAATTTATTAACACAAGTTTTCAATTATTTAGGTATGTTATTATTCAACTAGTTGCTTCACATTTTAATTATATCGTTAATTTTTCAAGCACTTTATACAATTTTTCAATTAATGTATTACATTTTTTATTTTTTACTTCATTTTTGAATTATATATTGCTCATTTTTCATTAATTTTTTTTCCAAATTTCAGTTATTTTGGTCATTTTTAAACTATTTTCTACATATGTAAATTTGTTTTTTGACATTTTTAAATTATTTTCTTCAAGTTTCAATTATTTTCTTGAAACTTCTATAACTTTTTTTAGTTTATAAACTATTGTCTGCAAAGTTTAATTTTTACACCAGCTTTCAATTCTTGATGTAATTATTCAATTAGTTCCTTTACATTTTAATTATTTCGTCATTATCACAATTATTGTACTCAAAATTTTAATTTTTTACATCAGCCTTAATTTTTTCTTCAAATTTGATTTATTTTTTATCATTTTTCAATTGTTTTGTTGTAGCTTCAATTTATTTTTAAACTTTTCAATTATTTTCTTCAAATTTAAATTTTTTAATTTTTGTCTTCATTTTTTGATTTTTAATCAATTTTTTAATTAGTTTTATCATATTACAATTTTGTTTTTAAAGTTGAATTATTTTTGTCATTTTTCAATTATTTTTTTCATATTTCAATTATTTTTGCCATTTTCGATTTATTTTCTTTAAATTTGAATTATTTTTTCTGCTGGCGGTCCCCAAATAAATTAATATTAGTAATTTCGAACTCATTATTGCTTACTCACTTTTTTTACTTAAAAGCTCACTATTTACTCACTTTTTAAATTAAAAAGTCATTTTTTTCGCTATTTTTAATCTGCCAGTCCGCTGGCAGCCCTGTAAAGTAAATGTACAAAAAATCAGTTTTAAGAACTCAAAAAAGGTCAGGGAAAAATAAAACAATTTGTCTGGAAATCAGGGAAAAGTCAGGGAAAATTGTAATAAGATATTTGTGGCAACCCTGATAAGTCTAATTCTTTTTAAAGAATGCAGGGGTTTGATGTGCTATAAAAATTGGAATCGGTTTTTAAATCCAATTGCACAGGTAACAATTATTTTAGTTTACCAGACTAACGTTCAATAAATAATAATATAACTACAGACTTTTTTGATGGTCGTTGACATATTTTGGTAAAAAATGTATAAAATATGAAATATGTATTTTTACACTGAGAAAATTATATCTGTAACGAATACAAAACTGCTATGGTACTGCTCGGACGATAGACCACTTTCGGTAAATAGTAAATAAGCTGATTTTATAAAAAAAAAAACGAGATTGTTTCATACTATTTAATGTTACAGAAACAAAGAAATTAACGTACGTTCTGTTGAAATTGCAGAACAAAATATATTTAATGAGTATTAAAGAGTTTCAGGAAAACTTATGTTTTAACTTGGAAAAAGATATAAACTTACTGTGATACGTTACAGAACTGTTTTGTAATTTAACCTGTTCACAGTTAAAAAATTGTTCTCTTTCAGTTAATTCATGTATTTAACTCACACGTAACCTACATTTATTGTTGCTTACAAATATATATATTTTTTAACTATTTGAAAATAAATTCGCATGGTGAAAGATTCGAACTCGCGCGTCACGACCCTATCACGAATTTAAAACTACCGCTTAACGACCGCAGCTATAAACGCACATGACAGTTAGTTTTGACCCGTCTATATGAACTGCAACGTCATGTGAAGCGTTGGATGTTGCCGAGTAAAGCCGAAAGATGACGGAAGAAGCCGAAAGTTGCCGAATATTACCTTCTTTAATGTTACGTACGTGATGCGTTACAAAGCAGTTCTGTAAAATTATCTTTCCTATACTGCACTCTGTGCCTATAGGAACCTTACAGCTTTATATTAATTAGTTTTGTAATAGTTTAGTTCCTTTTTATGACAGACCACTGTATTTAAAAGTTAATTTTTTTTTGCTTACATTGTAATAATCTCAGAACAAAAATTTGATGCGAAGTATAGTACAGCCCTATTAAAAAAAGCGATGTCGAAAACGACATCAAATTGGTATCGAAATCGACGTCGAAAACCATGTCAATAAAGACATAGAAAATGACATATAAAGTGACGTCGAGAATGATATCGAAAGCGACATCACGAAATGGTGCCGTTTTCGACATTGAAATCGATGTTGAAAACGATATTTGAAGTGACGTTGTTTTATATACAAATAAATTTATGTTTGTTTAAAAATGATGTAATAATGTAATATTTTTATATTTTTTAAACTATTAAACATTATTATAAATTTTTTATGTAAATTATATTTGATTTAATATTTCATTCACAACATAATTTATTATAATAGAGAAAATAAGGACGGGATAAAGTGTGTTATAAATTTATTATAAATTAATAATAATAAAATCGGTATCACTAATAACACAGTCACATACAAAAAGAAAAGTGCCATGGCTGAGACATTACACTAGTGTATTCTTACGTATTTTTTCCGCTGAATCCGAATCCGAAATCAGAATTGCTAGATTGGCTAAATTTTTTAAAATAACCTCAAAAATCGATTTTTTGTGGTTTTTTTAGCAGTTTTTTAAAAATATCTAAACAATTTTAGCCAAATTGATTATTCTGACTTCGGATTCGGATTCAGCGTAAAAAAATACGTAAGAATACACTAGTGTAGTGTCTCGGCCATGACACTTTTCTTTTTTTGTGTGACTGTGTTATTAATATTTAAATTTTTTTTATTTAATTCTTCTTATCATGCCAATTTTGAATCATACAAAAGTGTTTAAAATAATCAGATGTTTATTATATAATGCAAATTAAAACACAGCTTACTCTCTAAATCTAAATTAGTGTATTTCCATTAAAATTAAATCGCTATTAAATAGTCAATGTTTTACTAATCTTTAGTAGAAAACTACTAATTATTAGTAGAAAATTATTAATTTGAAAGTGAAATATTTACTAATTAAAAAAGTAAATTTTGCTGTTTCAATTAATAAATATTTCATTTTCAATTTTCTAATTTTGACTGGAGAATTATTAAATAGCTCTTCATTGAATTGAGCTATAAATCAAATTTCAGAATGTTTTTTTATTTGACAATTGGTCAAAACTTGGTATAATCACGGGTAGAGAAAAATCGGATTCTATATAATTTGGCTATACTTAATGAAAGTTGAATTTTTTTACTGAATATAGGGGGGTTCGGGTGTCATAAAAAATAAAAACTATTTTTATATCAAAATACGCAGATAACATTTGTTTCAGTTTTTTGACGTATCAGACTATTGTTCATTGTTCAGAAATAATACAACTATAGACTCTTTTCATCTTCCTTCACACTTTTTTGTATTTTTTAAAAAATTATTGACTGTTAGTAAAAAATATATGGTCGATTCTTGCGTAACTGTCCGATTTCAAGATAAGTTTTGGTAGAATTTTTTTTTTTAATGTTTCTCTGCACTTATTTTTCTTATTAGAGTATAGTATAATTATATTTTAAACGATTTTACTACAACTATATTTATACGGAAATAATAACAAATTTTCGCTAATTAGCTGCCATATGGAGCTGAACCGCATTCTTTTATTCCAAATGAGGGGCTGATAGCAAAAATGGGATGAAAAGCAGTGGGAGCAAAAGTGAGATAAGTTTTCCTGCGCGAAAAAACGATTTTTATAAATACTGGGAGGAAAAACGAATTACGTTTAATTAGGAGCAAAAACAGGGTATATGGCTAACTCGTTTTTGCCCCCAGTCAATAGTTGATGCGCTTTTGTTTTGCGAATTTCAATATTAAATAATTTATTTCAGCTTAATAATTTATGCAGACATCCTAAATTATAATAAAAGCCTTTAAACTTTTATTTATATTTTTTTTTTTTGAAAATTAACATATTTTTAATTGACTACTATGTCAATAGAAATGAAGGCACCAGAAGTTCCGAACTTCCGCGCGGACGAAATTTTTAAAAAAATATTTTTCAACTTTTGCCAACGCAATTTTTTTAGAATACCTACTTAAAAAATATGTTTTAAGTATTAAATATTCTTAATTTTGTATTTTTAGGGGATGAAAGCACCCCCGGAAAAATAATTTAAAGAATATACTTTTTTTTAAATTTCGTCCGTGCGGACGTCCGGAACTTCAGATATATTAGAAATGAAATATTTACTTTAAATTATTAATGTTCATTTTATTAAAAAAAAAAGTGAGTTAAGTGAAAATCATAATATTTTTTTGAATATTTACAAATATTTTTAATTTGTAAAAGAATGATTTGTTTTCAAACAAATAAACTATTACATTTGAATCTTCGACGATCAAAAAAGCTTACGCGTTTAACTCGTCGTTTTAGTTGGCTTCTGGAAGAGATATTTTTATATTAAAACTTTGAATATTTGAATTATATATCTTAATAAAGAATTTTAAGGCTCATATTTTTCCTCCAGGACAATATCTTTTATCTCCATTGGTTTTCAAGATAATTGCAAAAAACTACATATTTAATTATTTTTCTTTAACTCGTCATAACTTTTACAATAATAGTAATTCTTTAATAAAATTTTGAGAAAATATGTGACGTGTCGCGAAGAAAAGCACCTAAGAAGCCAAACGGCAATTTTACAGGAGAGTGAAAAGAAGCTGCGCGCGCGCCATTGCATTCTGTACAAATCGCTTATGCTTAAGTCTTAAATACGTGAAAAATATTCAGTGAAAATGTTTTTTGACTTTAGATAATGAAAAAGGGACATTTAATTAATCTATTATTATCAAAATCCGAAAATCGATTTTTTGCTTCTTAGGTTCTTCTTCGCGACGCGTCACATATGCATTATTCTTTTAACAAACCAACAGCGTTTTCTAAATTTAGATAAATAATTCGTAAATAAAAATTATTTTCTGACAATAATTAATTAAATAAAGAATATTAATTACTATTATTATTTATTATTAATTAATAATTAATTAATTAAAATTTCTACACTCTGTCTCCAACACGCTTTCGGTGTATTACCATTAGCAAACATAAGTTTGCAGCAGTGTTTACTAACACATTTAAACAACAAATTTCTGAAATTCTCCAAAAAATTTTCTTTGAACCTTTCTTAAATTTTTGGTATTGAGTTAAAGACAAAATAATTAAATTTTACGCTTTTGAACAAAATGTATTTTTTTGTAAATATCTTGAAAATAGGCCTGAGTTTGTATACCAAAAGAAGTGAAGAGGCTCTGAACAATTTATTATTAAGGATCGGGGGCAAATTTTAGGACATTTTAGAACAAATTTCAGGACTAAATGATTTTAGGAGTATATTTAGGACGATGTTGAAAAATTATTCAAAATAAAGTTAATTTTTGATCGATTTTAAATTCAGACTTAAAATCAAACTTCATAAAACCTAGTAAACATTTTCAAATTCATAAATTTAGTAAATTAACAATCCAAAGAGCGTGATGCTTTAAAAAAAGTCTTAGGATTAATTTTTAAAACGTTATTATCAAAATTTTATTTAATTCTTCAAAAATTTTTAATTCTTGTTAAAATAAAAACACAGAGAATCACATAAAAATTATTGAATAATGCTTTATATAATGCTCTTTAGATTGCTAATTTACTAAATTTATAAATTCAAACATTTCTATTAGGTTCTCTGAATTTTAATACTTTAAATCTAAATTCAAAATCGAGGAAAAATTAAATTTATTTTTTAACATCTTCTGGAAATCGTTTTATAAATTAATTGTAGGTTCTTTTTAAAAACTTTTATGTTATTAAATTTGTTAGTTTAATAAAATTATTCTTTTAATACTTATTATTACATTCACTAAAATTTTATTTTAATAAGGATTTACATTTTTTAAATGATTAACAAAAATCTAGAAAAATATGTTAAAAACTTTTTAAGAATAACCCCTAGGACTTTTTTAAAAATTTGTTATGCTATTTAGATTGTTAATTTACTAAATTTATAAATTTGAACATTTTTATTAGGTTCTATGAATTTTAACTTTAACTTTTAACTTTTAACTTTAAAATCAAGAAAAAATTTAATTTATTTTGGAATATTTCCTGGAAATCGTTTTATAAATTAATCATGGGTTCTTTTTAAAAAAATGTTTATGTTGTTAAGTTTGTTAATTCGTTTAACAAAAAATTATACTATATTATCTAAATTGCATTTATAGTTTAAAGAAATTTAAAGTCTTTTTTTAGTAACACAAAAAATAAAAATAATGAAATATTTTTTGGAATTTAAAGCAAAAATGTTTAAATGAATTTACAAATCTAATATTTTGTTTATTTTAAACTAAGAAAAGATTCTTATATGTTCTAAAAATAACTGGGAAGGCCCAGGCCTACCCTAAGAAAAAAGTGGGGAGGCCGGGTACTTGGGCCTTCATACAATCTCAGGCCTGGTATACTTACTTCACTATTAAATTCATAACATTTATATTTATTATATTTTCAGCAACACTTTTAATCTTTCAAAAATCTGAACAGAATTTTGAGAACTTTAAAGAATTTAACCTTAATTTTCACTAATTTACGAATTTTTATTTTTGCTGAAGAATTAGGTAATTTCATTTGCGTAGTCTATAGAGATCCAAAAATATTTATTCCAAGTAGCAAATTTTAGCAACTTAATATAAATAAGATTTTATTTATTAAAAAACTAGGGTGCACAAAAAAGCCCCCATTATTGACGGTATATAATTTACTATTTCTTAGAAACTTATACAATTTCTTAAGACTTCCGTTTCCGGTACCGATTAGTAGCTGACGCGTTTGTGAAGGGGAAATAGTTTTATTTAAAATTTATTAATAATAACTGAAGGGTGGGCAGTGGAGTGATTGGTAAGTGTAGAGTGAAGTGCGAAGGTGTGAATGAAAAGAGTGTATGAAGAGGTGGTTAAATGTATGAATGGTAAAAAGAGGTAAAAAAGAAGGAAAAATAGTGAGGTTATGGTGAGAGCATGCTGAGTGAGAGTGACAGGTAGAGAGAGTGACGAAGATAGAGACAGCGAGAAAGTGTAGATAAGGTAGGGCGTAAAAATGACGGATAGCAATGAGTCGAGTAGTGAAAGAGTGAATGATGACAGGGCGCGTAAATTTGAAAAGGAGGATATCATGAAAAGTATTAAATGTAAAGATTGTCAAGTTTTACTTAGAGTGATGAAAAGCTCAATGAAGGAATCGAAAGAAAAATTTAATGAAGTTTGGGAGGAAATGGATGATTTTAAGGAGTTAGAGAAAAAAAGGGCTAAGCAGATTGAAATGTTACGAAAGACGGTGAAAGGGATTTTAAAGCGGTTTGAAGAGTGGGAGGTAAGTTGGGAAAAGGAGAAAGAGAGTATGTGGAAAAGAATAGAGAATGTACAGAAAGGAATAAGTATAGGTGAGAATGAGAAGAATTTGCAGAGAGAGAAAGTAGAAATAGAGACAGTAGCATTAAATGAAGGAAGGGGGGGTAATGAGGGGAGTAGAGGAATAGGAGATGAGGACCTGAAATTCAAAATGGAAGAATTATCGAGGCGAGTAGAACTTATGGAAAGAGAGAAAAGGAAGAGGAATATTGTGATCAGAGGCAAGAAGGTAGGGTGGACAGAAGGTAAAGAAAAAGTAGAAGCACTGTTGTCAAGAATTGGAGCTAAGGTTAGGATCAAAAACGTTAAGGGGGTGAGGGGAGATGATACTGAAATACCAAAATTGTGGATTGTGGAATTAGAGGATGAGGAGGATAAGAATGAAGTTATTAGATTAAAGAGTAAGTTAAAAGGGAGTGTTGAGAGGATAGATGTGGATAGAACGTGGAGAGAGAGAAGGAGAAGATGGACGCTGGAACAAGCAGCGTGGACGGAGAGAAGAAATGGAAGTGAGGTAAGAATGGACAGAGAAAGTGTTTGGGTGGATGGTGTAAGATGGCAGGTGACAGAGAATACAGAAGGGGTCATCAAAGTGGGTCCAGAAATAGGATTAGATATAGAAAGGAGAAGTTAAATAGATCATGGAGAGGAAGGAAAACGTATAAATGGAAAAACGATGAGGTTAGGATGATGTGAGGATGGCACGAGAGACATGGGGAGAAATTTAGTGAATGAAAGTTAGTAAATGAAAGGGTTAATGCTAGGAAGATGAAAGAAGAAAGTAGAGTTCGATTTTATAAAAAAGGGTGGGCGATGAACGGGATGAACCCATTATGGGAGAAAGGAACAGGAAACGGGAGCCCAGGCACTTGTCAGTTAGGTGGTTTAAGAGATGAGAAGAGCGGCGGTTAGCTTAAGTTCATTATGTATTTAGAGTAAGGTTAATTAAGGTTATTTGTAAGCGTTACTTGTATCTAGATGTAAAGGGAACGGAGGCCCTCGAACCCGTAAGGGATGAGTAAATAAATATTAATATACAATTTCTTAATTTTCTTCTCGCTTTAAAAATTTCATACTTTTAATTTTTTTTTTTCATTACATAAGTATTTTTTTAAATTTTTTTTTCTTCACTCAAATTATTTAAGTTTATTTTATACTTTTTTTTATCTATATTTATAAAAAATTATTAATTTTTATTCCTTGGATCAAAATACAATTTTTTGTTCAATTTTATGAATGTTTTTATATTTCCATTCGTTTTTTATTAATTTATTCAACATTATTTCATAATTTGAAAAAAAATTGTTTAAATTATTTTTCAATTATACTCTATTTTTAATGTCTTAAAATTTGTTTCTGTTTAAAACTTTTTTTCATATAATTTTTTTTTTCGTTTTAAATAAGTTCTGAAACTTTTTTTTAAAAGAAATGTCGCATTTATGTATTTTATAGTTTTTTTATCTCACTTTATAAACATTTTTTTGAATTTTTCGATGTTTCTCACATTTTTTTTAAAGGTACAATTTAACACTTTTTAAAATATTGCTGTATTATTTTTAATAAATGTTCTTAGTTTTTCTCATTCTTTCAAACTTTTTGACGTTCGAAATTTGTTTTACTTTCCTTTAATTTTTCAGTTCATTTATAATTTTTTATCAATTTTTGAACATTTTGTAAATTTATTAAATTTTAGTTTCCTTTTTCTATTTATTTATTTATTTATTTATTTATTTAAGAAGTATAAAGCCCAACAGTTAAATAACCAATAATACGGCTACAAAGAATGATAAACATATATTACAAAAGCGTGTAGATTTAATTACATTCGATGCTGTATATATCTGTGAGTAACAGAAATAAATTCTGAAATATTCATTATAAACAAATCATTAATATATGTACACATTCGATACATAGGAGAATGCACATTGAGACTTGACAGAATATAAAACGGAGCAATATTACGCGTAGCATACTGTGGTGAGTTAAATGGTAGCATATCATATAATGCAGGGCAATCAATGAAGCCTCTGACTAATTTAAAGAGAATAAACGTCTATCCTCAAGTGACCACATACCAAATCTTGTTTTTAATAAATCAAATTCTATACCTCTAATAGGATAATTTCCATCTTGTTTCCAGGCTAGAAATTTTAGAAATTTTTTATGACATTTTTCAATGGAGAGTGAATATTTTTTGAAGTGTGGAGACCAAACCACAGCTGCATATTCTAAATTTGCAGTCACAAGAGCTTGGAAAAGTATTTTCAAGGTTGAGATGTTCTTAAAGTTTTTACATGACCTAATTATGAGGCCACTAGTTTTATGTATTAAAAAGTTTTTTGTCACTTTTTTAATTTTTATCTAATAATTTTATAATTTTTTCAAAGCATTTATTAGGTATATTTTTATGCTAGTTTTTTATTCATCCTTTTTAATTTTCTTTTTGTTTGTAATTTTCCTTTTAAATGTAATGCAGGTTATTATACTCAATTCTCATACTTTTGAATTCATAAAATCAATGTTTTTATAGAAAGTGTTTAATAATTATTTAAGTACAGTTTTTTAAAAAAAATTTCGAACATTTTATAACGTTATCTTTGTTAATGAATCTTTTATTTTATTTTGCTGTTCATACGATTATTTAAATTGTATCATAAGAAAATATACGTAAATTAATTTATAAACAAAAGCGAATCGAAAAATGAGTTCAGGCAAAAACGGAATATATTCGTATTTCGTTTTTGCGCCCACTGAAATCTTATCTCGTTTTTCTTCTGTTAAAATTTTAATTCGTTTTTGCTCCCAGTACTCAACTTATTTCGTTTTTCCACCAAAGGAATTATTTATTCCACTTTTGCTTCCACTGTTTTTTTATACCATTTTTGCTATCAGCCCCTCAAATATATTGTACAAAATAAAAATTTCTTGATATTTTGCTAAAACGAAAATAAATAATAAATTGATAAATTATTTAATATTATAATAGTATTTTAGATATTAGTTAACATTTGGGTCATTCTCTTAAAAAGAACAATTTCAGAATTAAGATTTTACAGGAAAAAATATTTGTAAAACTCTTATATTACTAGTCCTATGTCAAGACATGGACCTAAATAAAACCATCAAATACTTTGTTATAATGTTTATGAACATTTTAAAATATAGGTACCTATAAAAATACGTACTGGCGGTCACAAAGTGGAGTCTCTGTCTGTTCCAAAATATACTGATTCATTCGATTCTAATATTAAAAGAATACATTTTACTAACATTCAGTTAATGGTATTTGCTACATTTCAGTTAGATAAGAAACTGCCATAAGAAATATTAACAATATTTAGCAGTACATTAGAAAAAATGAAAATATTCTGTGGTCACGAAGTGGAGTTTTCTTTGTGTCGACGACCATAATTAAATTGAAAAACATACTGATACGCCATTATGGAAAAGTGTGACATGAAAATAATGCCACGGATGCGTGTCATTACTTTCGTGTCATTGCGTGTAATCATTTCGCGACCACACGAAAAAAAATGACACGGGAGAAAATGACACGGCAAAGCATACATAAAAATGCCAGGATGCGCAGACGTATTCTACTTATTCTACAGCACCTACGGCTGCGCAGTAAATTTTTTCCTCCCCAAAATGGTGAACAATATATGTTTATACGAAATTATTATAAAACTAACAATAATAAAAAGTTTTTTAAGGGTGCATTCTTTGCCATGTGATTTTTTTCGTGTCATTTTTTTCGTGTGGTCGCGAAATGATGACACGCAATGACATTATGAAGTAATGACACGCATCTGTGTCATTATTTTCATGTCACACTTTTTCATAAGGGCGAGTTACTTTCTTTTCTTTCATCCTAACTCTCAGTGACCTTAACTGCACAAATAGTATAAATATTGTTTACCTGTGCATTGTTATCTAACTAATTTTATTCTCATTTAATACTCATATGGTGGATTTCACAGAAATTGACTTGACCCAAAAATAAAATATGTCTAATCTATTGCAAATTTTTTTTATGAGTTGTCCTATTGGAAAGTAATTTAACCTATAAATATTTAAAAAAAAATTTAAAAATTGGGGCAGTGGGAGGGGGACAAAGTTTGGCGTTTTTTGGTAATTCACTCTTCTTTTCCTATTTCCACTATTTTAATGAATAGATAAAAAAAATTTTATGTGACATGATTTTTGTAGATTTTTGCATAACCTTTCGATTGAAAAGGTCCATTTTATATTTTTTAAATAATTTGACCTTGATTTTTTAAAATTAAAAACAAATTTGAGTTTTTCTCAAAGATGGGCCTTTTTAATTTGTTTAAAAAGGCCAAATTACCAAAAAACGCCAAACTTTGTCCCCCTCCCACTGCCCCAATTTTTTAAAAATTTTAAAAATATTTATAGGATAAATTACTATCCAATAGGGCAACTCATAAAAACAATTTGCAATAGATTGGACATATTTTATTTTTGGGGTAGGACAATTTCTGTGAAATCCACCATATTTGTGACCGGTCACGCGGTGGAGTTTACTATGGTGCACAAAACTAAATTAATCCTAGGAAATAATATTGCGAATATTTTACTGTATTTCTTCAAGGACCAATGAAAATACAAAATAGTTAGTAGATATTGCTAGACAAAGTATGTAATTATATTGTAGAATAAAAGAATAATAGAATTTAATAGAATAATATCTTTTGTTTGAATAAAATACGCTTCGTGCATGGCCACGAAGTGGAGTTTTTACACCTTGTAAACATGAATATTTCCGATAATTTGACATTCTCCTTTTCTTTCTCATGTAATTTGGTTGAGGGACGTTGAATACTATCGTATGACTGGCACAATTTTTATAAATTAAAATGATTTTTTAGAAAAAGTGACGTGAACGTGTCATTTGTCTCGGCGCGTTTAGGTCTCGGTGCGTTTTTTAGCGCGTCTTTGACATTTTAAAACGCGGCTTTATGTTCTTCGGTCTATTGCCAAAGTACTTTAGGACTTGCTAGTTTGTTAAGCGGTCCTTGTACTCGTGCGATATTTCGCAAGTGGCTATGGTACCAGTTGACGGAGCCGTTGAACTGTCGTAATTTCTTGCGGTCACGGAGGTTGGTCGACTTAGGATTGGTTCTACGCGTTTCGGGTTCGGTTTAAGGCCATCCTTGTCAAGGAGGCAGCCGAGATACTCGACTGACGACTTTGCAAAGCCCGATTTTTCTCTATTGATCGAAAGGCCTGCCTCCCTCAAAATAGGGAACACAATGTCTAAAAGGAGGATGTGCTCTTCGAACCTCCTAGAAATGACTATCCAGTCATCGAGGTACGCGTGAACTTGGTCGACGTAACGTTCTGGTAATTTATGTTTTCGAATATGTTCGATGAATTTTTCTCTTAAACGATCCGTCAGGGCTTGAAAAGTAGCCGGCGCTTTTGTTAAGCCGAAAGGCATTCGAAGCCGTATTGTCCACGACCGGGGATCACAAAGGCCGTATACTCACGCGACATAGGATCGATAGGTATATGATGAAACGCGTCCGTTAAATCTATTGTATTAATTACGTTGGATTCAGTTAGGGCATCGAGAATGCTGTCCATGCGAGGCAGTGGATAAGCCGATGTTTTTGTGATCGCGTTTAATTTACGGTAGTCTATACAGAACCTTGGTCTGCCATCTTTACGGTACGTTAAAACTACGGGACTTGCGTAACGCCCACAATGACGTGTGTTGTCACGTTTGTGACACCAGTTTCCGAAGTAGCGTTTGATAATTTCTTATCGATAAATCCGTCGAGAATTCTACGCTGTTCGAGCGTAAGCTCAATTAGTTGCATTGAATGCAGTGAGTTGTGTGCGTTTACTCCAGAAATTAATGGGAGCTTTACGCTAGAGCCTTCTTCTATGGACCAGTAGCCCTCGATTGCGTCAATAATGACTTTCCAGGACATTATGAATTCCATGCCTAAGATAATGGGCGTGGCTAATCCATCTAGGACAGCAAGCCATACTTCGCCCTAGCAATAATTGACTTGAATGTCATATTTCGCAGGGTAACGTGGTGCGGCGACGTGATCGAGTTGTGCGAGTTGTACGCCGGCATGTGTTATCGCGTCTCTAATCGGTTCGCCGTTTGTAAATGTTTTCATTAAGTCGTGCAATTCTCCTGACACGAAGGTTCTATAGCTTCCGGAGTCGATGAGGCCCGTAATTACTTTGTCGGCAATTTTAATCTGCGTCTTAATTGTGATCCGCTTGTTTGACGGTAGGGGCGGTGCAGGCCCTTTGTACACTCTGCCTTGCGGCTTGTAAACTGTTGCTGCTAAGCAAGTGATTTGATTGGCCGTAAGCAGTGACGTAACCGAGAAAATGCTCGAACCTGCCGAATCAGAAAGTTCGGTGGAGGGGAGGTCTTCTTCGGAGTCAGTGTACTCCGTCTCGGATTCCGAATATAGCTCGTCGTTCATAGTCGCTGTCGGAACCACTAGTGTAATTCCTGCTGGCACACGCTTGATTCAGCGTTGGTGCGTTTAGAGGAATACACGTTGGCTTCTGAGCGGCGTGACTGTGGCTCGGAATTGCCCAATTATCGATATTTACACGTTTATTTAATTTTAGTGATTCGTTTGAAATAAAATGTTTGTCAGTGTTTACGTTAAAATCGCCAGGGAGATTTAATCCCTCCTGGCGTCCCTGTCGTTTTTTGACAAGTACTGGTTAGGCGCGTTTTGACCGTGATTAACGGGAATTTTTTGGTTGTAATTTCCGTGCCAACGTTGCATCGGGAGCGCGTGCGGCGTTGGAGGGGGCCGCGACGCGTAATTACTGCCCTGGAAATTCGTTTGGTAGTTTTGTTGGTAGTGGGGGGCGTGCTGATAATAATCATAATTTTGATTATTATAATTGCGGTTATAGCCACCCCAGTTACATCTGTTACCACGCCTGTTATTATTATACCGGTTTCCGCCTCTGTAACCGTTACCGCGTCCGTTGTTCCGCTGCTGGTTGTTTCCAGCGTCGTAATTTCTACGCGTAGACGATCCACGTCTCTCTCCCCCTTTCTGTGACGAAGCAGAAGCAGAGGAGCGTGAAGACCTGGAAGTGGAGCGGCGACGCGACGGCCGGTTGGTAGGAGGGGAGGGGGTAGGCTCTCTGGTTTCCTTTTTCACATCTCTTTTTGAATTTTCGGTTTACCCCCGGATAATTTTTGTTCTAGAGTATTTATTTGACGCTTGTAAATTTCTATTTTATTTAAATCGGTTTCGGGTTTTAATTCATTTTGTTTTTTCTTAGTTTTATTCTGCTTGGGTTTATTTTCGACTTTAGTTTCCGGTAACGCATTTATTTGTGGTGTTTCGTCGATTTCGGGCGACGGTGTTTCAATCGCGTACAGCTGATTTTTACCGCGCGTTGCACAAGTCTTTTTCGAGTCCTGTTCTCGCAGTTTGTCGGTTAATTGCATCGTGGCAATTTTTTCCGCGTATTTTCGGATTTTTTCAATTAATCCGTCGTAAGTGGAAAAACTATCCTGATCGAACTGCAAAATCAGCTCTGAGTGTAGGGCCGAATAAATTTTGTCCAGTTGATTTTTTCTGGAACTTTTTGCTGCAATTTATTGAATAGCGCTCCTATTCTAATAACGAACTCGATTCCGGTCTCATTTTCGAGTTGTACGGCGCGCTGAATTTTGTTGTTGATCTGCTGATCATCATTTGCGTCGCCAAAGGTTTTCCGGAATCTAGCTGAAAATTCAGCCCATGTGTTCCACGTACTACGAAATGTGGTAAACCACATGTACGCAGAATCCGAAAAAACTTGGGACATTGTTGGTAGCGCGTCGTCCGGATTGATAGCGCGTCGTCCGGATTGATAGCGGAAGCGTTAAGCTTGCGTTCGAATTCGTCGAGAAATTCATCCGCATCCAGTTTTCATGGGTATTTTAGTTCCCAGGATTTTACAATCTTGTGTAAATTTGCGACCTGGTTTCGAGATGTTGGTGTGGGTGGGGGGATGAATGTGGGCGGTGCTATTCGCGTTTGCGTTGCCGGCGCACTTAACGGGGACTGTGGGCGCGTGTAATAATTGGGACAGTCAGCAAATTGTAGGGTGCGATTTGGTATTGGTGCCTGTACCGATGGTGTCAAAAAGTCAAAGGTGCGGAGAGCGTACGTCGTTGCTGTTCCCGCGTTGACTGTCGTGCCTGATCCGATGCCCGCAGCGGTTACCGTTGTGGTGGTAAGAGTGGGAGGTAGGGAGGTGGTAGGGGGTAGGGGTTAAGTAACCTGTACTAACGCTAAGGCCATGGTCAATTGACCCCCAGAGTGGATCATGCCACGGTGATTGGTTAGGTCTCGTTTGTAACGCTGAGACCTGTTGCGTTAGCGCTTGGATCGCATTATTTGTTTCTGCCCAAATATTTTTTAATGTTAGAGAGGCGTTACTTTTAAAAGATTCTATTTTTTTATCACAATCTATTCTTATTGCGTTAATCTCACGTCGTGTTTCTTTTGTAAATTTTCGGTTATCTTCGCGCGATTGCTGAAGATACGTGGTTAAAATTTGCTCGATTTGAATTTTGAAATTATTATTTTCTTCCTTCTGTTGTGTTTGAATCTCGCTTAAAATTCCCGTTAATTAATGTGCAAAAAGTGGGGTTCTGACTATTTTGGGTTTTCTACCGCGGCGCGTTTGAATTACAATTTTTGGAATTCTCCCCGTTCGAGATTGGTTTTTCGGCGTTTCGTCATGGGTACATTTCGTACTATCGTGATCGCTTTGCGCTTCGTGGTCGCTTTGCAGTCCCGTTTGAGCGCTTCGCGTTCCTTGTGGGGTGTTTGGCTTCTCAGTCGGGACGCGTTGCTCTTGATCATTGTAAGAAGCGTTATCGCGATCTACGTGTTCATGACTGTCGTCAAGATTTTCTTTTTCTTGATCAGTTTGGTGGCGGTTGCCTGGGGGGGGGGGGTGAACGGTGTAAATTACGAAATGGGTAGAAACTAAAGGTCTGAGACTTCTTTTTTGTTTGATTTTGGATTTGATTTTTATTGTCCGTCATTTTAAAATTTTAATTTTAAAAAAAAATTTCCAAAGATAATTATTGATGGTTTGATATGTTTGATCTGACAATTAATTTATTAATTTCTGCGCGTGGTAGAAAAAACGTGGTTATATAATTAATTCATTTCAAAACAATTTTTATTTTTGTTATGGTTTTTCTGGAAAATTATAAGTAATCAAAAATAAAGTTGCGGTATGTTGAGAAATTCTTGAATTGAGAATTTATTTGTCGAGCGAAATAAATTTGGCAAAAGAGAAAATTAAATTTGAGAGAAAATTTTATTTTCTCTCTGAATTTTAATTTAACGAATTTATTTCAAGAATTTAAAGGCTGTCCGGCAAGAATGCTGATAAGTGCGAAAGGTAAACACAGCTGTGTTTATGTTCACGAGACTGAACAAAGACCTCGCGTTTCTATTGTCGCGTCATTTGGTCATTTTTAAATAAAATAATTTTAAAAATTTTCACCTATTGTAGTTGGGCGACAGAAGGCTGAAAAAAAATACATGATTGCAAATGATTAGAATTAATACAATAATTAAAAATGTTTAATTTCGAGCTACAAAAGATTAAGCAAAAATTAAGCAGAAGCGAAAAGCGATAACAAATTTAAATTTTGACGTGTCTTGGCCGAAACATACTAAAAATTATTTAATTTACAGAAGACGACGTAATAAAGGCATTGTGCATTTTATTCTATAATTACAAGCGTGAAAAAAAAATAAATACATAGCGTGCTAATGAGTTTGTCAAAAATAGCGAATTTTAGCGTAGGTAAAATGATGAGATTGATGCGAAGCAATAATTGAAATAATCACACAATTCGAAAATAGGAAGTCTTGCAGGCAAGTAGTGCTTGAATTTACGCGATATAAATGCAGAAAAATTTACGGTCAAAAATTGGAAATTTTTCGCACGTGAAAAACGCCGTTTATTGCGTGAAAAGCACTGAATTTAAACCGATTTTCTTGTCGGGAAAACAACACGTGGCGACGCCATTTTTGGTCACGATAGCGGAGTTTTCCGTCTTGAAAATCGCGAAAAAGGATTTGTTTTTAGTCTAAACTGAAGACACGTTGGGCGCCAAAAATGTAGTAACCCAGTCGCGAGATTTTAAAATTAATAAAAAAGTAGTTTACCCGGTAAAGTATTTGTAAAATATTTGGAAAAGTAAGGTGTGGAATCACTCGCGCTGAAAGGCACAAAACTCACCTGTTAGAGCTTCCTATGGCAATTCGTTTTAAAGATCTCGGCTAATTTCAATGTGGTTGATAAAAGAGAAAACGGCGAGAGACGAGCACTGAGTACCAAAAAAACCATTGTTTACAGCGATATCCAATATAAAGTTGACGGACTTACCGAAGCTGACTCGTAGAAATTAGCTGGTCGAAGTACTCTGGAACCGCTAAATCCAATGAGTCGGGTTTAATAGAACACAACACTATTATCTGAACTCGTCAATTACTTATTAAATATAACAGAGAATGTAATTTTACAACGAAAATAGTTCGCACGCGTCTAACGCGTAGTGCCGCTCGCTTCAATCTGATGCTCTTCGTTTTGCCGGCGACGAACACGCGGTTTTTCGTCTGCTACTCAGACTGCCGCGCGCGCCGCCTACAACTGTCTCGCGCGAATATTCAAATTCGCTGAATGCAAGTTTATTATTCCTTATGCGACGAGATCGAAGTCGGGAGGTACGGCTAACCAAAATATTCTTAAAAAACGATCTGGGTCGTTACAATTATTATTTATTTTATAACAATTTCATATAAACGTACTTTGAGCACAATTTTGAGGACAAAAATTAACTGCGCAACCGTAGGTGCTATAGAATACGTAGAATACGACAGCGCATCATGGCATTTTTATGTATCCTTAGATATGTCATTTTTTCTGTGTCATTTTTTTTGTTTGGTCGCAAAAAAAGAACATGAAACTAATGATATGCATCTTTGTTATTATTTTCATGTGCCACTTTTCCATAGGAGGGTTCTTTTTAGATATAACTTTTTTTGGTAAGAGCATTTTTTTAATTTACTGCGCATGCGTTGTAAGAAGTAATTGCTTAACCTCTGATCACGATTAAGCAATTATTCACAATAGGACCGGAATATTAAAAATCACTAATATGTTGAGACTTAAGACTTTAAAATCAAGGGCGTCAGCTAAATACAATTTAATGTTTATAAATTTTTTATTATTTATTCAATTTTTATTTATTTACCAAATTTATTTTTATGTTCACTTATCACTTTAATAACTCAAGAGCATGACAGTCTGTTTCCGGAAATCAGGTTGGGTTTGAGGTTAGAAATGCCATTATAAGATCAGATCAATTTATGACTCTCTAGTTTTGACTCGATATAATCTAAATTTTTCATCCGAAAAGACTGAGCACGTTTTCCGGAAGTTCACAAGAATCAATCAGTTTTCTTAGAAAATAACAATAAAACATAAGAACTATTTGGTTTAACTAAAGGAAAAAAATTTAATCTATTACAAATCTAATGTTCAGAACTGAGCAACTGTGAAAAAACACTTAATTAACTGAAAATTGAACTTTAAGCTAGTTCTGGGATTCTAACCTAAAAACTGAAATATCTAAAACTAACTCTTTTGGGTCACTCTTTTGTGTGAAAAAGAAATGCTTACCTCCTCCACGATAGTCGACGGAGCTTTTTCCATATTTCGGTATTTAATAATTACCGAAACAAGTAACTATTTAAAATATAAAATAAAAGTTTAGGACAATGCATCTTTTAATTTTACTATATGATATTCGGTACAAGAGTGAGGAAGAACCGTCAGCATTTCTTGACTTCGATTCTGCCGGCCAATCACGTAATTTCTGCTTCAGTCACGTGATCGTAGGTCAGCAGAGACAAATTTCCATTGAAGAGAGAGTAGCCCCGGCAGCTGCCATTCCGTACACCGGAATAATACATTTATAACTTGGAAAGAGATGTGCAATATAACCAAAAATCCAGAACAAAGCCAACTCTCCCAGTTTTCAGAGTTGGAGTCCCCCTTTGGGGACAAATAATCAAAAATCTCCAAAACCACAGTTGCACTCAAACGACTAGGCACCCGCTGTTGATCCAGGCGCTCCCGACAGCTGTCTCACTCTGGCGGTTGGCGCGAAGTTCAATTCAAAATACTGACCAAGTTTTCCCCTCTTGTCCATTAAACAATTTAGTTGCTCATAAAACAAAGAAGTAAATAAATGTAATTAATAAACAAATGAAAGAGTGAGATTTACGTGATTTTTGTGATGTGAAAAATACCACGTCACAGCGTCAACAGCTCACTAAAAATGTTAACGCCATTGAATTTCTTGGAAAATTTTCTATCGACTAGCACTTTTCTAAAAAAATGTTTTACTAAAAATCGCGATTTTTAGAGCAAAATTGAATTTTTAAATGGTTTTTTTTTAAATATCACTTTTCACTAATTTGCCGATTGCGGGACTTCTTTAAGTGATAGGGGCTCGAAAGTTTGGTTGCAAAGGAGTTTTGAAAGTATAAAATACGAGCCAAATCGGTTACCTTTCATGTACAAGTGTGCGTTCTATCGCGTGGAATTTTTTTTTAATATTTTGTCAAGAAATACTTTCTATCAGAACATACTGTCGGTCGCATGCCACGAGATTTCTATCACTAAGGCTCGAAAGCTAGTTACGTATATTATACATGTAAGTCGTTTCAAAATGTTTAATTTATTTGTTTGTCCCTTCAGCATAAAGTTAGGTCCTCTCCTTAAAAAGTCACTTAAAACAACATTTTCTGCCTCAAAACAAAAAAATAATTATAT
The DNA here is from genome assembly GCA_037103525.1 of Ganaspis brasiliensis. Taxonomy (NCBI): domain Eukaryota; kingdom Metazoa; phylum Arthropoda; class Insecta; order Hymenoptera; family Figitidae; genus Ganaspis; species Ganaspis brasiliensis. The sequence continues at coordinate 149,159 of JAZKLR010000537.1, read as the reverse complement.
GATGTTTTGTAATGTTTTTGAATTTTATCAACAAAATGCATTAATTTTGTTTCTTGTTAACGATTGTGTTTATTAGTAATAAAATACAAAAAAATAATTTTATTTTGTTTTGATGCTGTATTCACATGAGATTAGATTCACCTCTTTTAAAAATCCCATTTGTATATTTTACAGATCGTTTTACAAGAAACTCTGAAAGCTCTTAAAAGTGCATGGATAAATGAAAAATTTGCTCCTGATGTCCTTCCACACAAAGAAGATCTTATAAACCTCATGATGCAATGTATATCAAATATAGAGCAAAACCTAAAGGACTTAGAAAAAGATGATATACGAATTACAATTCACACTATGGAGCTCAACAGAATAAGATTTCTCATCTCTAGCTATCTGAGGACTCGTTTAAAGAAGATTGAAAATAATGTTATACAAATTCTCACCGAACAAAAAAATAAAATTATAAGCAGCTCTGACAACTCGAATTTGACTAAGAGTGAACTGAAGTTTGCTCATGATTATTTTCTGAACTTTGAGACTCTAATTCAAAAAGTGGCTTTACGGCACATGCCTGATAAATTTCGAGAATTCGATTGCGAAAAGTTAACTGTAAATCCTAATTTTCAAACTCATGTATTTCTCATGGCGAACAAAGATATTAGTGGAATCATAATTCCAGATACAATGGAAGATCAAGTCGATTTCGAAGCTGGTTCACAACACATTATCCAATATGGAGTTATTTCTAAGTTCGTTGAAAGCGGCGACGTTCAATTATTATAAATATGTAACAATGTTTCTTATATTATGTTAGAAATGAGTATGTCTAACCCTTAAATATTTAATAATTTAAAATAATATTTATTTGAAGCTTTGAAATTTATTCAATGCAATTCTGTAAAACTTCATCTGATAATCTTGTATTTGTAACCTTAATGTAGCATGCATCAAGAAACCTTCAGGTCGTCTACCTGTCTGCATAGGTTCTTGCACGTCAGCAATACTGCAATTTGGGCGTGTAAGAGCATTAGTTACATAAGGAAATGTAGGAACAACAGATCGTTGTATAAAAAATTAAAAAATGAATTTAGAAAGTGGATTACTTTTTATATTAAAATATTACGGAATTTATTACTCGGTAGTACCAAATATATATGTCGTAGCCTTTTAGCGAAATCTGACACTTCATGAAATGTCTAGACGTTTCATGAAGCGCTGCCACATACTGAAATAAATATTTATTTTATTATGTGTCTAAAAATTTTAGACATTTCATGAAATGCAACTGCGAATTATGCACTTAGTGTAATGTTATAAAATTACATCATTTGTCTAATATTAAAAAGCATTTTATGAAATGACTAAGTCTTATTTACCTGATAACGAAATTTTTGAAATACAATAATGTATATTTAAAAATGTTGAAGAGCAATTAAATTAAAAAACTACTTAATAGTCGGATAATTTTGTTGAATAATCCTCTTTTATTACTACTCTTAATGCTTCACTGTTTGTTGTCATATTTCACTTAATTAAGGTAGTTCGCCGGCTGTTAAGGTAGTTCTCCGGCAGTTGTACTTGAAAAAATCGATTTTCATTTTTAGGTTGGAAATGGCAATTTTGTATGGAAATGATAAAAAAAAAGGAATTTCGAACATGTATATCTTAATTTTGAGCATCGCAAGGGGTACTGAAATTTTAACCAGATAGAAAGGACATATAAAATAACGTTTTCTCACAATTTAAAGAAAATCCAAAGAAAATCGATTTTTTCACGTATAACTGTCGGAGAACTACCTTAAATAATAATTTAAAAATATTCTTATAGGTGATAAGTACTATTTGCTTGTATAATTTAAAGGACACTGACTTAGTTGTAAACAGTTACACATTAACGAATGACTAATTGACAGGTGAAAAAGAAGGGAGGGATCAAAAATTAGATATTTGACTATTTTCGTTATCAGCTAAATAAGACTTAGTCATATAATAAAATACTTTCAAATATAATTAGACAAATAGTGTAATTTTATATCATATTACACTAAGTGCATAATTAGGAGTTGCATTTCATGAAGAGACTAAAAATTTTAGACACATAATGAAATAAATATTTATTTCACTATGTGGCAGCGCTTCATGAAACATCTAGACATTTCATGAAATGTGAAGTTTCGCTAAAAGGCTACGGCATAATTTACTTGTAAACATAACCTAAAACCCGCAATTTTACAATTCAGGCTTTGACATCAGGATGTTTTGGAACTTTTCTTCTATGGCTTACTACATTTTGGCACAATTAATTTACAAAAAATTGGAAAAAAAGCACTGAAATATACCTTCATGTTCTCAAGATTGCTAAAAAGCCCATCATCAGTGGCGAATCCACCACAGGGGGTCATGGGGGTCATAATCCCCCCCCCCCCCTGGAGCTAACTTAGATTTGCATGGGAAAGAGAGAGAGAGAGAGAGAGAGAGAGAGAGAGAGAGAGAGAGACAACACTATATTGTTGTCTCTTTCTCTCTCATGTATGACCCCCTCCAGAAACCAAGTCTGGATCCGCCACTGCCCATCACTGTGCTTGATAATAATCCGTTTTCTGTATGAAAAATGTCAAGTACTTTGTATACGATTGTATCAAACCTTTGGGATAGAATCTTTATCAAAATCAATACGTGAACTATTAATGGAATGAAGTTTCAATATATTTTAATGGGTTTTTGAATCCGCAATTGTATGTACTATCCATAAGATAGAATCCATATAAGTAGGATTCTATCGGTTTATATCGTAATTCTATCCGTTTTTTGTCTTCGTTTTATATCAGGTTTTTATCAGTGTTTTATTCGGGCTTCATCGTCTTTTATCTGGTTCTTATAGCGATTGTACTTGTTTTATATCCGGGTTTTAGCAGGGTCTTTCAAATTCTGCTACCCGGCCCCTGTATGGGTTTTATAAGGTTTCTATCTATTTTTTAGCCTGATACAAAGCAGATAGAATGCGAATAGTATCTAGATAAAACCCAGATAAAAATAGGGTTTAACTGGATAATATCGTAATTAAATCCGGTTTTTATCCGGGTATCCTTGTTTTATATCTGGGTTATGTCGGTATTCTATCCGACTTCTTAAAGGTTTTCTATCCGGTTTCTATATGGATTCTCAACAAAAAAAAATTGTATAGTTTAACTTATTTTTATTTACTTTATTTATTGGAAATGGCATTATTTATTTTTTATATCCAATGGGAAATTGCCATCGGTTACCATTGGCTAAACAATGGGCCAAGAGTGGTTGCCAATAGTTTTTCTCTTGGCAAACTATTGGTAGCCACTATTGAACCACCATTGGACCACCATTGGAATAACCAACAAATAAGTTGGTTAAATTTAATTTTACAACTCTATGAGCATAGAATTGTTTAGAAATCTCTTGCCAATATTTGGCTAAGAAGATTTCAAAATGTGTAGACACATTTGGTTTGTATTTTCAACGGTACAGGATCGGGTCTTACATAACGGAGCTGAAGCAACTCATTCATGGGAAAGACTGTCCGACGAGCGCCCTGCTGCCACTTGTCAAAATCATAATCGCGTGAGAATTCTTGGCGAGCAGACGAGGCATAAATGCAATGAGAATCTTTTAATATTTGAATTTTTCAAACATTTACGGTATTAGTCGCGTAAAATGATTTTCGTCAGATTTTTTTAAAACTTTGTACCTGTATTCATGAGGTATTTATCAATGAAATTAGATATATCCTATCAATTTTGACCACTTCTGTGCTTCAAAATATTAATTCAAAGTTCATACCTTTTACATGCAATAGCACTAAATGCATGTAAAAATGTCTCTTATATTTATTTATATAAAAGCAAGTCGTCAGATTTTCAAATAAAACTACTAAGTTACACATTGAGTTAAAATAAATCCTTTAAAAAAAAATTAATTTTATTGACCACGCCGTATAAAAAATAGGGGAGAGTCGCTAGTTGTGAGACGGGTTTTTTTTAACCTATAAATTGGAAATAGGTAAACGAAATCGTAAATAAAATACACCGTTCAAAAAGTAACTTAAATACGCAACTTTTATTCATAGACAGTGTAGTGTTCAGATGAACTCGAAAAATTTTATGATCAATTTTCCGAGCACATCTTTTTAGTCAAAAAAAAAGGTGTCCAGTTGTGAGACACTTATAAAAGAATGCTAAAATTTAAAAAATTTGGCATGAAACATTATGTTTATTATAAATAACTAAATATATTGATAATACATAATATTATATGGTCGATTCTTGCGTAACTGCCCGATTTCAAGATAAGTTTTGGTAGAAAAAAAAATTTTTTATTCAATGTTTCTCTGCATTTATTTTTCTTATTAGGGTATAATATAATTATATTTTAAACGATTTTACTACAACTATATTTATACAAAAGTAATAGCACATTTTTAAAAATTGGCTGCCATGTGGAGCTGAACCGCATCCTTTTATTGCAAATATATTGTACAAAATAAAAATTTCTTCTTGATATTTTGCTAAAACGAAAATAAATAATAAATTCATAAATTATTTAATATTCTAACAGTATTGTAGATATTAGTTAATATATATAAAATTTTATAAAAGAACAGCAAATACAATATTTAATAATGAATATTTCGTTTTATTTTTTGCATAATTTGAAATCGAGATCGAGCAGTGTAATCCGGCATTGTTAAACTACTTTATAGAATAATATTTTAAAATAACCACCACAGATAAAAAAGTTTCTTTGCATGAAGCACACTAAACACTTCATATAGGCCATGAAGCTGAAATTTTATGTGATACCATGGAGCTGAAATTTGACATTTATTCTAACCTCACTTCTAAAATATTGCAAAATAAATCTATTCCTTCTGCATATCGCTTGTTTTACATAAAACTTGAAGAAAATGGTAAAAATACTATGAAATAGTTGTTATTGTAATATAATAGTAATGACATGGAACTGAACGCTTTTTTTGTACCCATGCGATTTTCACAAAAATAAGTTTTTTTAAGTAATAATTTTTCTTTTTTAAAACTTTTTTCACATGTAATTTAGTGCTAATGAATCAAAATTGAGATTTAACTTATTAGAAGGCGTAATAACTAAACACATGACACCTTAATTATAAGTTTACAGATTGCGTTCAAAAATTGGAAAAATTGAGGGACAAAATATTTTTACAGATTCTAAGTATGAAAAAGGTATTATGAAGTTCAATATAATCCTAAATTGTTCATAAATATAGACACTTTATGCTTGAAAAAGGCTGAGTTATAATAATGATATTTTCACCGAAAATTATTAAATTAATGTTAACATTTTGCAAAAGGGACACGCCACGGAGCTGAAATTTCAGCAGTTATAGTGCAATATAGTACAAGTTATAATATATATATTTATGCACGAAAAAAATTAGTTCTAGAATAATTCTTGAATTAGTTCAAAAACTCAGGATACGAAAATAATTCGGCGATATGTCTAAAAATTTCAATAATCTTTCTGAAATTTTTCAAGTATTTCTAAAAAGATCTTCAAGAATTCTTAATAGCTGCGCGATTGGAAGATTGCTTACGCGGTGATCTAAAAGTTTTGGAACTGAAATAGAAGGCGCAGTACACTGACCAGGCCCCCATATAGCGCTTAGTTCACTCAAGTATGATTTATGCGTACAATATTACAATCGCGTGTTAGCTCAGTTGGACAAAGCGAAGAGATTTTCTGTAGTCTCAAGGAAGTGAGTTCAAGTACTCGTAGGTGAAAATTTTTTTCAAATTAAAAAAATTTTCTCTTCTTAAACGAGTTCCGTAATTCTTATTCTAAATTTCGGAAGTCTTCTTGAAATTCATTATAAGTCTTCTAGAAAAACTCTTAGGTATATGTCAAAGAATTGATAATAAGAACTCCCGAAAAATTCTCGTATCCTAAGTTCCTGTACTAATTCAAGAATTATTCTACAACTAATTTTTTCCGTGTGTATATTTGGTTTTCAGTTACTCTCATATATACCTTTAAAATTCACTAATACACTTCAGAATATATTTTTAATTTAGGTGTATTTTTTCAACGCCGCCAAGTAAGGCAGTTACGTAAGAATCGCCCATATACTAAATAATATTTATTCTTTGAAATATGACTACATATTAGTTTTCTTCATCGAAATCGCTGTCGCAATGTAGGCAAATGAAATAACTTGTGCGCATGTTCGCACACTTTAAATAATTGTTATGCTGTCAAATGTACGCAACGAACTAAACTGAACAGAGCGCTTTATGCTGCATAATAAAAAGTATAGGCTATCCCAGATGGGCGGCGCCAGCGTCTCACAACTGGTGACTTGCTGTGTCTCACAACCGGAAATTTGCGCTATTTTGAAAAAGGAAAAAAAATATTTCCAACCGTAGATTGGAACAATGCAATATTGCATCACAAAATATAAGGAAAATACTAAATAAAAATGCATAACATTTAGCTTTTCCAAATAATTAACTTAAAAAAAAAGTACTTTGCACATATTGAAAAAAAGTTTTTTAGTCGATTCTCACACACAGTGTTGGCATCTAACACAAACAATACATATATCTGCTTCAGTGTACATGAAAAAGTTGGCTCGTATAAAAAGAAATGTTTTTATGTAAACCAATCAGCCTTTTTATATTTCGTGTTAAAAAAATCGACTGTCTCACAACTGGAGCCGTCTCACAACTGGCGACTCTCCCCTACAATAATTTTAAATTTCATAATTTTTCATTTTCACGTGGTTTCATTGAAAAATGTCGTAAACGTGTGAGCAATACATCACGATAGTACATGACTCAAAATCGTGAAAATTACATATATTACATTAGAAGAGGTCACAAGGAAGCAAGTGAGTTGATATAAAAGTTTATTTATTGTTCTTTTTATTTTGCGGGAGTTTCGCGGGAGCATTTAAGCGACTAATACCTTAATCAAATAAAAGAAAAGGAATATAATAATACCGAATTTATAAACATTCTTGAATTAGTATCTCATTCTGAATATTAATAAAAAGTAATATATATGCTTAATTTTAAACAAATAATTCTTATAAATACCTTCCATAAATAAGTATTCAATTTTTAAAGATTTTAAAAACTCTTAAAGTAGTATCTTAAATTTATAAATTATTGTTCTAAATTTATTGTAACTGATATTCATTTTTTTAGAAATTATTATAAAATTAATTTATTCTGAAGAAATCAAACAGAATTTAAAACGATAAAAATTAATCTTTAGTATTAAAAATAATTAAAAATTCGTATTTTACCTTTCAATTATCAGTTACTTAAATTAAACTTTTTAAAAAAGCAAACTATTTTAAATAATTATTCACAACAATAAATATACACACAGAAAAAGAATATAATAAAAAAAATTAATAATTTTGCTTTTTTAAAACACTTTTTTTTAGAATGAGTTTTTTAGAACAATAAAAATGCACGCAGAAAACAAAACTTTTTTTTAAATTAAAAACAAAATTTCTAAATTACAAGGTTAATTAAAACTTAAAAAAATATTAAAGAAATTTAAAACATTGAAAAATATAATTACACTCAAAGTCCCATCGGTGGGGTTGATCGGGGATGGAACCCCACGGATCGAATAAGAATTTGAAGCATTTGATTCGTCGCTTCAGAGTCTCCGCTTTTTCCTCCATCCCACTTCGTCAACAAACTCCGGCGAACTAAGTAAACAGTGTTTCACCGATCGAAGTTCCACCGATGGGACTTTGAGTGTATTAAAATTTTTCTAAATTTGACTAATATATTTAAATCATTCAATTACAAAAATGACTCTTTTTCGAAATAATTGTACAGAATAAATAAAAGTAACGGCATAAAAATATTAAATTTGTTTTGAAAAAGAGAAATGAGATTTTTGCTAGTATAAAGTTAAATGAAATAAATAGTAATTTAATTCTAAAGAAATTGTACAAATTTTGTTATATTAAAAATAATATAATTTTTAATCTGAATTTCAAGTAATCAATTACTTAGATTTGACTTTGAAATACGTCAACTGTCTGTAAAGTGAATTATTACGAGTAATAAAAAAAATATAAACAGAAGAATATGAAAGTTTATTTTCGAAATAAAAATAAATAAATAAAGCATGGAAAAATTGTTAATTTAAATTTTAAAAACCCTGGCGAGCTGTGGAAACACAAGTGAGACATAACCTCACCAATTCTGTACCAGTTATGTCTTTTCTTAACGGACAGTGAGAACACAAGGAAAACATAATCGATCGTTGTGTTTCGGTTGTGTTTCGCCCGCTCGCCAGAGAAGAAACAATAGAATTTTTCAGAATAAATAAAATTAATTATATTAAGAATAACATTAAACTTGGATTCTAATTATATAATCATTTATCTTAATTTATCTCTTTTGTAAAGTTATTATATTTACGAAGAATAAATTATTATGTGTATCAACTTAGCGGAACAACGTTAAAAACAAAACACCGCATAATTATACTAATTTGTCGCTAATTAGTTGTAAAAAAAATATTTTGTCGATTTTTTATTTTTTTTCAAAAAAAAAGTGTTCTGTTAAGTTGATATAAAGTTAGCGGAACACTCATCGTAACTCTGGTAATAATAAAGATAAATGGGTGATTGTAAAATTGCGGGAAAACCTGAAGTCCCAGTTAAATAAAGTAGTTATAATTTATCTTTTCACATTTACTTTCTTTGCTAAAAGTTTTGTTTTTTTATGTTTATAATGGAGCTAATTTAGTTTTAATTTTATAATATAGGCGAGGGTGGTCCCAAACCGACCCCCTAAAAGGCAAAAGCCAAAAAGGTGCCAAAAACTTGTTTGTTTGCTGAGGTCAAATTTTTTTTCGGATATAGTTCCGAAAGCGAGGTACCTCCGCTTTTTTTGACACTACGTATACTTACGTATTTTGATGCGCTGATTACGAATATGATAATGAAAATTGGCGCAAATTTGATTTTCATGGTAAAAACCATAAAAAACCCATAAAAATTCGGTTTTTTGCAATTATTTCAATTAATATTAAAAATTTTGAAAAATTTTTTTAACAAAAGTTGTAGGCATTCCAAAAATACATATTTTAAGTTATTTGATTTTTTTTTAAATCTCTAATAGTTTGGGAGAAAATCGTTGGTGAAGTTGCTGGTTCACCAGAAAGAGCGGACATTATGACATTAATGCAAAAAACTGAAAATCAATAATAATAATAACAATAAAGGCTAGGGGCTTCGCCCCTAGCCCCGTCAGAGGGGTGGGGGAGGGGGTAACCTCCAACCCCCCGTATTTTGGTCAAAATACCGCGGGGTTAGGGTGCCACAATGAAGTGAAATGTAGACAAAGGTGGGAAACCCTATAGTTCTGTTGGTTTTTATGGTATTAATTATAAAAATGATCAAGTTGACAACTTTTTTTAAGATGATTTTCGTAAGTAGTGCATGGACTTTGGTCCATTATATATTACACGACATGAAGACCACATGTTGCGCGGCCTGCGGCCGCGCAAGGATTAAAATACCGGGAGGTTGGTGTTGCCACTGACAGTGGGGTGCCACTTTGGTCCATTATATATTACACGACATGAAGACCACATGTTGCGCGGCCTGCGGCCGCGCAAGGACCAAGATGCCGGGGGGTTGGGATGCCACTGACAGTGGGGTGCCACTTTGGTCCATCATATATTACACGACATGAAGACCACATGTTGCGCGGCCGCAGGCCGCGCAAGGACCAAAATACCGGGGGGTTGGGGTGCCACTGACAGTGGGGTGCCACTGCTAGTGGCACCCCAACCCCCCCGTATTTTGGTCCTATTATATATTATATATTATATATATAATGGACCAAAGTCGTAAGTCAGAATAATACGTATTTTACATAATGTAGAAAACCATGTATTATACGCAGAAAACCTCGAGTTTTCTACATTTACCCATCTCTGCACAACCCGGATAATATTTACAGCTGTCAAAGTAAGACTTGTAAAGAATTACCATTTAATATTGATATAATGTGGGTATTTCGTCACATTTAGGTTAATTTATGTTTTTTGCAATTATATCGTAAACTAATTGGCTTTAGTAAGGGGGGGGGGGGGGTTTCGGTTTTGGACCACCCTCACTATTTTCACATAATGTCTTGCCGATCATTCATGTCAATGAAAGCGTTTGAATTTGAATATTGTGTATTAAAGTTGAGGCAATAAGCAACAAAAAAAACTTATACTTAAATTTTTCTAAACTCAATTCAACACTTTTAATTTAAATTCAAGATAGGTCAAAAACAAAAAATATTATTGCAAAAAACTAATTTTACGTAAAATTACGAGTTACAATATTATCAAGAGATTATTACCCGTGGTCAAAATGTCAGAGTTATGAAAGTGTTCTTTTGATGGTATTCACGATTTGTCTAGTAACACGATCTCTGAGAAACAGCCCGGTTGTAAATCCGTGTACAAGATCATCTACTGAACTTGTACATGATTCTGGATAAAATCATGCACAGGTGCATTGACTTGTTTTGTGCATGAACTTGCGAATGGTCAACACACGAATTTGGAACAACGAACGTGCAAAGGAACATGCACATGTTCATGAACGCTTCTAAAGGCAAATAATTTCATGTGCATGAACATGCAGACGAACATGCACATAAATCTGTACATGAAAATGGATAATTATTTATTAAACTTTAAACGTTGCGCATTAGTTATCTATGGGAGTGAAGGCTGAGCAGTAGATTTTAATGACTATAAAAGGTAGGGGAGCACTATAAAACAAGTAACATTTGTTAATAATATTTAAAGTATAGAAAATTATGTGCATGAACATTTGCACCTTCATGCACATGTTCTTGTATCAGATTTTATTGAGCGTGCATGAAAATGTACACGTTCGTTGTTCCAAATTCACGTGCTGTCCATTCACAAGTTCATGCACAAAACAAGTCAATGCACCTGTGCATGATTTTATCCAGAATCATGTACAAGTTCAGTAGATGATCTTGTACACGGATTTACAACCGGGAGAGGGGGGTCGGTATGGTACGAGGGGTCGGTATGGTACCACCCTCCCCTACCTATTTTTTTATTTTAATACGATAACACTTCAAACGTTATTACCGTACATGTCCCAGCATACACTTTTAGTACATAAAAATTTATTATCTTCTCATTTTTCAAAGAATATGGCTAAAAAATTATTGGATCATATTAGAGATATATTAAGGTATTAAATAAAATATTTGCACTTGTTGCAAAGAAAGCAATTTTAATAAAAAAAAATTGTTCAAATTTGTCACACAATTTTTTCATGTTATGAACGTCATTACCGTACGCAACTTTTTCTTTCAAATATAAATAGTCAAAAGAAAATAACAATTACCCACAAATCAAGCGAACAGAATGACTCAAAAATACTGTAAAGTTATTATTAAAAAGCTTATTACTTTTTTGTAATTTTTTTAGTACAGAACCAGTATCAGTAAAAGTTAACCGTAATATTAATTTTCATTTCTAGTAACTTCAGTATTGTTAAGTTAATTGTTCTTGCATAAATATTAAAAAACTTTTGGCTCAGTGGTTTTGTTGAAATCATTACCGTACGTTCTTCTTCTTCTGTTTTCATGCGTTAACATTACGCATGCGTTGGCTTAATACTGGAATGATTCCTGTATATTGCGCCATTACCCGGTATGTATTTGAGAGGTAGATTGTTGCGATACAACGCGTATTTCCAGAGTCGGAACACGCGTAAGGAAATCCAAGATGATATTGAAGCGGGAAAATTGATTAGGGTGAAATTTAGATATTTATATTGGCTTGTTTTAGGAATTCAAAGATGTGTGAGAGAATTGTTGGAGAAGGATTAGAAAGGAAAATATTACTGTGAAAGGGAGCAAGACACCTGAGTGCCTTCGAGAGTCGTTGAATCAATTTTGGACGAAAATTGTTAAATCTAGGGCAGTTCCAAAGGACGTGCTCCTGGTCTTCTTCTATTTCAGGGTCACATGGACAAGCAGGGAATTAACGATATTTTTCCTGAATAAACTCCCTTTGAGAGAGTGGTGGTTGCTTCGCATTCGACAAGTAGAAACCAGTTGTTGTCTGCTAATGTGAAGCGACGCAAACCAAGGTTTTTTCTGTGGGCAATAGAAATTTTCTGTGTAAAAGGAGCCAAAATTCTTGCCTCTTGTTACAAAATACTTATGGCATTTATCGTTTAACTGATTTCGGAAAGAGTGGTCCAAATCTGAACCAGGAAGGCCAAAATTCATAAGCGGAGAGTTGATTGAAGCCAATCTAGCCGTCTCGTCAGCCAGTTCGTTACCCTCCAAGCCAATGTGGCTTGGGATCCAGACTAAGATTATGTTAAAATGTAAAAGAGATAAAGCAGCTAATCGATTTCTAATAAGAAAAATTAAGTTCGATTAAATGTTGTAAGGATTAGAGGATGAAATGCATTTCAGAGCGCTCAATGAGTCTGAAAAAATTACAACTTTTTTAAGATTATTTTCTTTGATATGGTCTAAGGTAATCAAAATTGCGAAAGCTTCAATAGAGAATATAGATGCGTGATTATTTATTTTTCAGGATTGTGTAAGGTGCTCTGAGGGACAGACAGAAGCACATCCAGCTAATCTGCCATTTCCAGACTTAGAGCCATCAGTGTAGAAGCATAAAAACTCTTTAAATTCGCTGTCTAATAAATCCTTAAATAGTAGGGGATGGTTTGGTGAATTTTTGATGACAAGGCCTAAATCGGTAACTACCTGAGGGAGAAAAGTGTGATTGCTGTAAGGAAATTCATAATAAGAATGACGAAAGGATTTATTGATATGAGGATCGAAGACCCTTGCTCCCTGATAGGCTTTAAGAAGAGTAAAGGTGTCTAGAATTCCCTGAGGATTTCTGTGAATTGATATTTGTAGTAGATTATCAATTTTGTTTGTCAAGGGATGGTTAAGATTTGAAAGAACTTTGATGATATGTTTTTTAGCTAGGAATTCAAATCTAAATTTTAGGGGTGGTTCTCAAGATTCCGCCAGCATAACATTAATAGGCGTGGATAGTCTATAACCTATGGCTAATATAATTGCTTGATTTCTAAGTTTTTCAAGTTTGCTAAACAGAGTGTTATTTTTAAAATTAAAAAAATGTGTGGTCCGTATTCCATTCAACTTCGTATTAAGGCTCTGTATATTGTGAAAAGAATAAAAGGATGAGCTCCCCACCAGGTTCCTCTCAAGACTTTTATGACGTTTAAAGTATTACCAAGTTTTTTGATGAGATATTTGAAATGGCAATCAAATGTTAGCTTATGGTCTAGAATAATTCCTAAAAAAGTAACTTGGGTAGAAGGTAAAACATCGGATTCGCCCACCCTCAGGCGTAGGTCCGGATCGACTAAATTAATATTTTGTTTATTGAAGAGAATCAGTTTTGTCTTATCTGGGCAAATTTCTAAGCCCCTAACAAATAAAAAATTCCAGATGGCGTTTAAACAATCTTGAAGGATTCTTAAGCATTGGTAACGATCTTTCGATCTAACTAGTATGACAATATTGTCAGCGAATTCAATTATGATGCACCCTGGTGGAAGAAGACTATGAAGTTTGCGAGTCTAAATAGAATAAAGTAGAGGGCTCAAGATGCATCCCTGAGGGATACTCAATGTGGTAATTCTAGGTTCTGTTAATTCACCAGTAATATTAAAAAATATATTTTTGCGCGCTATAACGTTATATATGAATTTTGCAAATTGTTATGGGGATACCAAGTTCTTTCAAATCTTTAATTAAAATTTGAGGAACCACGGTTGGAAAAGCTCCCTTAATATCCAAGAAGAGGCCAGCTGTGACCTCACCCTGTATAAATCCTGTGAAAATCTCGGTTGAGTTGAGAGATAAATTATCCGCACACGACTTGTTTTTGCGAAAGCCAAATCGCGATGACGAAAGATATAAATTATGCTCCAAAAACCAGCTCAGTCTATTATATATTAATTTTTCCATTAGTTTAAGCGTACAAGAAGCGATGGCTAAAGGGCGAAATTTGCCTGGGGTGGATTTGGGATTGAATAAGGTTAAAAAGTTGTTCCATGAAGGGGGTATAGTTCCGGACGAAAGAATGTTATTGTATATATCTAATAATATTAATTTTGATTCTAATGGGAATTCCTGAATAATTTTGTTGCTTATCTTATCCAATCCTGGAGAAGATTTTTCCTTAAGGGGTGAAATAGCTATGTTGAGCTCTGTTATATTAAAAGGCATTTCTAGAAAGCTATTTGAGCGAAAACCTTCCGGGAAAGAATCGAAAAAAGTCGTGGGCGGACACATTTCGTCTATCATTCCGTGGAATTTTTTGATAGTATCAGAGTCTGCTGAACAGGAACCTGTAGCTGGTTGTAGAAACCTATTCTTAAAACATTTAACTTCTCCCCAGACCTTTGAGATTGGGGTAGTTCTATCTAGTGAGTCACAAAATTCGTGAAAAGACTTTCTTCTAGCTTCATTAAAGGTTCTTTTTGCTTAAGCTACGCATCTTTTGTATTCTATATGTGACGCGTCGCGAAGAAAAGCACCTAAGAAGCCAAACGGCAATTTTACAGGAGAGTGAAAAGAAGCGGCGCGCGCGCCATTGGATTCTGTACAAATCGCTGATGCTTAAGTCTTAAATACGTAAAAAATATTCAATGAAAATGTTTTCTGATTTTAGATAATGAAAAAGGGATATTTAATTAACCTAATATTATTAAAATCCGAAAATCGATTTTTTGCTTCTTAGGTGCTTTTCTTCGCGACGCGTCACATATAATTTTCATAGTTAGAGGAACTCCTACATCTTTTGTTTGCTTCCTGTCTTTCTTGGACTGCATCATCACATTCAGCATTCCACCACGGTGCTGGAGTGAAAGGCTTACTTTTTGATTTTTTTATTATTTTTAGAACTATTTGAACTCGGTCTAGTGGGTTGCGGAGAAGACGATTGGATCGCCTGGTCAACACACTCCACAAATACCTCGTAGCTAGAGATAGGGTCTGTAAGAGGAGAGATTTCTTCTGACCTAGAATTCAGAGAAGTTTTTAATTTAGAGGAAAAGATACCCCAATTAGTTTATCTTAAGTTATATTTATATGAGAAAAATTTTGATATAGGAATTTGAATATCCAATTCAGTAGACACCGGATAGTGGTCACTCCCCATCAGGTCGTCCTCTACTTCCTGAAAGCAACGAGTAAATAACTGAGGGCTAACAAATGTGAGATCTAAAACTGACGGATTTTCTTTGGGTTCATTGACGAAAATAGGAGTACCTGTATTTAAGCAAATGAGGTCCAAACTTTCGATAGCTGAATAAAGTGTCTCACCGTTCGGACAATCACGAGAGCTGCCCCATAAAAAGTGATGTGAGTTAAAATCCCCACCAATAAAGATTCTAGAGGGATTAATTGCAAGAGCTGACTGAAAAAGGTTTTTCCATGTATTTTCCGGGACTCTTCTGTCGTCGGAAGGAACTCTGTGAACATTAACAATCAATAGATTGCCTTCTGTTGTGTTTATTGAAATAGTAAGAGTTTCTAAAAAGTTTTCAATATTGATGATATTTGAAATTTTTGTGAATTTAATTTTTTTCCTAATTGCGATTGCTAGACCACCTCGAATAAAGTTTAGTCTATCAGCTCTGATAATGTTAAAATCGGAAGTTAAAAAAAAAGATTTGTTTGGTTTTAGGAATGTTTCGCAGAAAAGTAAAATGTCGTACTCCTTCAGAAAACGCAAGATATCTTGCTTTTTTCCAGAAATACCGCGACAATTCCACTGTAAAATGTTTATATTGCTTAAAGAATCCATTTTAAGGCTTGGAGAAAGAGTTTGTCAAGATAGATACTTTGTGTGATAGGTTATTTAAGGTATTGTTAAATTCAACTGAATTAGGCGGCAGATCTGATACAAATATATCCAGTAATTTGGTGAGATTGAGAGTTAATTTATTTATTACTGTTGTGGCATTGAACTCTGCTGACTCCTCAAGAGGAGCGCCAGCAGAAGGGATGAAAGGATCATCGGTACTAGGGTTACTTGGTTGGGTGTGATTTCCTGAAAACGTTGCAGCTCCTGAATCCTGGGGTGGGCGAAGAGCAAAACCTTTAGGAAGAGAGCTGGGAAGTCTAGTTGCGTACAAATGAGAATACGGCTGTTTACTTTTTGTGTTTTTGTTGTCAGCGGTTGTTTGTTTGTCGTGAAAAGATTTTTTATTTACAGAAAGTGGTTGGTTATTTTTGTTTGTTGAGGTGTTGATCGTTTCTGATGACAAATTAAAATAGGAATTCCTAGCTTGTTTGGGAAAGTTTTGTGGAGTAGGAGTAGAATAACAATCCCCGAGCTCAGGGAAGTTGCTGAAATTAAACTCTACTGAAGGGCGCGAAGCAGCCCTCTGATCGGTACGTTTTGATTTCTTTGGATGAAGTACTTTCCTTCGCCTCAGAAAACGTTAAGCCGTGATTGACCGCATAGCTTCGAAAGTCTTTTTGGAAAATAAATTCGGTACAATCTGGGTTGTTCGGCAAATGAGGACCTTTGCAGTGAACACATTTGGGTTCTTTGTTTATTAGAGAACACTGAGCACTTTCTTCGAGGGCTGACTCGCCACATTGTTTACATTTGCTTCCCGATTTGCAATGCTTGGTGACGTGACCGTATCGCAGGCACTTCCAGCACATCTTGACAGGTGGAGAATAAGGTACAACATATACGGAAGCATTGAAAATAGCAACTTTGGAGGGAAGAGATTTGGTGTTAAAAGTAAGCAAGACACTGCGTGAGGGCACGTATTCTGGTTTGTTGGTTTCGCTTTTAAAAGTTTTTCTCGACAGGCGTCGCACTCCGATAACGGAAGATTTGTTGTGGTGAAAACCTAAAATTTCGAGGTTATCTTTCAACTCTTGGTCTGAGATATCATTCGGGATGTTCCTAATAATACCTTGAGAGGAGACAAAGTGAGAGGGAATAAAAGCTTTGAGGTCTTTATCTTCTAGTGACCTGTCATCTTAAATGGCATTGGCTGCGCTAGCCGACTTAGTAAATACCGCTAGTTTACCATATCCAGAAGAAGAAGTTTAGATTATGATCTTACATTCGCCCTTTAGTGATTTATCATAGCGCAGATTGCTGAGGCTTTGAAATCCAAGGCTCGTGCTCTGAGAAGAACGAACGTCCTGAGACAAATCAACGTTTTGATCGTCGACCATCATCTCATCCGAGCACTCATTCGTCAAAGACTCATGAGACCCGCCTCATCTGCGTTTTTTATTTCCCTTATTAACAGAGCTAGTTTTTAGTTGCAGAAGGACATCTGAAGGATTGGAATTCCCGCCTTTAATAGATGACATAGTTTTGTGAAAACGGGACACCGCACGAACTTGCGGGCCCTAGGCGTCCAAACGCCGTTTTGAGGTCAGGAGTTCCGAAATGCGCGTACAAGTCAAAAGAAAACAAACTTCGCGTAGTAAGAACGTAATAATACAGCTCTACGGCTGCCACCGCGGCTCCGCGAGCACGAAGTCAAAGATTAACACAAATTTACACCGAATTACGAATTTAATACTTTGGAAAGTCTAATTCGCGTTAGCGCGTCACACCCAATCATCTGGCGGCGGAACACAGTACCTTACCGTACGTTAATACGGAATAACAGTTTTGCGCATGCGCGTGGCTACTCGCCTGGAACGTCGGGAATTTAAAAGTTAACATAACCTTTAAAAATGTTTATTTTGATGGTTGTTTAATTTTTATTCGTTTTAAAAATAATTATATTTAATAAAGATAATTTTTAATGATTAATTGAATTAATTGTATTTGAGATTAATTGATTAATTGAGATGAATTAATTGTATCAACTTTTTACATTTTCTAATTTTCTGGTAACTTGTTTAATATTATTTAAAATTTTTATTTTACAATCTATTTAACCTCAAATCTTACTCCTTATTTCAATAATAAATACTGCATTTATTTCTTGCTTTTAAAACGGCCCCTTCGAAAATTATTCATTTTAGGAATAATAGAATAGATTTTTATTAATATTTATCGCATTATTTATCATAATTAAATTTCCACTTTTCAGCTAAGAGTTTTCCTTTATTTTGACAATCACCCAAATACGCTTTCTCTCCGTAGGAATTTGCTAATTTTTGTCGTAAACATACAAATAATTACATTTTCAAAACAAAAAAAATTTTTGATAAAAAAATTTCAAAACTATTTTTTAATTTTTTTTTTATTATGTTGTAATTTTTAATAATTTTATCTATGACGTAAAAAGTTACAAAAACAAGAAACATAAAGCAAAGAACATTTAACAATAAAAATTAATAAGTTGTCACAATATCATACGTGAATGTGCCTATCAATGAACCCCGCATTTTTTAGTACAGCACAGATAATTTCTGTCATTACATAATCAAAGACGATAGAACTTCACATTTAAAATCAAACCAAAATGGACAAACTTAAATTTCAATGTTAAGTGCACAAAACTTAACAGTTTTCGCCACCCTGGCACTGAAACCTGAGTTTTTATTTAATTCTTAACTTTCAATGTTAAGTGCACACAACATGACACTAATCGCATCCCATCCACTGAAACCCTATATTTTAATAAATTTCTAAGTTATTTTCGTCACGACAAAATAAAAGATAATTGAACTTAACATTTGTTAACTTTCGTTGTTAAGTGTACAACACTTGACACTGTCGCATCCTAGCCACTAAAACTCGATTTTTTTATTAAATTTCTAGCTTATTTTTTTCACGACCAAATAAAAGATGTTAGAACTTAACATTTTCAGTCAAACGATAAAATTTAGGAACTTAACTTTCGATGTTAAATGCAAAAGTCACTCATGGCGTGCAACTTAACCTTATTTAGTGAGAGCACATAAGCACGCAGATGCGTCTTCAATTGAGAAACATTTGTGTTGAACGCCGTGCGGAGCACATGCGTGAGGACAGAATGCAAGCACCGAGTGAGTGCATATTGAAGATCACACAAATGGGATGTAAATAATTAAATAATTTATGTTTCATTTGTTTATTGAAAAATAAACAGTTTTTGATTTGATGAGTTGAAAACGTACCGATTGTTGAAAGTGGTCGTTAGTTGCGCCGGTTGTTCATAGATCCGAATTCAATTATAATGCATAGGATAACGCACAGAAACGTTATTTTTGCTTATGACAATTACTTAAATCATATTTAATTACTACCCTATTGAAAAAAGCGATGTCGAATACGACATCAAATTGGTATCGAAATCGACGTCGAAAACCATGTCAATAGAGACATAGAAAATGACATAGAAAGTGACGTCGAGAATGATCCCTGCTAAGAGTAAAAAGATAAAAAGAGAATGAAATATGAGGATAGAAAGAGATCACAATTTTTCTATCCCTTTCATATATCCATTTTGCGTTCCTAAAACACTATGCCTTTCTTTCTCTAAACTTCTATCTTTTCTCTTCGTATTTTTATCTCTTTCTATTCCCTTTCTATCATTTTCTGAAAGAAATAAATCTCTTTCTATCCCTTCGTCTATCTACTATTTTTATCTCTTTCTATCCCTTTTCTATCCCCCTTTTTTCTCTTCTATAAAAACTGAATCTCTTTCTATCCCTTCGCCTGTCTACTATTTTAATTTCTTTCTATCTCCTTTCTATCCTCTTCTTTAAAAACGTAATCTCCTTCTATCACTTCGCTTATCTACTATTTTAAACTCACAAATACTTTAGTATTTTTATATAAACTTAAGTATATATATACTGAAAAATCGTCGGCTACGAAGAAGCGATCCCTAGCCACGTGAGAATTGATACTTATTAACCTAAGGACCCTACCAACTGAGCTAACGAACGATATACTGAAAAATCGTTCCTCTACTTGACTACCTTTTATTACTCTTACCCCTGTGTCCTTTAATCTTTCTCTTTTATCTTTTTCTATCCCACATCGTATTTATATTTTTAGGGATATCTACTGGAAATTGAAACAGGAATAATTGTTATATTAATAAATTAACTTTTAACTTTAAAAACTACGTTTAAATTATTCCTACACCTCACGCGGCCGGGTTCAAAGCTGTGAGGGTTCAAACTTTAACTTTATGATTTTAATACCCGAGCGCCTGTCGACAAAAGATCGATATATTTACCAATGAGTATCAAAATTTATATTAATCAAACAAAATGAGCAAGAGAACCTCAAGGCAGGTAAAATGGGTGAACCCAGTAATAAAAAGAGTATTTGCGGACAAAAGGTATATTTTATTAAGAACCTACTAACAGTTTGACCAAATACAGTCGACACTAAATCCATGTAATTATCCTCACACACACAATTTCGTATAATTTCGAGTCGACTCTTTAAGTTTAAAATTTCATACCATACAGTACACGTTACAACCCAGGAATGCCATGCTTGTTGGCTTATCGACCCGTGTCCCTGTTGATCAGACGAGCACGCAGGCGCAACGTCACATGACCCCCAGGGTCGCAATTGTCGACTCAAGTTTCCCAGCATCTCCACTTTAAATAATAATAAAAGTTAAACAAATTGGAGTGCTGAGTCACCAGAATTAAAATCCTGTCACACTCTCCCCCTTCAGAGGTGACGATATAACGACAATTTCAACTGAAAGAGGACAACATCTTTTAAATAATAAGTAACATCATTTAGAAAAATTGTCCTGAAATTTAGAGGCAAATTTAATATTTCGAAAGTAATCCGAGGATCGAATTTCGACATTATCTGCTTTAATTGTTCACGAAACACTGGTGGATATTGCATCCGCTCAAATATTAATCGAGCTCTACATGCAAACTCCGCGAGCGTTTCAGTTTTTTCGAGTTTAAGATCTTGTATTTCAAAAAGCAGATTTGCGTCATCCTTTTTAACCCCCCACTCGTACCGAAAAGCTCTTGCAAAGTCCCTCCAGGTTTGCCACGATGCTTTGTTTACAAAGTACCAGGCATTATAAGGTTCTTCAAAGACTTTAAATAGATACGGAACGAAATGGTCTCTATTTATTCTGCTAATATTCAAATGATCCTTTAAGATCAACAAAAACCGTTCCGGATCACTTTCCGTTTTTGGAAAAGAAATTTTCCAAGACGCAATGATCTTTCTAATTTTCGCCGAATCAATATTTTCATCATAGAAATTCATAGCGGAACAAGGATCCTGTCCATTTGTTAAAATTCTCTGATAACAATCTTCCGTTATAAATGTCTCCTCGTCGACCACTCTACCGTCTCGTAAAATTGTACTCAACACGATACGTATTAATTTCGGAATTTCTGAAGATGGTTGACCAGCTCTAGATTATGTATTCAGAAACTGTGAACATTCATCTTCACGAAAATCTGTCTGAGTTGAATGACTCGGTGGCTCATTCAACCCTCCGCGGGACCCGATTGCATCACTTAGGGATCCGTAAACCAATGTAGGCCGTCGACCGAAATTGACATCTTGTCGATTACAAGGATCGAACATTTGTCTGTTTCTTGTGTTTTGGTCTCCTATTCTAAAATTATCCCGATAAGGTACGCTACTTTCATCCATGTTCATTCGCGGTTCTTCGCGATCCCCTCCCCCTTCGGACCGTACGTTATCGGTCTCTATCTTATTTTAATGGGAGGTGGCTTGTGCACCATTGACGATAATTAACTAAGACACGAAAAATAAATTCAAAAAAATTATATGTTCAAGTTCAAATCAAATTGACGAAAACGATTAAATAATTTACGAGTTAAACCCGTAAAAAAACAAATTTTAAACGCCTTGCCAATACGAATCTCAGGTGTAATATTTATTTATTTTATTTATTTTTTTTTTTTAACGTAAATTTCAAAATAATAAAAAGAATCACTAAATTTCTTTTTTTTAAATGATATTACAAACAGTAAATCACAGGTGCAACCGTTTATAATCATATCAGGTACCCAAGCAAAGATAGCAAAATTCAAAATATATAAATTTATTTAATTCAATAGTGTTTTGAAAAAACTAATTAATGAGAAAAAATAAATGTACTAATTAATCAATTTTATTTCTAGAATATTAACTAAGAAAAAAAATTTAAGTAAAAAACAAAAATTTAATAAATAAAAAGATTTTTTTTTTATTTATTTTTTCCCTTTATTAATAGATATAAATTACAAAAATAAAATTTACATTAAAACTATAAGTCTATTTTAGTTTTTAATAAATCAGAATTTAATTTTTACTCAGATTTTAACTTTTATTTTTAAAATAATCTTTTAATACCTTAATTGAATTCCCTTTTCACACGTTTCAAAAGATAAGACGAATCGAAGCCTTTGTTGTCGACCAATTAGGAAAAGTTAATG
This sequence comes from Ganaspis brasiliensis, assembly GCA_037103525.1. Taxonomy (NCBI): domain Eukaryota; kingdom Metazoa; phylum Arthropoda; class Insecta; order Hymenoptera; family Figitidae; genus Ganaspis; species Ganaspis brasiliensis. Next base: position 126,708 of record JAZKLR010000537.1, on the reverse strand, counting down.
CCCTATTAATTACTAATAAGGAAATATATAAATTTCACAACAGGCATCAAATTCTGTCAACAACTGAAAATTAATAGAATTTTGCTAATTATATAAAATAATAATCAGCTTTTACAAATAATTACTCTATAACAAATAAATTAATAACAATTAAATATTGAAAAAAAATAATAATCCAAATAAGCACATAAATATTCAAAATATAAATCTTCAATAAATTTCAATATATCAAAATGATTTTACAATTAAATGTTTTCATAAATATCTGCCTGGCACTAGAGCAAGATCTTAGAACCAGCAAAAAACGTATTGTCTTGTGGTCAGAGCAAAATCTAAACCGGTCGACAATTTCTACAATTTAGTTTCAAAATAAATAATTAAAATTTTTAAACCTTTCGTATCAAATACCGCGAAATATAATTTGAAAAACTTTAATTTGTTGGTCAGGCGCATCCGTGGTTTAACGTGCGGTTCCCACCTGTACAGGTATATACCACACCGGTCCGCCTACGGTTCCTTCACGGGGTCGTTAACGGTGACCAGGCGCGGCATTGTGCAGTGCAAGACACCCCGAATTGCAGACGGAACTCCTGTTACCTTTAAGTTCACATTTCGCTAGCCGTTCGCCTTACTAACCCCGAGCTCAACTATGTCACTCGGACCCTTCGGGCTACTAGGGAGCTAATCTGATCACCGCCAGGTCAGCCTGCCGTACATAACAAGACAGGATCGAATTGCAGCTGAGCTTCTGTTACCTTTAGGTTCACGTTTCGCTAGCCGTTCGCCTTACTAACCCCGGGCTCAACTATGTCACCCGGACCCTTCGGACTACTAGGGAGTTACTCTGGTCACCGCCGGGTCATCCTCTCAGTACGCTACACATGCCTACCGATTTTCGCACTAAGGTGGATTGCCCTTAGTGTGACCCCTCGGTGGGGGGGCGGGTACCTTCCAGACCCTCGCAGTTTGTGCATAACTGCTAAACCGAGTCGAAACATGCGACTCACACATCGACACTTCAGGCACTGACTCCTTAACGTTATTCTCGTCAGGCTCAAGTATTCTTCAGCATCTTGCTCAAGCATAGAGCTTTCAACCACTGCCACCACGAGTCCTAATTTGTTGGTCAGAGCAAAATCTTATTTGCTGCGACTTTAATTGTCGAAATGGACTTATACTACCAAACGACAAAAGTTTGTCAGCATGGACTTACACTACCATACTGACAAAAGAACCTAAAAACCTTTAATTTTCCAATTGTTCGTCAACAGAAGAATTTTTACAAAATTAAAATGAATGTCGATTGTTGTAGCAAGATACGAACAAATTCAACGTCAAAATATTATAAAATAAATCTGTCAACTAAAAACAAATAATCCAATGACAAGCTGCAGCAAGATGCAGCCAGTCAATTTTTAAATATATTCAAAACATCAATTTTCAGAACGTCGTCTAATGTAGCAAGATACAAATAGTTTCAAACGTCCAAAAAAAATAATACAACATAAATAATTGTCAATTAACAGTAGCAAGATACATATCAAATTGAACTTCTCGAACAACAAAATTATTTAAAAACACGTCGACTAACAGTAGCAAGATACATATTATTTCAACGTTAATTCAAAATAAAACACAAAACAATTTTGTCATTAAATAAAATTTTTGATTCCTGGATTGCAACTTTCAAATGCTAATAATGACCGTTAATCATTCACCGGAACACCATCAACAATTCGAATTTACAACAATTTTTATAATTTTCATTAAATAATTTCAAAACAACATTTTTAACAACATTTTTAAATTTTCGAACGTAAACAATGACCGTTAATCATTCACCAGAACACTGTCGACAATTCGAATTTTTAATAATAATTTCCATAATAAAATAATTTTCAATAAATAGTTTTCAATAAATAATTTTCAATAAACAACATATAACCACATTTATTATCGGACAACCATATAAATCACAAATATCAAATCTGGAAAATATTTTAATAGAACCGAATTTTAAAGTAATATTAAATTCACTTTAATCGCCAAGTCTCATGTAAACAGATGACTGGACGGCCGTACACAAAAGAATATAAACACAATGACTTAATCGTCGACCGTTCAAGTGCAGAAATACACTTTTACAGACTTAAAAATTTTCAAATAAAATCAAAGCTTCACAAATTTTATATAAAAATATTTAAATAAACAATCCCAACGGCCCCACGTTGGGCGCCAATTGAAACATGAATAATTGTTATATTAATAAATTAACTTTTAACTTTAAAAACTACGTTTAAATTATTCCTACACCTCACGCGGCCGGGTTCAAAGCTGTGAGGGTTCAAACTTTAACTTTATGATTTTAATACCCGAGCGCCTGTCGACAAAAGATCGATATATTTATAATGAGTATCAAAATTTATATTAATCAAACAAAATGAGCAAGAGAACCTCAAGGCAGGTAAAATGGGTGAACCCAGTAATAAAAAGAGTATTTGGCGACAAAAGGTATATTTTATCAAGAACCTACTTACAGTTTGACCAAATACAGTCGACACTAAATCCATGTAATTATCCTAATAAACACAATTTCGTATAATTTCGAGTCGACTCTTTAAGTTTAAAATTTCATACCATACAGTACACGTTACAACCCAGGAATGCCATGCTTGCCGGCTTATCGACCCGCGTCCCTGTTGATCAGACGAGCACGCAGGCGCAAGGTCACATGGCCCCCAGGGTCGCAACTGTCTACCCAAGTTTCCCAGCATCTTCACTTTAAATAATAATAAAAGTTAAACAAATTGGAGTGCTAAGTCACCAGAATTAAAATCCTGTCACAAAATAAAGAGATAGAAATCTTATCACATTTTACCTTTTCTATCTCTGTTATAGAAAGAGATACAGAAAAGGTATAACTTTCAATTCCGACTCTATACCTTCATATCTCTTTCTGTCGACTCCAATCTCTTTCAATCTCTACCTTAATCATAATGATCAGCTTTCGCTATTAATCACCTTTTCCCTATAACTTTCAATCGCTAATCTCTACCATCCTATTACTTTCTATGGCCTCCAATCTCTTTAAATCTTCACCTTAATCTATGAAACGTAAGTTAGTAGAAATAAAAATTCGAACAAATGAAAATTCGGACAAGTGGATATGTTGCCAATAAAAAATACGATTTGTTTAAAATTATGTTGAATGAAAATTTTGTTAAACTAAAAGTCGATTAATAATTAAAAGATTTTTTCAATAAAAATGATATCAAAGAGAATGGTAATAAAAATAAAAATTCTATTGAATAAAAATTTGATGTTCTAAAAAATCTGTGCAATTACAATTGGGAGTGATTTAAATTCAGTTTAGTTCTATAATATTAAATTGACGATAAATTGACGATAACAAAATTGTATTGAAAAATAATTTACCAGATTGAACATAAAAAGGAACAATGAATTTTTGATGACCAAAAATGCAGCTGAAAAAACACGCCTTTATTTCTGTTTGATTTTTTAATTCAATATTTTTGTTTAGATTTAAAATTATTCGCACATTACCTAATCTGTATGAGAATGTTGTTACCTTTATTTTAAGCTTGTTTCTTGTGATTAAAAAAAGAACCTTCTGTGTTTGAAAAAGGTCCAGGTTATAAAATTAGCATTAAGAAAATCAGAGTTATTATTGTGATTAGAAAATTAACTTTTCAAACAAAAAAACAAACAAAAGTGACTGATTTAAAAGCGAATTAATTAGAAAAAGTTAGGTAAATGATTTTGAGAACGAAGAAGTAAAAAAAAATTGTAATTATATTAAAATAAAATTTAATATATAAAAAACATCTGTTACAAAGAAGCGATACAATTTTTGCTTTAAAACAAATTACAATTTAATTTAAAGAAAATACAATTTTTTTAAATCACTAAAGTTAAATTTTGTCTTCAATTAAGTTAAAATTTTAGATTTAAATAGTTTTATTTTTAGAGCACAAAAATACAGCATTTTTTGTTAAAAGAAAAAAATAGATTAAATTAAAATTATTTAAGAATAAAAAAGTGAAACAAGTTTTTTTTTAAATTTACTAAAATTAAAATTGTAGTTTAAAAAATTACAATTTTTGTTGTCAACACAAAAAATGAAGCAATTTTAAGTTATTATTGTGGATCAAACCATAAAAGATACTTTACTTAACTTTTGTAAAGTATATTTGGAGTTAAGAAAGTTTTATTTGATAAAATTTTAAAAATTGTTGGAAACGGAAAAGAAACCCGATTTTAGTTTTATATAATTAAATTACTTTAGAAGTTGCATTAAAAGAATACAAAACATTTTTTGTTTGAAAAAATGTAAACTTTTCTTGGGTTGAAAAGTTCTTATAAGAGAAAAGGAAATATGATTTGGGCGACAAAATTCCACCTTAACGCGATCTACATACGGACCTGTCGACATAATCAAAATGTACATTTCTCCTCGTTGTCACTTTTTAGTAGCTCAAGATACAAATGTTCACGCTGCCGCCATCTGTCGCTTAACTTCAAAAGCTTGCTCAGCCGCAATAAAGCTTTAGATCAGTGACGGCGCAGCGTCGATAACTCGCGATAGTGTCGATAAGTGTGTTTTTTTAATTTGCGATGTTGATTATTTATTTGTGCTTTTCGGGATTTCAGTTAGAGTTTTGAACGTGTGGATTATCTCATAACATTACTTTTACTGTGAGTATTTAATTTAATAATTTTAACACTCAAATTTGACATTTCAAACACAAAACATACACCCACATTTCTTGCTTTTTTTATGATATTTAACTGTTGATTCCTAAAAGTCCCAATTTTAATGTCCTCTTTAGGATTAAATTTATCATCCTCGATCATAAAACTGTACATTTTCTGTTAGTAACATACACATTTCTCAAAGAATCTAAATGTGTCAAGTGACAAATCTACATTACCACTCGACTTTAAATCTTACTTCAGAAATTTCCGGAAATTTCCATGTTTTAATTTTTTGATGTTTTCTCTCTTAAAATAATAAATTCCAAGTTAAATCCGCATAGGAATCAACAAAAGTAACTCCCTTTGTCGAAATTATTATTTTATAACACCATTTTCGACATATTTCTTTTTATTTTCGGCATAAAACCAAACCGGGAACAAACTGGGACCAAACAGGAACTTTCGTTGGTTCCAGTTCGGTCTCGCTCGTCCGCCAGGGCTACCTTAATCACGATGACCAGCTTATCGCCATCAATTATCTTTTTCATATAACTTTCATTCCCTAATCCATATCAGCTTATCCCTTTTTATTCCCTTTAATCTCTTTCAATCTCCATCTTAATCATCATGATCAGTTATCGCAAATAATTACTTTTTCCCTATAACTTTCAATCTCTAATCTATACCTTTCTATCCCGCTCTATCCCTACCTTAATGGACATAGCAACTTATCGTTTTTAATAACCTTTTTTCTATAACTTTCTATCCCTTTCTATCTCTTTCTATCCCTTTCTATTCCTTTCTATTCCTTTCAATCCCTATCTATCCCTTCGTATCCCCTTCTGAAAGAACATGATCACTCAATGATTACTAAAAGTAATAAAAGAAATATGATAGAAAACGATAACTGATTGTGTTAATGCAGGTGGGATAAGAAGCGATACAAAGGTATAAATCAGTAACAGAAAGTTATAGTAGAAAGGTGACTTAAAGTGATAGGCGATAGTATGTACTTTCTATCGCTTCTTATCCCATCGGCATTAACATGATCAGTTATCGCTTTTCATCACTTTTCTTTTATTACTTTCAGTAATCTGTTGAGTGATCATGTTCTCTCAGAAGGGGATAGGAAGGAATAGAAAAGGGTAGGGAAGGGATAGAAAGGGATAGGTGAAAGATTGAAAGTTATAGAAGAAAGGTAATAAAAAGCGAAAACCGATAATGATGGTTAGGGTGGGACTCGTGGGACTTTCATGGATACTGAGAAATTAAACTTTAAAGACGTAAGGGAAAGGGAGAACGCGAACGGGAACTCTGCAAGGCCTGTTGCGGAGGAGGCTCATTCAGAGAATCCTGGCACCAATCCAGCAGAATCGTTAACTGCTGGGTCGGGACACGAAAGTGAACCATCCAGTATATTAATGGGTAACGTGCAGAACATGCTGAGCAATCTTTCTGTTGATAGCGGGAAGAAAAAGCTCAGCGGTGCTGCGCGAAGAAGACTGAAACGTGAAAAACTGGGGACTTTGCAAAAAGAACCCAAGTCGAGTAGCGCAAGATCGGACAATCAACCGGGGAGGGAGGACTTCAAGGGGGACGGGTCTGCGAAACGCAGAGCGGACTCCGAGAATACTCCAACTTCTCAGAGAGCTGTAAAAAGGACCAAGGGCCCTTCACCGGGAACTTCGTCCTTTTTACAGGCAGCACAGACCTCGTTAGTCTGTGCAATCATCACAGATGGTGACCCTAAGGAGGGGTTGACGATTGACAACCTCGACCAAATTCGGGCAGCTATCTGGGATGAAATTAGGAAAACCGCCGGATCTTTTCCCAGATACGGCGATGTTAAGCTCTCGCGAGGGGCGTTCATTGTCGAATGCCTGGATTCTGACACTCGGGAATGGATGAATGTCCATGTACCGATGGTCATTCAGGCTATGGGTGGGACCGCGTTAAAAATCGTGGAACCCTCAGAGCTCCAAAAAATGGTCAGGGTGGTTGCCTGGGTCCCAGGACCCTCTGTGAACCGGGCAAACATCCTAGACTATCTAGGGAAACAAAATCCCGGGATTGATACATCCTCCTGGAGGATGTATTCGTGTAGCGGGGAGGGATTGGCTGCGACGAATAAGGTCACAGGATGGACCCTCGCATTAGGGTCCTTTAAGAATGAAGTTGAAAAGGCAAAGGCTTCTAGTTGGAGGAGTTTTTGCGAAGATATAGAAAAGGTACCTAAAGTTGTAAGACTCCATAAAATCCTATCTAGAGACCCTATGGCCAAACTCAAATCTATCAGACTCCCAAATGGGCTTTTTGCTCAAACAAAGGAGGAATGCTTGGAGCATCTGATGAAGGTCAACTTCCCAGACTTCAAAGAAATAGACGATAACAATGGGAATCAAGGAGCCAATGTATTCCGATGTAGTCGGAAAAGTTGGAGACTTGCCTCAAAAATCGTCACTCCTGAAGAAGTAGATTGGGCTATTAGCTCTTTTGAACCCTTTAAGGCACCAGAGAGAGATGGTGTATATCCGGTTCTTCTTCAGAAGGGCTTAGAGCACATCAAAATCCCCCTGACCAAAATTATGAGGGCCTGTGTGGCTCTCGGATACACACCCGAGAACTGGAAAAGGACTAAAGTAGTGTTTATTCCAAAGGCCGGGCGAGCAGGTTACACTGCTGCCAAGGGGCCATCCATAAATTACGTAAGACGTTTTTTCGGTAATTTGAACCCCCCACCCCACGTAAGATTTTTTACATACATTAGCGCCATTTTTTCTATTGGTCGTAAGATTTCCTGGACCCCCCCTCCCCCCTAAAAGTCTTTTAGGTTATTTATGGATGGCCCCCAAGGACTTTCGACCAATCAGTCTAACATCCTTGTTACTTAAGGCTCTAGAAATACTGTTTGACAAGCACATTAGGCAGGAATGTCTAATTGACAAACCTCTTCATTCAAGCCAACACGCTCACTGCGCAGGATTCTCTGTAGAAACTGCTCTGCAGGCGGCAGTCGGGAGAATTGAGGAAGAATTAAGTAATGGGGGATATGCGGTGTGCACCTTTCTAGACATAGAGGGGGCATTCCCAAGCACTTCATGTCAAGTTATATGTGAAAAGGCTAGGAACTGCGGAATACCTGAACCACTTATTAAGTGGGTCAGTAGTATGCTGCGGGGACGTTGCCTTGAGGGGAAGCAAAACTGAAAGGTTTTGTCTCTAACGGTTGCCCACAAGGAGGGGTACTATCCCCCTTACTGTGATAAGGGGGATAGTACACCACTTCGAGGTGATTTTGAGAGGTTTCTACTTGGAGGTACTTCTGCAATTGATGCAGACAGCCCTAAGGATCGTGAGGAGATGGTGCGATCAAACTGGGCTGTCTGTGAATCCTCAGAAGCCGAACTTAGTAATCTTCACTAAGAAATATAAGGTCCCGAAACTAAAAGGACCTGTATTTTATGGAAAAGAAATTGCGATTACTATGTCGATTAAATATCTAGGAGTCATTCTGGACAGTAAGTTGAACTGGATTGAACATTTCGAGAATCAGCGCAATTAATTTTGCACTGCCTTTTGGATCTGCAGGAGGGCGATAGGATCATCCTAGGGGCTAAGGCCGAACATGGTATATTGGTTATACCAGATGGTTCTAAAACTTAGATTCCTGCACGCTGGAATAGTCTGGTGGCCCAGAACCAAATTAGCTACGGTTAAAGGTAAACTGGAAAGTCTCCAGGATATGGTTTTTAGGGGAATTACTGGAGCTATGAGAACCACGTCAACTGCGGCGTTGGGATTTATGCTCTCAGAAGAACCCTTACACGTCTAAGTTGTTGCCAAAGCGGCGCTCACTATGAGCAGACTTAAAGCACAAAAAAGATGGAAATCCGGGGGAATTCATACCAAATTCCCAGGCTCCATTCTATCCATTCCTGAAATTAATATGGAACAAGATAGAATGACAAAGAAAGTCAAATTTAAACCTTTATTCCAGGTCGTTATCCCTTCTAGAGAAGACTGGAAAAAGGGCTTTCCACTTGATGGGGACGTGTGGTACACGGACGGCTCCAAAATGAGTTGTGGTACGGGTTCCGGTATCTACCGGAGTACTGGCTGCAATATATGTCAATTTCATTGGGACACTTCGCTACAGTCTGGCAGGCTGAAGTTTGCGCAATCCTTTCTTGTGCACAAATGATCCTTGAAAAAGAAACATTTGTCAGAAGGATAAGCATATGTGTGGATAGTCAGGCAGCTCTAGCAGCCTTGAAAAATCCAGTAGTCGAATCAAAACTGGTCTGGGAATGCCGCAAGGCACTAGACGATCTTGGTTCGAGGAATAAGATATCATTGATCTGGATACCTGGTCACTCAGGGATCAAAGGTAATGAAAGGGCGGATGCTCTAACTAGAATAGGGTCAGAAACACTGATGATAGGACCGGAACCAGCTCTAGGCATTGTGCCGAGCGGGGTTGAGGGAGCTATAAATCGATGGGTGCAAAGAAAGCATGAAGCCCATTGGGCTGGGACTGAGGTGGGAAGGCAAGCAAAGAACCTTTTGGGCTTGAAGCTCAATAGGAAACTTTCACAAGAACTTCTTAGTCTCGGTAGGGCCAGGGTAAAAACCGTGGTTCAACTGCTCACGGGGCACGGCGTTCTTAAGTACCACCAATTCAAAATTGGTAGAATAACATCAGCAAGATGCAGGAAATGTGAGGGAGATGACGAAACATCAACCCACATACTATGTCAGTGCCCAGCTCTCGCTGAGGCTAAACGGGCAAGCTGGGGATTAGCCTTTACCAATCCCGAGTATGTTACAAGCTTAGCCTTGAAAGAGATCCTGAACTTCTGGGAAAGGACAGGTCTCTGAATGGGGTGAGTTTGTTTAGAGCATATGGTTGGGCGGGTACAATGGGTATTTACCTAAGTGTCCACTTCTTCTAGTGAGAACCCTATGTTAAGCTCGGTTTAGATTAGATTAGATTAGATTAGATAGGTTATTGAAAATTATAGATGAAAAGTGATTACAAGGGAAAACTCATCATTTTCATTCAGGTGGGGTTTGGAAATGATATGAAAGTATTAGTTCATAATTGAAAGTTATAAAAAGGGTGATTAAAAACGATAAGTTGCTATGTCCATTAAGGTAGGGATTGGGCGGAATAGAAAGGTATAGATTAGAGATTGAAAGTTATAAGGAAAAAGTATATATTTGCGATAACTGATCATAATGATTAAGATGAAGATGAAAAGAGATTGAATGCAATAGAAAGGGATAGGATGGTAAAGATTAGAGATAGAAAGTTATAGAGAAAAGGTGATTAATAGCGAAAACTGATCATTATGATTAAGGTAGAGATTGAAAGAGATTGGGTCCATAGAGACAGATAAAAAGATATAGAGTCGGGATTGAAAGTTATAACTTTTCTGTATCTTTTTCTATAACAGACATGAGAAAAGATAAAAAGTGATAAGATTTCTATCTCTTTACTTCCAGTTGGGATATCGAAAACGACATCATGAAATGGTGCCGTTTTCGACATCGAAATCAATGTCCAAAACAATGTCTGAAGTGACGTCGTTTTATGTACAAATAAATTTATGTTTGTTTAAAAATGATGTAATAGTGTATTATTTTTATATTTTTTAAACGATTAAACATTATTATAAATTTGTTATGTAAATTAAGTTTTGCTTAATATTTCATTCACAACATAATTTATTATAATAGCGAAAATAAGGACGGGATAAGGTGTGTTATAAATTAATTATAAATTAATAATAATAAAATCGGTATCAATAATAATTAATTTAAAAAATTTTTTTTTATTAAATTCTTCTTATCACGCCAGTTCTGAAACATACAAAAGTGTTTAAAAGAATTAGATGTTTATTATATAATGCAAAATAAAACATAGCTTACTCCCTAAATCTGAATCAATGATTTTCCATTAAAATGAATTAGAGGAAAATTGGTCACTATTAAATAGTCAATGTTTTATTAATCTTTAGTAGAAAATTATTAATTTGAAAGTGAAATATTTACTAATTGAAAAAGTGAATATTACTGTTTCAATTAGTAGATATTTCCAGGGTGCTCACCAGTCAGGGAAAACAGGGAAAATCAGGGAATTGAAAAAAAATTTATAAAGTCAGGGAAAGTCAGGGAATTTGAAAAGGACAATGTATATGGGTCAAAATTTCTCAAAAAAATCAATGTTGGTCTCGGGTCTTTCGATTTTTATGAAACTTGGTGAAAATGTAGTATTATATGACAGAAGTTTTGCCCAAAAATATTTTTTGAAAATTTTCAAAATTGTGGTTTTTACAGGGTGTCAAAATTTTAAGTACCGTTTTTTTCAAAAACAAATATCTTTGTGGCATTTCAATCAATATTGTTCATATTTATGGTGTTTATAAATAATATACCAACACTTTGAACGTAATATAAGACCAAAAAATTTTAACAAAATTTGCCCCGAAAAAAGTCAAAAAAATTTTTGATTTTATTTTTTCGATCAAAAGCACCCCTACGATTTCTTTCTAATAACGATATTTCGTTTCCTAATTTTTTTCTGAGTTGATTAAAAAGAAAAAGTTCTGGAGACTTTAAAAACAACCGAGATATTGGACTTTTTGTGACGCGGCCTACGCTCTCTGAATTCAGGCACGCTTAACGCCGGGACACGGACGCATTTTTTCAAGCATTTTCAAAGTTAATTATTTTTATTATTAGGCATGTAAATTGGTTTTCGTAATAACATTTTATTACGTATTTTTTATCACTCTTTCATAATCTGTCATCAAAATTGCAAAAAAATAAAATTCCAAAAAGCTATAACCACTTTTTTGGAAAAAAATGCAAATTTTTTAAATGTTTGATTCAAAAATGATTTTTTTTCCACATAACCAGTGATCAGAAAATTTCTGCCCCCAAAAATATCGTGTCCACAATATTCAAGCTTCAAAAGGATGAACCATACATTTAAAAATATTAAGATGGCGGATCCAAAATGGCGACGACAGTATTTTTTTTAAAAAAAAATTGACACCTAGTTGATACTTCTTTTAATTCTTTTTTTATTTGTATGAAAATGAGTACCTGAATGTTTCTTGGGTCGCTGATTGTTAATCTAAAGTCGGATTTCAAAAATTCAAAATGGTGGATCTAATGTGGCGGTCGGTATTTTTGGAATTGATCGGATTTATTTGAAACATTCTACTTAAGGGTTTTTAGGGTCGCTGATTGTAAACCTAAAGTCATATTTTAAAAATCCAAAACGGCGGATCCAATATGGCGGTCGATATTTTTCGAATTGATCGGATTTATTTGAAAAATGCTACCCGGGAGTTTTAGGGTCTCTGATTGTGAATCTAAAGTCGGATTTCAAAAATTTAAAATGGCAGATCCAGTATGGCGGTCGATATTTTTGAAATTAATCGGATTTATTTGAAACATGCTACCCGTGGTTTTTTGGGGTCAATTCCAAAAATATGGACCGCCATACTGGATCCGCCATTTTAAATTTTTGAAATCCGACAACAGATTCACAATTAGCGACCCCAAAAACCCCCGAGTAGAATGTTTCAAAAAAATCCGATCAATTCCCAAAATATCGACCATCATATTGGATCCGCCATTTTGAATTTATGAAATACGACTTTAGATTAACAATCAGCGACCCAAGAAAAAAATAAGAAAAAAATAAGGAAACGAAATATCGTTATTAGAAAGAAACCGTAGGGGTGCTTTTGATCGAAAAAATGAAATCAAAAATTTTTTTGACTTTTTTCGGGGCAAATTTTGAAAAATTTTTTTGGTCTTATATTACGTTTGAAGTGTTGGTATATTATTTATAAACACCATAAATATGAACAAAATTGATTAAAATGCCACAAAGATATTCGTTTTTGAAAAAAACGGTACTTAAAATTTTGACACCCTGTAAAAACCACAATTTTGAAAATTTTCAAAAAATATTTTTGGGCAAAACTTCTGTCATATAATACTACATTTTCACCAAGTTTCATAAAAATCGAAAGACCCGAGACCAACATTGATTTTTTTGAGAAATTTTGACCCATATTTAATTTTTTTTAATTAAAAGTGTCGGTGTTTTTGTTAACACATGATACTACTAAAAATTGCAAAACACGATGCGTTTCACCTCCATGTAATGGAATTTTAATGTAATTTTTTTAAAAAACTTATTTTGCTTCTTTGTCTACAATGTATTAGTAGGAATTCAACGATCAACCATATTTCTTCCACCGAACATGAACTGCTTTATAGATCTTATTATCTCGGTGGGAAAGTTAAAAAATAGAAATTAACAAGGATATGATACTTAAGCTATGCAAGGAGCTGAGATTTTCAATATGAGGAAGTTTTGAAGAAAAAAGAAGAAAAAAAGACAGTGGAAGATAAACCCGACAATAATAACGGCATTGAAAAGGATTAAAACATTTCATTGCGTTTTAGTCGAGGTTTTTGTTTTTGGGTGATTGCATTTGAATACCTAGAAACGCATTAATTGGCATTAAAATTAGCTAAACGATTGTACCTAACCTTAAAATATCACTCGCAGTTTCACGAATATCAAGTGTTGGATCAAACAGATGTATAGCTAAAACACAAAACTGCATGGCAGGTCCCAAATCAGCAATAAAATATGGTCGATCTACCCATAATTATCGCAGTTCCACGGAAATATTTTTTTCAGTGTTCAGTAGGGTTCTAAAAATTATAAAAATTTATTTGAGTTTTAAAAAAAATATTTTTATTTATGCAGATTTATATTTATAATTATAAAATTTAATGGTATTAAAATTGGGAAAATTGGACACTATATTAAAAAGAACTTCAACTTTTTGATCCATAAAAAATTAATTGTCATTCTTCTTTCCAACATTTCCTTCCCGGAAATAGTATTAAACGTCATTAAAATTACTTTGCTCAAAGAAAACATAAAATATTATTCTTCTTTTTTAAAATTATCTTCTGCAGAAGGAACTAAAAGACACAGAAATTAGTAGGTCAGTAAAAAGTATAAAATAGCATTTGTTTTTTCAATCTATTCTCCTTGAAAAGGTATTGAACGGCATTAAACTTTACATTCCCACGAATAGTATTGAATGGCATTGACTTCATTCGATACTTTATCTCTATTATGGCATTAAATGACATTCCAAATTTTTAGAATATTTTTGAGGATTGAAAGGGATTAAATGCAATCAGACGTGGGTTTTTTCAATGCAAAACAATGCCTTTTAATATCCAGCTTCTTACCTGGAAATTACAGCAATTGTAAAAAAGACCTATTAAAGAAAAAACGAAAGAATATCGAAAAGTTGAAAATTTCCAAAAGACATTGTAGATGAACAAATCCAAAATATTAATACCCAATTTTATTTTGTTTATTGAATTTAATTTTTGTACTTGATTGCAAAATCAAAAAAAAAATAATTTTTTTGGTCAGGGAAAGTCAGGGAAAGTCAGGGAATTTCAAAACAAAAATGTGGTGGGCACCCTGATTTCACCTTCAAATTAGTAATTTTCTACTAATAATTAGTAGTTTTCTACTAAAGATTGGTGAAATATTCAATATTTAATAGTGATCAATTTTTTTTTAATTCATTACTAAAAAATTACTAATTCAGATTAAGAGAGTAGTTGAATGAGAATAAATTAAACCATATCACTTACCTATTACAGTCTTTAGTTGCGCGAAAACCTTCATTATTTTATTTCATTTATAAAGAGATTCTTAAATATGTTTTGACGTCTGCTCTCTTAGGATTTTTAAAGGAAACTAAGGAAACTATTTCTCCCTTGTCCCTTAGTTGACAAACATGTGTTAAGTCGCTAGCTGAGAACATAACGGTTTTCTAACGGTTTGTTGGCAAGGGACAAGGGAAAAATAGTTTCCTCAGTTTCCTCTAAAAATCCTAAAAGAGCAGACGTCAGAACATATTTAAGTATCTCTCTATAGATGAAATAAAATAATTAAGTTTTTCGCGCAACTGAAGACTGTGATAAGTGAGTGATATGGTTTAATTTATTCTCATTTAAGTACTCTCTTAATCTGAATTAGTAATTTTTTACTAATGAATTAAAAAAAAATTGGTCACTATTAAATATTGAATATTTCACCAATCTTTAGTAGAAAAACTAATTTTCAGTAAAAAATTACTAATTTGAATGTGAAATATCTACTAATTGAAACAGTAAAATTCACTTTTTCAATTAGAAAATATTTCACTTTCAAATTAATAATTTTCTACTAATAATTAATAGTTTACTACTAAAGATTAGTAAAACATTGACTATTTAATAGTGACCGATTTCTCTCTAATTCATTTTAATGGAAAATCATTGATTCAGATTTAGAGAGTAAGCTATGTTTTAATTTGCACTATATAATAAATATCTAATTATTTTAAACACTTTTGTATGTTTCAGAATTGGCATGATAAGAAGAATTTAATAAAAAAAATTTTTTTAAAATTAATTATTAGTGATACCGATTTTATTATTATTAATTTATAACAAATTTATAACACACCTTATCACGTTCTTATTTTCTCTATTATTATAAATTATGTTGTGAATGAAATATTAAATAAAATATAATTACAACAAAAATTTATAATAATATTTAATCGTTTAAAAAATATAAAAATATTACATTATTACATCATTTTTAAACAAACTTAAATTTATTTGTACATAAAACGACGTCACTTCAGATATCGTTTTCGACATCGATTTCGATGTCGTTTTGGATATCATTCTCGACGTCACTTTCTATGTCATTTTCTATGTCTCTATTGACATGGTTTTCGACGTCGATTTCGATACCAATTTGATGTGGTTTTTGACATCGCTGTTTTCAATAGGGTAAACAATATTGATCTAGAAGCTTTTAATCATATTTCAGAATATATTTCACTTGAAAAAAGCGTAAAGTATTTTAATTATGAAGACAAATGTCTTTGCACTTCTTGGTGGAAAATTGAAATAAATAATTTTTGCACATATCTAAAATATTATTAGTAAAATAATTGAACATTTGGTTATTAAGTTTATTGTACATACACTAATGAATATGGATTTTTAAGAACAAAAACAAAAAAAACATCTGACTACAATTTGGTTATTAATTTTGTAAAATATTATTAAATAATAATAATAAAAGAATTATTTAGTTGAATTTCCCACCAAGAAGTGGAACACATATTTCATTACAATTTAAATACTTTACGCTTTTCTAAAGTGATTTGAAGTGAATTGTATTCTGAAATATGTTTAAAAGCTTCTAGAACTGAATTTTGAAAAATTATTTAATTTTGTCTTGTAATTTTGTTGATACCTAAAAAGGTATGCACACAGCATATTAAAAAAAATGAGAAATAACTTTTAAATAAAAAAGTCATGAAAATTATTAAAGAAAATTTTTTTAATAAAACAACAACACAAGAATAAAACAGTGATATAAAAATATATAAAAAAGTAAAAACTCTTTTCAAAAAATAAATCTGTTTACAGAAATTTCTTTAAATTAAAGATATAAATAAAAAGATAATTAAAAAAACCTTAAACTATGTTACTAAATAAGCATTCAAAGAAAAAAAAATTTTTGAATTAAAAAAATTAGAGAATTATTTTACAAATTAAAACAAAAAAAAAAACTATTGGAAAATTTTACAAGAAAAATAATTCTATGAAAAAATAGCAGAACGATGTTAAATTAAGAATGATTAGTACAAGATTAAATTTACATAATATAAAATAAAAGAATAAAAGTCTTCAAAAAAGTAGAAAATTGAGAAATTTAAAGAATGTAGATAAACGCATCGAACATATGTTTTCAAAAATTCGTAATTACAAGATAAAAGCTAAACAATATAAAAGAAGGAAAAAGAAATATAAACATGATGAACAAAAATTAAAGAATTAATTAAAATGCAAGGAAGGATTAAAAAAATTGAGAAACAGCAACAAAAATGAAATTAATAGGAAGAAAATGGAGAAATGTTCTTTTTCTAAATCTAACACACTATAAAAAAATATAAAAAGTATGTACAAAGAATAAAAAGATTTGGTACGAATCTACTAAAAAATTAAAGTTAGTAAAAATTAAATAAAAAAATGTATAAAAGATTAATAAAAAGTCCACAAAAGAAATTTAAGAATCCTGTTGAAAAAAAAAGTTTAGGAAACTTAAACCTAAAATATTTTAATTTTTTTATGTTTTAAGTAAACAAGTCGAACAATTAATTTAGAAAAATGAAGAAACTGTTACGTCAAGTAACATATTTTATAATTTTTTCAAAATGAAATTGTATTATTATAAAAATCAATGTTTAAATAAGTAACGTTTTGGCTATCGACCGAAGTAACCCTCTTGTTTAAAGACAAAATCAATCGGAACGTTAATAGGGGAGATATGATGCTCGAGAAACATGCATATTACCCTAAATTAAATGTGCTAAGTGGTTCCTGACACCCACTGGGAGTTAGGAAAACTCCATCGATTACTTTTCTAAATAAAAGCTTCAGGGACTAGCAGAACAAGCCAGTCTAAATTCAACCCCGGATCCTGTTAATATCGTCAATCTCTACAAGTAACCTGCCAAGTCTAATTCAAACCCCGAAACTCTGATTGTCAAAATCTTCGTATCAGCAACTGGTTGTCAACTCTTCGTACAAGTATAATTCACGACCAGAAACTCTGTTCCTCAACCATCTCAATTGACTAGTTGTCAATTTTCTACAAATCTTATTTCAACAAATTGTGTTCTTCAAAATCTACGCATCTTTTAATCAAATTTGAATACAAGACAATTTCCTGCCAACGTTCGCCCAGTACTGGTTGACAGTATCCTGCCAACATTCAACCAACATCGCTTCTACTACTCAGCTGGTTGGTTGCCAGTTTCTTGCCAGTGTTTGGCCAACATCACAGCGACGTCTCAGCTGATTGGTTCTCAGGACCTCGCCAGGACTCACCCAACATCTTGCCGATCTCTCAGCTGGCTGGTCGCCAATATCCTGCCAGGATTCAGCCAGCATTCAATTAGTCTCTCAGCTGACTGATTGCCAGATTCCACCCAAGGTTCGACCATCATTACTCAACTCTTGTTCCTGAGCTTGATCTAAGAATCTTCACATTAAATTTAAAAGGTTAGTTCCAAATATTTTTAATCCCTTGTCGCTTTCACAAGCCCTTATCTTATTTCCTTTGTAAAAAGATAAAACCTGTTTCAGATTGTCCATACTCTGCCACCAGTTCTCGCCGCTCTCTCAACACCTCAGCTTGTAGGTTTCTAACGTCGATTAGCCTTTGTGTAAACAATAAATTTAGATATTTGTACAACTGGCTCTCGATTCATTTACTCGTACACCTAACCCTCACTGTTCAACCACCGATAGATTTAAAAAATAATTTTCGTATGTTATGTTATTTATGACGTAACATACGTTAATTTGGTGCATCGTCCTGTGTGTACAGTAGAGGTTAAATGGTTGAGAGCATTTTGTGCATTTTTTCTCTTTTCACATTTTTTCAAGGTTTTTAGAGAGCGAGAGTGTTACGTCCGAGCGACGGCAAGAATATTCAAATAACTTTAAATATGACAAGATAGTAACAGTAATGATTAACTAGCAAGAGCTAGTCTTTATATTTATTTTTGTTTTTGGGATTGGTGATCACTTTCAGATCTGAGGGATCTGTGTTGAATAAATAAACAAGATATCCAATTAATACATTTATTACATAAACAGACAATTTCATACTAATTATTACACTTAAAAAGTTTACTCAACTAATTTGTTCATTGATTTTATACTATGGTTTTCTTTGTTTTTTGATAATCCAATAACGCTTCTAATTTGTATTTTATAATTTGTTTATCGCCTAGCAACTTAATAATTCTTAAATTAATTGATTTGAGGACGGTGGTCTATGACCAGTATTGCCCCAGTATTCGGCTACTATGAGAGTACCAACAAACCGTGATTCAACACTTTAAATACAAAATAGTTAGTTAAACACATGAACATTATTGTGTTTTCACGGGCTGCCAGCACTGGGCTCATACGGGACCAGTACACAATCAATCTTATAAGATTGTGGAAGGTACTGCGTAATCGAAATATTCATTGAACCATTTGCTATCCAATCGTTATAATATTTTCCTATCAAACAGTATTTTTCTATTTCGCAAAACAACAATCAAAACCTATAACAAAGCAAAATTACTTACATATGATCTGTTAGAATTCGAAGACAAGGCGGAGAGTTGATCGGCCCGATTAGCGCTGCTATCGGTGATACAACAATGGCAGTACAACAAGTACTGCTGCCGATGGTTTGTTGGAAAGTTCACTTCACAACACAATTGTTTTTCAATTAACATTATTTTATTTTTCGACGGACACTCAACAATTTTAGACGATATTCTAGAATTGATTTCAAAGCACATTTTGAGTCAAACTAGATATAAAGTTTTAAACTTTGACGGACTGAAGGGCCGCTACAACGGTACTCTCTCGACAGAGGTTCTAGCGTATTCGACCCCCTCCATTTGGCGTCGTCTTCTTTTAAAGACGATTTTTGCCGTTTGCGGGGATTAGTTTATGTTATTTGAGCACGATGTCATGAAAAAGTGTAAATGTCACGTTCTCATGAAAAAGTGTAATTTGTTATTAAAACAATTTCCATCCAAGCTGCTCGTAATTTTAGATCACTCTTGGACTGATGTTTAAGTTGTTGATGCGGTAATTTATTAATAATTATTACTACAATTATGATTATTAATGTTACATTACTCAATCAGTCGAAGAGTGATTACACTATTTTGAATTCAGTGTAAAATGTAGACAATCAATTAACTTTTTAGCCTTAAACGCAAGCAAGCGTACTGGGGCAGTATCGGCAAAAGAACTATGTATCATTACCATAGCCACTACTATTACCATTACCACAGTTTTTATCTCTGTGAGTAATTTAAATGTTGTACTTATTTATATTTCAATTATTTGTCATTGACATCTCGTATACTAATTCTGAATATTTAGCTATTTATGATAATTATCTTTTTTTACTTATTACAACTTATCTGTTAAATCTATGGCAATATTAATAGTTTTGACATTTTAATTATTGCCACAATTGCTCGCATCATATATTGACTTTCAAATTTCTTGTATTGGGTTATGTATCTTACGCTTGCTTCCGCGTGTAGGGTGTTAAGTTACTCTTATCACAATGTCGAGCGGATGAGCAAGTGACAAGGTCGTCACCGCGACCTTGCACCTGCTCTCGGTTATGACATATCAAAAGAATGCATATGTAAGGATAACTATTACATTACTAATCTTATACATTTACACATGTCTCCTTACAACCGCATTCTCACCTTATGGGTTTGATATATTATTAAAAGTAATAATATAATCTTGTTTATTATTAAGTATATATTTTGTTCAGTAAGATTAATTCTTTATTTTAAAAATTTCAAGTAACTGGGATGTAACAGTCTCCCCTCCTTATTCTGTTCATCGTCCTCGATGAACTTTGATTTAAAGCTTAAAATACTTTTTCACTTTAAAGAGTTAATCCTACTGAACAGTAAAACGTATAGACGCATTGCATTTGTGTTAACTACTAACGCTGGAAGTAACTAAATTTAATGATTAGTATAGTGATGATAGTAATTGTCATAATGCTATCCTGGATTATTGATATTTTGCGATAGACGCGTAACAATTTAATTTTTATTTATTTATTTATATATATATATTTTTTTTTTTTTTTGACGAACGTAAAATAGCGAAAATTTATTTATATGCATTTACATTTGTATGCATATATATTTTTATGTTTGTGTTTGCAAGTGTCAATATTGGCATAAAAATGCCGGCCACCTTTTTCAATTGAGCAGAATTTCTGGTGGTATGATGGAAATTATTTGAGGATTTGAAAGGAGGAACTATGAAAATGGTATGTTGATCGGTTGTTCTGGTTTTGAGCAGATGAGTTGGAGTTGAATCTTGATTACTTCATGAAATTTATCATCATTGTTGTCGTTGAAATCATTTTCATGTTATACGTCATGAAAGATGTACATTTATTCTCAGCTGCATCACAAAACGAAACAGGACGCGGAACATCCAGGGCGTATTAGTATCGTCACTTGGTACTCGGCACATATTTAAAAGCGCGATTACAAGTGAAAATTTTCAGGAAGATTTTTTTCTTCTCAACTTTAATCCAATACTTTCTTCGGACTGACTTCTGGTATGTCTGTTTCTTTTGGATCTCTATAATCGTATTAGTGTCATTTAACTTTTAACACTAAAATCACAAAGTTCTTTGAGATTTCTAGCTTAGAGGTCCACAAGCATCTATGTACTTCAAGGTGCAGTTGTATGATGTAGAATAGCGGATTAGTATTTAGCATGGTCTTTCCTCGTCCTTGCAATCAGCAGATTTATGTACATCGGTGCTTCTTGATGTTGTTGTATCTGACCACGATGCTTTTCTTCGGGATGGTACTGTTTTCAAGGATTCAGGACTACTGAGAGCCAGAAAATTCTGATCGATTAGGAAAATTGATGCCCTTGTATTGCATTGACACGAGTGCAACAATATTAATTTACAATTTGATTTCAAACAACTATGCTTTCTTCTACTGGTTTTTCTAAAATACTCGTACTATAAATGAAACTAAAATTTCTTTATTAATTACTGTGTGATTTTGTGATTTATGAAAATCCAAATTTTGAACAATACAAATTGTTATTAAGTTTCGCGATAAAATAAACGAACAACATTCTGCTTTCTTCTTGACCATCATTATCATCACACCACCAATCATTGGTAATTTTATCTCGTAAGTTATTTGTCATATTAGTGTCCAAAATACGCCTTTCAAATTTTACGTGAATAATGATTAAATCGAGGTTTACCAATATAAATTGTACTTTTAAACAATTTAATTAATGTTTTAGACATATATCAATCTCAAGGCAGACGCAAAATCATTGTTAAATGCAATAATATCAGTGGAAAGTGTGGCCTGCTTTATCTGTGTACTTAACCCTCCCTTTTTTTTTGACAATTTCTATTAAAATGTTTAATTGAGGTCACACTTTTCTTTGACATTCCTGCGCTATACAATAAATCATTATTCGCTAAACAATTTTAACTTTAACAGTTTACTTGGGCAGTTATTGCATAATGCCGTGAAGTTGTTTTTGTTGTCCAGTTGTGTTGCTGTGATTTCGGTAGATCAACTCGCTTGATGTTGTTGGTTGCTGTGACTACATCAGGACAATGGTGGATACAATAATATTGGCGTATTGTAACGGTATATTTGAAAAAAAAATTTTTTTTTGTAAATTTTTGGTGTTTTCCCTCCCTCCTTAAAATTTCGTTGTCCTCAATGAAACTTTAGATTAGGAAGAGATGTTGGGATCATTTATATGTTGTTGCTTTGTTTCCGTCGTCTTTCCAATATCTCTCTGGCGCTGATTATCCAACCAATAAGAGGGATGTCCATGACTAATTTAGGTTGATTTAAATTTTTATCTGTAAACATTGGTTCTATTTTAGTATTAAATAATGAAAGTTATTTAGTTAAGTATTAAAATTCTAAGTTAAAAATAAAATGTTACTTTATCCCTTGAATTGTGTGATTAGTCATTAAATTATGAAGGTTATTTTACCAATATATATTACACAATGCTTTCTCTGGTAGTCTTTTTTCTGAATTTATTTTCAATCACACTGTAAAAAAAACTACTGAGAATCACAAATAGTCTGCAAATTTAAAATCGACTCTTTAGCAAATTTACGTCGCTGAACGATGTAATAAATCAATGAATGTTGTAAATTTCCACGTTCAACGTAGTACAGAAACCAAGAATTTGTAAATTTATACCAGGTCAGACGTTGGTAAGGAATTGATTCATGTCGGACGACGCAAAATTACAACTGATTCGCAAATTAACACGTCGGACGACATATTAATCCAACGCTCGAAGATGCTAAAAGACAAATATTCTGTTCCTTTACAAATCATTTGCAACTCCCAGCAATCCCCCCCTCAGTGCATTTATCATTATTACAAGCTTAAGAATTGTTTTGTAACAAAGCTTTAACTTATATGTCATTTATCTGTCACTGTTTATCGAATATATTGCTTTAGATTATTTTACTTTAATGATATGGCTAACTCTATCCTAAAAATATTAGTATTAATAATAATAATAAAAATAATAATAATAAGAATAAAGTAAACAATAAAAGTAAAGATAATGATAACCCCCCCTCGTGGTGTCACCTTGTCGTGGTGAGGGGGCTTAGGAACGGCCAGGCGCTTGTCCTTCGGACGCCATCACTGGACGAGCTGTTTGGCTCCTCCCAGAACTCATTGATCCCGATGTCTGGCGAGTTTGGGCACAGGGGAATGAACGGGACCCCGTTAATTCGGGTAGCCGCCGTTTTTCGAACCTGTGCACTAGCTATCCTGTGCGGATGATGTTAATTCAGATTCCAAATGGGGGCTAACCATCCTTATCAGCTGTGGACGACATGGTTTCTGGGAGAAATAGGACACTCCTGCCTTCTTGGTTTTTCTAAGTTGGTGTAGAGTAGTCTCGATCTAGTGTTGGCGTCCGGTGGACCGGTTGTCTGTCCGATCTGACCAACGACACCCCCAATCCAAGGTTCTTACACCGTGCCGATGGATGGATGGCACCTGGGTCAAAAAATCCGGTCGTGGTGCTGCTGGGGATGGTGCGAACGTCACCCAACCTACGTGCTCTTCAATGTGACGTCTGTAAAGTGCAGGCGTCAGTTGCTGATGCCGGGGGCCTGGGCGGCGGACGCACTGTCGTCGTTAGTGTCACGCTCGGAGGTGTCGCGAGCTGTGGTCCTAGGATACCGGGCGCCCTCCTAGTGATTCAATGCCTTACCTACACATCGGAGCTCTGTGTAGGTGGACCGTTTTTTCTCCAAGGCTCGTGGGAATTACATGGAAGGTTTCAATTTTAAATTAAACGACGAAGAAAGGCGCTCAGAAAACGCGGGAGGTTACTCGAGGTCATCGAGTAATGCTGGCAGGAAGGACGCTAGCGCAGGTCCACCGTACTTAATTGTGGAGGACCTGCAAAGATCAAGAAGAGGAAGTGCAGCAAGCATAAGCAGCTGTGGCAGCGCGTTTAGTAACGCCACAGCTTATGGGCTTAGTACTTCTGAGGCAGACAAGACTAAGCTTAAAAAGTTGCGAGCGGAGGAAGCCGACATTATAGGAGAGATGGAAAGTGAGCATCAAATCATGTTGGCGAAGCTTACTGTTCAAAAGAACGTAGCTGCGGAGATTCAAGCGGGATTGAGAAAATTCGAGCAATGGATCCCTGCATTAAGGATGAAACACGAAGAGGCTGACGAGGCCGCTTGGACATTTGAAACGGGCCTTGAGCAGGTAGAGGAAGGTCGGCTTGACCGAAAAAAGGTAAGGGAGCGCTTCCAGGCCAGGGCAATGAGAAGCCTTGTCCTGGAATGCAAAAGAAAGAAAAGAGCCGCGTCTGAGCGATCTCCCCCGAAAGAAGAGACTCAGACAAAGAAGCAAAGAAAAGAAGAGTCTCTTCCTCCAAAGGTTAAGGCTCCACAAAAGAAGAAGAAGCCGGTAGTGCCTGTGCCACCCCCTCAGGTCACAGTTGAAACAGTGCGGCCTAAAAAGGCGACGCTAGTAGTGCGAGTCTGCCAGGGACAGACGTATGCCTCTGTCCTTGGCAAACTCAGAAAGGACGTCGATCCTGGCTCTTGTCAGGCGACTGTAGTATGCGTTGGACCCACAAAGGAAGGAAACCTTCTCCTACGTTTAGGAGCAGGTTCAGACTGTAAGGCGTTTGCGGCCAAGGTCGCCGAAGCCGTAAATGGCATTGGAACCGTCAGGACCCCGGAGGATCAGAAGGTAACTTTAGAAATCCGGGACCTTGACGGTCTCACAGAAAAGAAGGAAGTGGTTTGTGCTCTCGAGGAGCTGTTGCAGACACCTCGAGAAAAGAGACAGGTGATGGTCCTGGGACCTAACAGGCGAGGAGCAAAGTTGGCCATCGTGGTCACCGAGCAGGAAGAAGCCAAGAAATTGGTAGAAGTCGGACGTTTAAAAGTAGGCTTTTTAAGTTGCCAGGTCCGAAGGAGGCTGATGGTGACCAGGTGCCACAGGTGTCTGGCGTATGGCCACAGAAAGGCTGAGTGCAAGGGGGTGGACAGATCCTCCGCATGCTACAAGTGCGGGGAGTCTGGCCACTCTCGTGCAGAGTGTACCAAGGAGGCAGTTTGTTTTTTGTGCTCGGAAGATCCGAGCACGACAGAGGTGTCCCATGAAGCAGGTTCAGGGAAGTGCTCCTGTTTCAGGAAAATCTTGGAACAGGCGAAGAAAGAAGAAGCTTTAAAGCAAAGTCGCTTTAGGACCACCTAGGCCGCAAAAAAAACGCGGATAGAAGAAAGCTTTCTCCCTCTTGAAACGTTTTTAGAGCGAATTGACGGTTTGTCGAGACCCTTGACTCAACTTGTGTGCGTTAAGGGCCTCCATGACCGTCAGTGATATTAGGTCCCGCGGACCGGAGAAAGTCGCTTCGGCGGCAGCAATGGGGTATAAGACCACTACCGATGGCGATACGTGCGAAAAGTGCTAGCCGGGAGTGGTCTTAAGGTCCTACGCAAAAAAAAAAAAAAAAAAGATAATGATAATAATTGATTATAATAAAATACTGTTAGCAATAGTGATAATTAATAGTAAAAATAATAAAACAATAGTAATAATAAAAATGTTAATAATAACGATGACAGTAATGAATGAATGGCCTAACAATAATAAAAGATAATTAATTTACGTACATACTTGCATTCGAGTTTTTATTAAATAAAATATATTATTATTAAACTATTAATTACTAAATTATTTTGCTTAATTTAATATTAATTTCAGTTATAATTTATATGTATGATATTTATCTTATTATTTATGTACATAATTAAATTTGTTCGATTATTTAATAAATAAGTTTATCTTGTTTCGATAATTTATAGTTTAAACAACGTTTAAAGGTTAGGTGAAATCATAGATTTATAGCTAAGATTTAAATAATATATATATATTTACATATATATGTATATATTATGAATATGCTCTGAACTGTAGCATTTACTTAATTTCTATTTTCGATTAATCATAATAAAATATTTTGTTTAACCTTAATACTTATTTATTTACACTCTGTTACTTTATGCTTATTTATTTATTTCATAACTTATAGTTTGCAATAACTAAAACAACTTATATATTTGAATATAATATTTGAGATTATAATAAGTAGGTTATTTAAATTTTTACTGTTAAATATTATTAAAAAGGTTGATTATTAATTATGAGATAGTGTTGTTCATAGTTGTTAATCTTATACCCCAATGATTATTTAATTCTTAATTTTATTTATTTTTATTATATCTTCTTGAAGAATTTTTTATTTACATGTAATAATAATATTAATTAGATAATAAAGTGGTTGATTATATTGGAATGATTAAAGTAAGCTATAATTTTTATTTAAACTTTGTTGAATAAGATGATATTTTATAGTAATATAATATTATTTGATTAATAATTTGCCATTCGTGCATAATAATTAAAATTTATCCAATATTCATATTGGTAATAAACATATTATGACTTGACTCATTGTATTTTATTTTCTTAAAGTATTTATTTGATTAGTATTTTTACATTCTCATTTTTTTGTAGAAAGAGGAAAGAAGAAGACAACCCCCAAATTCTCTTCATTCTTTCTTTTGTCTCCCTGTTATTCATCTTATTTTATTATTTGTTTTGAATTTTTATTATATAAAGATAGCATATGGGTATAATATATTCGTAAAATGCAAGGGTTGCATTTTTTTTTTTACTTTATTACTAAAATTTTATCAACTAGGCTACGCAAAAAAAAAAACATTACTATTTAAAGAATGGCAAGACAAATGACACAAAGCCAAGCATACGGTTGCAATTAACCATATTACCGATTAATAGTAATAATTGTAACTTTCACTAAACAAGCGTATATTTTGCAAATTTTTATTATATTTTTGATTTTCCGTTCTTTTGTTAAGTTCCTCGATAGTATAAGAATAGTGAATATTAATTGAAGATTGTATGATGTGACACTCTCTATTTGCGTCAGCGTTCACCTCAGCATACTACCAGTACTGAAAGTTAGCAATGATCCAATACTGTTCCAGTATTGAATTCTGGGGAGATGTAAGTTTCTGAGAATTTTATACTTCGACCATGTTGGTGATGATTTTGATAGGCACCTAAAACAGAATTTCTATTAATATTTTGTAGTAATTATGACAATTTTAATTTGGAATCTGTAATCATGACCTTCAATTTGGTTTTAGAATACCCTAGTAATTGTTGTCTAAATTGTTTTGGTCCAATTACTCGAAGTAACTACTTTTTATTTTAAATTATTGAATTTAAATAAGTGACATGCAGTATGATCAAATAAAAGTTATTTGAAATTAGATTTTAAAACAATTGATAATTAGCAGCCTTAGATCAGATAAAGAAGTGTTGCTAATCACGGTACTGTACTTAAAGGATTTAATTGATTTAAGGTTCTCAGTCTTAGATCTTGTTCAAGCAAAAGTCAATGTTTAGTGAATATCCATATTTTATTTATTTCAAACATCGATTAATAATTTTCTAACCAACAATTATTTAGAACTTTAAAATATCTGAGTTTCTGTTATATCAATTAATCTAAACTATTAAGTGCTATGTGAATTAATAATTTTTCTTGTCAAAAGAGTTTTATTTTGTTGTGTTTCAATGTAAATAAAATTGACTTAAATTATGAAGGACTCTAATTAGAATCATAAGCGGAAATATTTCTTGCAAGTTTGAAACATGTCATTAAGATATATTTCAACTTTGTGTTGCTTAACTTTTAAATTTTGTCAACCACTTCAAAACTTAAATGTTAACTAATTAATTAACTGTTGATTGCTCAATGCGCATCCAAAAGTGATATTTAAAATAATAAATTGCGGAATACAAAATGTAGTAGATGTACTTAGAATATTCGCAAACTGTTATTTTTATTTTTCAAAGTTGATGAATTATTGCAATTTTCAATTTCTGATTCATTTTTAAACGAATAAATGCTAGATCAATAGTTAAGAAGAATTAATTACTATTATTAATATTGGACATTACGTAAAATTTTACTAAAATCTTGTGATACTAATGTAATTAAGAATATTTTTAATTTGAGTGTCTATTAAAAGATATTAAATGATAAGAATCTCAATTTGTTATGCTGACTAATTTTAACTTAATCCTTTTCATTTAAAAACGCTTGATGTTTTGAATGTGTGGTAACTTAAGTACTATATTAATAGTAACTTGCTGACTGATGTAATTTTATAACTTAGTTTGTTGCAAATTCGTCATTATTTATTGAATCACTTATTTATTTTAAAACAATGATATGATATGCAACACCTTTATCTTTAAGAGGCTGTTATTCGTTTATACCTAAAATAGTTTTTAATTAATTTTTGATATATGTCAACACAACTGGGTTATTTTAATTCAAAAGGTTATTGAAAAAATTTAGTGAACAGATTAAGAAAAGCTTGAGGAATTTGAACGAGTGTTATTATCATTTAACTTTTCTTTATTTCTTTATTTATTTAAAGAGTCAAAAGGAGAGATCTTTAAAAACTATTTTAGTATTAAATTTAGGCTTAAAAATTTCATCAATTATTTGTAATAAATAAAATTAAGAGTAAACATTTAAAAATATTTATTGGATTTATAAAATAAAGTTCATTATAATTATTAACAATAATTTATCTCTTTTGGTTTCAATTAAAATTTCGTTAGTAAAAATAAAAAAATTTAATTTTTCGAAATAATTTTAATATGACATATTAATGTTATTTAATTTAACTAATTTTTATGATCAAAGAAATTATTTTCATTTTAATATCTTCAATATTATGTTTTTATATTTTGAACTATTTTATATTTATTTTATATTATTTTATATTAATGAAATAAAATGATTTTACTTATTTTGAATTAAATTAAAAATTTAATTTTAAACTTATTTCTGTATATTATTTTAATTGGATAACAATTTAAATCTTAAATTTATGCCGAAATGATATTCTAATATATTTAATTTAATCAAAATAAATTTTATAAGATAATTTTTAAATGCAATTTAAATGTTATTGAAATTTTAACTATTATTCATAAATTTATTTGAGTCAACTTCAATTCATTCTTTATTTATTATCTGTATCTATTTGTTTTAGCTACGGTAATATAAAACGTTTTAAACAATCAATTAAATTAATCAATAAAGATATACAAATAACATTAAAACAAAGTTGTATTCTGCTAGTAAGATATAATAATTAGATTTGTAGAATAGAACCTTTTTTTTTAAATAAATAAAAATTTTTAAAAAAATTTAATAAAGAAATTGATTTAAATAACTTTTAAAAGGATTTAAAAAGCATGATAGTTTTGTTAAGTTAGTAAGTTTTTCTTTACTTAAAACGTTTGTTTGTAAATATACATAATTTTTAGAACCGGATATTTATTTTTAATTTAATAACAAATTTACAACGAACGCTGTCATCTTGCTACTAACAGCAATGGCACAGCATCGGCACAGTACCGGCACAACACAGACAAACAGTATTGATAGCCAGTGCAGAAAGTCGTCCACATACCGGCTTTGAGTCAACGGTCTGCCCGTATTGACACTCTGTACCGCGCCGACACTGACAGTACTGGCGCTGCACGAATCCGCGAATCGACAACATAAATTCACGAACCTTAATAGTATCGTGGGTACTACAATTAATCATTACTTTAATTTAGTTTCATAACAACCCTAAACTCGTAAAGCCCGTTGCTTGAAATAATTACTGAGATTTTTGTTTTTACAGATATTTTATTATTCCAATAGTATTTTTCTAATGTTTTCAATGTTGATTCCAATTTTTAATGGATCTAAATAATTAATTCAATAAATGATGTAATTAAATTTCAATGAAAATTTGTTTCAATAATTAAACAATTCAATTACTCAATAAAATTTAAATTATTGAAGTTCCAAAATTAAATCAACATTTTGAGAATTTAGCACCTTGAATTTAATGTATTTGTTTATTTGGTAATTGTTATAAATTACCAAGGGTTAATTGGTCTTTCTATAAACGGCCTAGCACAGATTCAGAAATAATATTAAAGAAAATTTTGCTGGATTAGAACAATTAGATAATTTCAGAGAAAACTAAGTAATTGGAATTTTATTAGATCTAATTTATAGTTATAATAGCAATCTTATTATTTCCCTTATTATTATTTGAGATTGAAAATTAAAGAAATTAACTTCTGAATTCAATTCGTTATGGTATTTTAATTTATTAAAGCAAAACAAGCAAGCTGAAAATTTTATGTTTTAACTAAACAATGTAATCAAAAATTTTATTTATTTATTTATTATTAACTTTTTCCGTTCAAAATATCAATTAAAATGATTAAATTCGCTCTCCTGGGAAGAAAGTATCTGCGTCCTCTCTTCCAATGATCTTAGAAAGAGTCGTGACAAGAAGGCTCGCGGCTCTTCCGTGGTTGCTATGGGCAGCTCTTCGCAAGAAGATGGCTCGTCCATTCACGCTATAGTTTATATATGCCGTCCGGGAAACTGATAACAAGCTTCAACGGCATGGTTGTCAGCCTACCGGACTAGCACTCCGACCGTCCCGGGATCGAATCCTAGGGGGCTCAAAATTTTTTTTTCTTTGTATTGCTTATTATTGGTTAATAAACAATAATTAATTATATTAATTTTTACAATTTTGAATTTCAAATGAATTTTAATAACCAAATTTGTTTTGTTAATCATTATTTTCCATTTAATCGAAAATTTCATATCTTTTAATTAATGAATTGAAAATTTACTTTAATTTTGGTACCGTTCTTATTATTATTAATGAAATATTTAAAAATTTTGAAAGCTATCGGTGGTTATTAACTTGGTAACAGTACAATTTAACAGATTAAAATTGTAATTGTATAGACAGATTATTCAGTAATTTTTATTGTTATCAGACATTACTCTATCGTGCCGAAAAGCGTTTAGTAATCTCATATTTTTCTAATTTTTAATTAACATAAGTAATCAATAAACAATTTTCAAATAAAATCAGAATGAGACAAGATAATACTCTTGTTTTATTAATCAAAATAAAAGGTTATTATTTATGAAACCGTAAAATTTTAATAAAATCTGATTATTTATTCAACAAAAGTGTCAATCCCGCTTCTGACACCAAATCAAGCTGTTACATCCGAGCGACGGCGAGGATATTTAAATGTAATTCAAATATGACGGACAAGTAACAGGACTGATCAACTAGCTAGGGGCTAGTTTTTATATTTATTTTGTTTTAGGGATCGGTATACACTTTCAGATCTATGGGATCTGTTTTAAATACATAATTCAATTACTACCATTAATTTAACCCTGAAACACCACTTTTAGTATCCTACCAGTATAGGACCAATATTCCCTGTTAATGTGGTGTAATGGCAGTTACGTTAATGAAAGAAAAAACTATTATTAATGATTTAATCGTAACACACTACCTTTTAGTAACTTGCCAGTATAGGACCAGTATTCCTTTTCAAGTGGATGCAACGGTAATTGTATTAATTAAAGAAAACTATCACCTATACCAAGCCGGTATCGGTCCAACGCTTAAGGTTTCTGTTTTAGTGAAACTACACAAGTATTACACCTTTGACAAGTTTATTAATACCTTAGTAAATTTATGACAGTTATAACATATTGTAAGATTATTATTGTACTTTAGACCATAATCATTAAATCAATTTCAAGCCAGTCATCATAAGTTTGTGGTTCCCACAAAAGGCAATCAAATTAAATCTCAAACAATATTCAATTTCATATACAATAGCAAAGTACTTACATATACAGTTTCAATGGTTCTCAGGTAAGATTAGTGGTGATTGGCGTAGCAATCCGGCGATTATTCAATCAAAAGGTTGATGTTTTGTTGCTTTGATCGCTCGGCACTCCTTCACACACACACCTCTTCAATACAGTTTATTTAGCGACAGCTTCACAATCGATGATCGCGGTAATCTTTAGTTATACGTGAATTTACACAGTAATTAAGATTTAGGGCGGAAATCGTTGCCTAGACTGACGGGTCAATCCACACGTTCACACTTTGACGGTATCAGAGTAATCGACCCCTTCCACTGAGCATCTTCTGTATTTAAAGACTTATTTTACCCATTGTGGGGGGTCGTTCATGCTAAATTGTGGAAAGACACGCGCCATGCTAAATTGTGGAAAGGCACGTCTCGTAATTGGAAACCATTCTTAGACTGATGAGTCTCTATATTTCTATATATGTGAATTTATCACAATCATCCATTGATTGACTGATTCGATCAATAATTTAACTTATTATTGATTATTAATAACTTCTATGTCTATTGATTCTATTGGGACTAATCAGTTCAAGAATGATTCCATTATATCGAACTTTGAACTTATTTAGGCACGCTTTCAACCCCAAACCCTGGCACTCGCACTGGGGCAATACTGGCAAAACTATATATGCTTAATTATCATACTTTTCATCCCCTATAGTGTGATATCAATGAATATTTGTTAAATTCCGATAATTTTTCTGGTATTAGTTTAAGATCTAATGTTTTGTTACTCCATTAATTACTCTTGTCACACAAAACTTAGATTGATTCCGTGAGATTTACAATAATTAATGAAATAATCATTTTGGGGTGATAGGTCCCTTTTATTTGTTTCGGTAATTACATCTTTAAACACCTTTGTGATGGTTACCTATATGGGTAATTCAAATATGATAATTGCCTTCCAGTACTCACGTATGATAATTATCCAATTATGATAATTGAGCTTAAATTTTAAATGAAGTGCGATACCATTTACTTTCTGTTTTATCATGCCTTGACCGCATGTTCCATTATCACCGAGGATAATAGCGAAGCAGTCGACAGTACGCTTGCCTATGTTCAGGCGCTTCTAAGATTGATTCTTTATTGATTTTATATTGCTTTCTTTCAAACGTTTTATTATCGTATCGACGTTTTAGAACTTTCACATTAATTATTATAGTTGTTGATTTATGCTACTAATTTCGTAGTTCGAGAATCACTACATACTAATTTATGTTTGTTGCATTAATAGTTAATTGTAGGTAGATTGTAAAGTGTCAAAACGTCGATACTGATAATATTATTGAATGACTTTAGTAGCTTCTATGTAATAAAGATACATAATAGTTATAAGTTGCCTGCGGTTAGGCGCCATTTTAATCATACAGTTAATTAATCGATAATTTCATGTTTTCTCTTTTACTCATATATATATATATATATATATATTGTTTAATCTGAATTTTAAATTTATTAGCTACCATGGCTAATCACCGAAATCCACCCTGTCATCAATAGTGTTAATTAATTAGTCGATATTATCCGGGTTGCCTAGGCTTAGGCGCATGCAATTATTATTGCGCCTTGATACACTATATCTTGGCTAACAATTATTGAATTACTCCAAACATTAACTTTATTAAGGCTGCCTGTATTCTGGCGCCATTTTATAACTAAAATAACAACAACAAGAAACAAAATTTTTAAATTTTTGGGTTATGGACTGGGGACATAACAGTCCTCCCTCCTTAGAATTTAATTATCGCCCTCGATAATTGATGATCATGGGGCATAACAATGATAACCAAACGAGCATGGGTAGCCCAACCTTATCAACACGTTTTGTATGAGTATACAATTAAGTATGTCAATGTATACACTCATATTATACATGTGTTAACAAGATAACAATTGTACATTGTTATTGAAGTCTTCTAGTGTTTGTGACTCCGTTGCATCCCTAATGCTGATCTTGCGAATTCCCAGGTGTGAACTGCTTATCTTCTTCCCTTCTTTGCGTGGATGTGCTGCCCAAGAGAAGCTTGATCTCTAAGAGTGGGACATCTCAGTGTATTTTTGAGTGACATAGTGCTAATCTTATAAAATGAATGCTGGTCAGCCTAACACTGGTAAGTTTAAAATTTATTGTTAACATATTCGCTAAAGTGACATGTGTTCCCCAAGTGAATCCACCACCGAACTGAGTGAATTAGATTTCCAAAATAGTATTCTGGCGTTCGATTTATCGGTTCTTGAAGAGGCCGGGGTGGATCGCGACGTAGTTATAGAGGATATTGATCATTTATCAAATAGCAATGTTAACTTCTCCAACCTTCGGGAGGCGTCTGTTTCGAATACAGATGCCATGTCTCGTAGAATATCTGATGTAGAAAATAAGTTGGGAATTTTTAAATTGGCGGTTTGGAATGTGGACCCAAGGAAGGTAATCGACATTTTAGTGGTTTTGTGCCAAGAATTGGGCGTGAGTGCCTCTCGTGATAGTTTTTCGGTCGTGCGATGTTGGTTTACACTAACTTCTTTTGTGAGCAGGAATTTGTGTGACCGATCATTTATTATCAATATCGGAATAATGCAACCCTTTCTTTCTTTCCTTTTCCTTTTTTTGTATACTGGATTTTTGCGATTTAAACTTTAATATTTCTCTGTATTTTCAGTTGTTGTACCCACGGCGTTCCGGTGCTCGGACCCCGTCCGGATGGCTTGCATTATTTTCCTTATTACTCAGTGGTGTTTTGGCTCTCGTATTGTGGAGGGCCTACAACGATATTTGGATGCCCCATTAGCCACCTTGACTGCCAAGAGAAGAGGGCGTCCACCAAAGAGGTTGCAGAACACCACTGGGCAATCCACATCTGGTTTGGACGAAAGCCGGTACTGGCAGGACCTGGAATACTGGCGCAGTAGGGTTGCGGATTTCCGAGAGGAGTTGTTTTCTTTGGTTTCTGGCCTGCTTGTGGATCCAGGGGTTTTTGATGCAGCTTCGGGTGTACTCCGCACTCTTCCAATAGCTCAAGTGTAAGTATGGTTTTACATACCTGCATAATATATTAAACTGTCTTCTTTAGATAGTTTTTCGATTTTAATTATCGACTATTGATGTTTTATAATGAACTTTGATTACACGTTGAGTAACTGTTGTTTGTATTGGTGTTTCAATGCCCCAAGGGTTGAAACGGAAGCCCGTATCGCAGTGGAGCCGCCAGCTCCTCCCCCTTCCCCTGCGGATGCCGAGAGCAGTCAGCCTGACGTCATTGTGTGAGTATAACGTAGACATGCATTATTGTTTTCTGGATTCTTAACTATCTTGTTACCGGTAATATTGTAATTTCAATTCATTGTAAATGTTTATTGTCATAGATTAAGTTAACAGACTTTGACCTTGTGTGTTTCAGTCTTGAAAATGCTGACATCCCAGATTCTCCGGAGTCACCGACACCTGATATTAAAGCTATTTGGTTTTCCGACTGAGGCTTTTCTTCCTTTATTTCACTTATTGTGTTCTGTTATTTTGTTACAATTGTTATTTAAGGCTCAACCACCCATGATCATAAAATCCATTATTTGAAATATTTCGTTCACGAATGTAAGTCATTTATTTGTTACCAAATAAATCAATTGAATTATACTAAATTTACCTTTTCCTTCTTATATTTGTTATTATTTACTTTTTCCTTAAATCAATCTTTATTTTGTTATTCTAAATTCTATTTTCTTTAATTTCCAACATCATGCAAGGCATCTCCCGAATGTCTAAACTAATCTCTAACCGTATCAGTGTGACTACATACATACACACCTCTGACTTGTATGTGAATACATATATAACTGCATGAATGCACCGGCGAATGCGCGGTGGTAGCCAGCTCACACGCCCCTGCATTCCCAGTAGGGAAATTTTAGCCTTCCCTGATGGTGGAATATTAAAATTCTATTTTAATTCTTGTTGTTGCTATTATTTAGCAGCGGTTTTAAAACTGGAACTAATTGTTTAAGCATTCAAAAATTTACAGCCGTGATTAGTGACGGATTTTTACTAATGAAATACCGGTAATTTTTACCTAATGATAACAGGGTCAGAATCTCGCCCCACTAATCGCCGTCTTTTAATTACTATATTTTGTTAAAAGAGAAAACTTGTTGACTTAAATGCGATAGGTCGCACTGGTACAATAAGGTTTTGTATAGGGTGGATTTCACGTGAAATGTCCAGCCCCAAAAATGAAATATGTCCAATCAATTGCAAATTTTTGTTATGAGTTGTCCTATGGGATAGTAATTTATCCTATAAATATTTTGGGATTTCTTCAAAAATTGGGGGTGTGGGAGGGGGTAAAAGATTTGAGTTGTTTAGTGACACGCTCTTTCTTTTATATTTATTCTGCTTTAATGAATAGATAAAAAAATTTTATGGGACATGATTTTTGTAGATTTTTGCTTAAACTTTCGATTAGCAATGTCCATTTTAGTTGTTTTTTATAATTTTACCTTGATTTTTCAAAATTAAAAACAAATTTGAGTTTTTCTCAAAGTTGGGTATTTTTAATTTTTTTAAAAATATTTTTAAACGAAAGCTGAGATTTTTTCCGATGAAAATCATAAGTTTCAAAAATGCGTTTTTTTTTGTTTTCGAGAAATTAAATGATGAACACCGCGCGAAGTCGCGCCGCATCGACTGGACGCCGCGTCGACGTAAGCCCTTACCGCGGTACAGCTTCAATCACCATTTTTTATTAGATGTTAGAGTATCTACTTTCAGAAACAATTTTTACCATTTTTTATTCAACTTTTCTTTGCATGTTATAGGGTTAAGACTTTCTTAAAGTAAAAAAAAAACTTTTAATTTTTTTTTATATTTGTTTAGTTTTTAATACTAAAAAAAAATTTCTGTTCTTGAATTATAAAAGGTATTTTCCTTATTTTCTTTTGTTTACGGATTTCCAATATTTTATTTCTACCTCAAGTATTTATTTCTTGTACATATTTATTATGTTTATTTTTTGAACACATTGCTTCCTGATAGGAGGAAGCTTCATCGGGAAAACTAAAACGCAATAAACAAAACTGTTTTAAAAAAATAAAAAGAATAAAATATTTACATTATAACTTTAAAAAGAAAAATTGTGAAATTTCCCAAAAAAAAACGATTTTTTCCAAAACTTTAAAACGTGAATAAAAGATAGTTAGAACTGATCGATCAGGTTCAAACATATGTCAAAAATTTTCCCCTTGAGAAACCTTTAATTTCGTAAAATAAAAGACGCTTTTAGCTATTACGGTTTACGAGATTTTGGGCTAAACGTAATGTTAACACACGAACATTTTTTCTAAACATCATTTTCGACTGTCAAAAAATCGCAATCGAGGATTTGAGGGTAAAACAGTACTTTCTCTATAAGAAAGCAATATAGATTTTGTGGGTGAATAGTTTTTTTATTTTATTAAAAATGTAAATGGCTATTTTTATGATCAATAATCAATTATTTAATTATAAATAATAAGTTACTAATCTGTTTTTGTTGTTGTT
This sequence comes from Ganaspis brasiliensis, assembly GCA_037103525.1. Taxonomy (NCBI): domain Eukaryota; kingdom Metazoa; phylum Arthropoda; class Insecta; order Hymenoptera; family Figitidae; genus Ganaspis; species Ganaspis brasiliensis. The sequence continues at coordinate 89,325 of JAZKLR010000537.1, read as the reverse complement.
ATTTTATCCAAATGTTTTAAATATTCATTTTTTAAGCGTAAATTTTAAAGAAATGGAAACTGTGTGAACGAGCACAAAAATAAACCTAATTAGCACGTAACCTTGCTGCAATTTAGGGGCAATGTTGCCGTGCAAGATTTGCAGTATTGACATATAACATTGCGGCAAGGTGCAATCGTGTCAAATACTAAATCTTGCGGTGTAAGATTGCAGCAATATTGCACCGTAATACGAAAAATACCTTTTATAATTCAAGAACAGAAATTTTTTTTTAGTATTAAAAACTAAACAAATATAAAAAAAAATTAAAAGTTTTTTTTTTACTTTAAGAAAGTCTTAACCCTATAACATGCAAAGAAAAGTTGAATAAAAAATGGTAAAAATTGTTTCTGAAAGTAGATACTCTAACATCTAATAAAAAATGGTGATTGAAGCTGTACCGCGGTAAGGGCTTACGTCGACGCGGCGTCCAGTCGATGCGGCGCGACTTCGCGCGGTGTTCATCATTTAATTTCTCGAAAACAAAAAAAAACGCATTTTTGAAACTTATGATTTTCATCGGAAAAAATCTCAGCTTTCGTTTAAAAATATTTTTAAAAAAATTAAAAATACCCAACTTTGAGAAAAACTCAAATTTGTTTTTAATTTTGAAAAATCAAGGTAAAATTATAAAAAACAACTAAAATGGACATTGCTAATCGAAAGTTTAAGCAAAAATCTACAAAAATCATGTCCCATAAAATTTTTTTATCTATTCATTAAAGCAGAATAAATATAAAAGAAAGAGCGTGTCACTAAACAACTCAAATCTTTTACCCCCTCCCACACCCCCAATTTTTGAAGAAATCCCAAAATATTTATAGGATAAATTACTATCCCATAGGACAACTCATAACAAAAATTTGCAATTGATTGGACATATTTCATTTTTGGGGCTGGACATTTCACGTGAAATCCACCATAGGTCTTGTTTCACATTTGGATATCGAATTATTAATACGCATTATCGTGACTTGCTGTCTACTTAATGAAGGCATAAACAAAAATTATGTAATTAATAACGGGTTAAATAATATTACAGATTACCCTTTTACCTTACAATGGTAAAACTCTGGGTAGTGGTAGTGGCACTACTCTATTGTCAATTAGTTTGAATAATTTTTTAATTTTTCGTGTCTCCCCTCCCTCCTTAGATTTCAGCGTCCTCGATGAGTTGTGAGATTTGGTGTGGATATTTGGTCTTTCTTTTATTGGTAGTTGCTCGCGGATCAATTGAAAGGCTAATGTAATGTAATCCTTGGCTGAGAAAATCCATGCTATTATTGATTTCCTCATGATGTTCCTTCTTCTAAGAGTTTGGTTATTGGAAAATTGAATAATTCTCTGTTTTGTGCTGTTGTGGGGTTATTAATGGTTCGTTTACGTCTTCCTTTGAATAGCGTGAGGAAATTATACATATATTTGGCCAAAACGAGTACTAATATAATCATAGCAATCTCGATGAACGTCCATGCATAGTCTACTACGTTTAAAATCCAACTGATTATTGGTATGTTCATTGTTTTATCTAACTGCCAACCTGTAAACATTGTGTCACTTTAGTATATTTTCGATGTGAAATCTTGTATTTATTATTTGAAGTCATAGTTAAACCTTAATTTGAATATATTAGCAAGTTTTTCACATTCGTAAGTTTGAAATGTTTACTTATAACTTCAAGTAATTTCAAGGTTTTTAGAAATGTGGATATTATAGAATTTGTACAATGAGAAAATTGCATTGGGAAATAATTTTCTCTTGATATTTTATATTTCATTAATATTATTGTTGATAGCTACATGATAATATTTTCTCTTACTGGGTTTTCTTTCAGCTTGTATTTTTTATTTAATTTTCCATAACTTGACAATTTATCATTATTTAAAAATATACTACTATTATTATTATTATTTTTATTTTTATTTTATTTTAAATTTTATTTTTATCTTATTATGTTTTTCCTATTTGATTTTATGTAATAATTTGTTAATAATATGCTGATTAATAATTTTAGTCATTACTGTTTAAAATTTTAACTTATTCTAGTTTATCCTATCTTTTATTAATAATATATGTTTTTAACTAAAATTTAATTAGTATTCATGATATTTACAAACTCTGAACTATAGCATTCAATTTATTTATTTATATATTTATTTATTAGATTATGAAACTTATTTTATTCTAATGTTAAAATTTATTCACACTCTGTTATTTATTTTATTTATTTTATAATTACTCGTTTTAATTTCCTAATTTAATTATAGTGTTTTGTAATAACATCGTTGAACATAGTGTGTAAAATAAGATATTAATGAATTAAATTAAAGACGGTTAATAATATGAGATAATAGTGTTTATACTCTAAGTTTTTTCTCTTTTTTTTTTTGCTATTTAATATCATTATGTAATTCTTATTTTTATCTTCTTGAAGAATTTTATTTATATATAATTATATTAACTAAATAATAATTATATTAATTAAATTAATGATTAAATACATTTTATTATATTTAAATGCAGTAATATATTTATTAATAATTTGCCAATCCTCTGTAACCGAATCAGTTCTTTGACTACATATATATATTATGACATGACTCATTATATGTATTTTCTTATGGCTTTGGTTTATTATAATTCGGTGATTTTTTGTAGAAAGAGGAAAAGAGAAGGCAACCTCCAAATCCTCTTCCTTCTTTCTTTTCGTCTTTCTATTTTCTTATGTTTTAGTTTTTATTAAAGAGAACTGGTGTACATATCTTTAAACTATGTCATTTACGCGGTAAATGAATCGGGTTTTTTTTTTTTTTTTTATTACGTTAAATTAACTTAATTTTACATAATGTTTATTCAATTTTTATTTATGAAGCATGTATTTCTATTAAATGTACAAGTTATATATATATATATACACATAAAAATTTTCATTAAAATCGGGTCATTAGAACAAAAGTTATGGTCGTTTCATTTTTCACTCGGCAGCCACCGCGAGGAAAAGGTAGAACCGCGGACTTTGCTCGCGGGTTCCTCTCTTCGGGCAGGTGAGTACCGGAGAGTCCTCTTCCCTTAGCGCGCTTCAAGGCTGCTGGGAGTAGAAAGAGTACGCAAGAGAACGGATAGTGAGAGTCATATACTAGTATGCTCGCAGTATAGTGCGTATATATTATGCTATAGCGAGGCCGTGCGAGCTATGCTTTTACAGCTGTATACGCCGTGCCCACTAACTGTAGTGTTCTATAGTATATTCGTTTTGTTGGAATCACAGTGAAGCACGGGTTTCAAATTTGATTTTTCGATTATTGTTTAAAACTAATTCAATAGTATTAACATTAGTAATCATATTTTAAAATAAAATTTTAATATATGGCATATAATAATAATGTATTTAGTATATATAATAATGCTATATATAGCAATCAATAATAAAATGATTGGTTAATTATAATTTTTACTAATTAAACGATAAGAACCCCGATGGTTAAATTAGTGGAATAATAATTATACAAACAATTTCAAAAATAATGATAATATTATTTTCATCTAGACAATTTTTAGTTATTTTCCATATTTAGTTATTTTATTTTATTTATTTATTTATTTATTTTTTTTTTTTTAAATTTTCTGGTGGTATATTTTACGATATATCATAATATGTTATGATTTAAATTTATTTGATTTTTAAGTCGATAAAAGCTCCTGGGAGTTCCCATGAGTCTGTTTCTATAGTTTCAATTATTGGACTTGTTCTTAAGAATAATTTATTTTTTATTTGATTTTTGCAATTTTCGCTAGTATGACCACGGCGAAAACAGAGTTCGCAGCAGTTTTCCCATTTGAATAATTTTATTTTTAACTTATTTAATTGGTCCAACGACAGAACATAAATTAATTCGGTGGTTTCTGCGAGATTTTTCTCTTCACTAAAGGAATAAGTTTCACAGAGTAGTAACAACATTCTTTTTGCCGGCGCGTGCTCTGCTTCCCGTTTCGTACTTTTTTCATCCCCTATTACAGAGAAAACATTATCATTTTTCCAGTCATATACTAAGCAATTTATGACGAAAACTTTGGTGTGTGGAAGACCGCTTTCGTCATGAATTTTATATTTGGGTTTTTCAAGGTCGTATTCGGCGGTTAACTCTTCCAAAGTCCCTTTGTGGAATTTTATTAGGTTAATGTCGCCCTTTGGAAAGATGGTCTTTGTGACTACCTCGGCCTTAAGTGCTGGAGTGTTGATGATGGATTCAGACATCCTGGAAAAGAAAAACTTATGTTATTATTTAGGAATGAGCAAGTTTTAGCTTGTCGACATGCTTTTGGAACCTGTGGCCTTCATCAGTCATTAAAATAGCAGTGTGTTTGTCCAAAATATCTACTATTTCATATGGGCCATGGTACTGAGGATCAAACTTATTCGATTTGGTCTCTTTTACTACGTAAGCTTTGTCTCCTACTTTTCCTAAAAATACCTTTAATTGTTTGTCGTACCTTAGCTTTGATTTTTCTTTCGCGGTTTGTAGATTTTTAGCCGCTAATTTCCTGGTTTCTATGAGTCTATATATTAATTCGGTCAAATAAGAGTTGTAAGTTTCCAATTGCTTTTCCGAAGGAAAAGAAGTAGGGGTTCGTGCAGTTTTCCCGAATACTAATTCGAAAGGGGTGAAGTTAGTGGCTTCATGCACCGATGTATTGTAGGAAAACATACCAAAAGGGGAGTAATTTATCCCAATCATCGTAATTTTCTGCGTAACTCTTGATATATTCTACTAACACGGCATGACTTCGTTCGAGCGCGCAATTAGTTTGGGGCCGGTATCCGGACGTTGTCACTTGTTGAACGCCGAAGATTTTGGACAATTTTCTCATCAGTTTGCTTATAAAACATCCACCTTTGTCTGTTAAAATTGCTCTAGGGGATCCATATCTAGAATATAGTTCTGTTGCTACGGCATGAGCAATAGTTGTTGTTGAGACATCCGGTACAGCTACGGCTATACAATATTTAGACAAATGATCCTGCATAGTTAATATGTGACAATTTCCGTCGGAAGTGGTAGGTAGTTTTTTAACAGTATCCAATGATACTTTATCAAATACATCGAGGGGTGTGTTTGTTATTAATTTATTTATTTATTTTTGCTCCTGACATATGGGACATTTCCTGACAAATTCGGTCACTTGATCCTTTATTCCTGACCAATAGAATTTTTCGCGGATTCGTCTATAGGTTTTTACGACTCCTTTATGTCCTCCAAACTTACTACAGTGAAATTCTTTAATTATGTTTACCTTAAGGTTTTCTTCAGGGACTGAAACTTGCCCATAGCATACACAAATATTAATGCTGCTATTTTGGAAAACGGAATGTATTAATGCTAATAATTCTCCTTTTCCCAATGAATCTGTGAAATCACCCCAGCGTGATATTCGTGCTTCTTTAACATTTTCACGTTGGAATGTTGCCTTAAGGTTTAGAAGTCCAATTCTCAAATCTTCTTTCTTTAACTCATCAAAATGATTGTGCTTCACAACCAATGTATAAATGTTGTATTTCCCTCTTGGAGTGATTAGTAACTGCCCCTTTTTTGGATTTTTATTTTTCATTTCTTGGGGTTCTATCGCTCCTATGTCAACCAATAACCTGCTTATGGGAGATGTGAACTCACAATCCGCAGATAAGAAGTGCACATAGTTATTTCTGAGATAAGTTAAATTTTCTCTATTTCCTAGCACGTTAGAAGTGAATTTCGAGTTTGTGTCCTCTGTATCTTGATCGTAAGTTAAACCTGGTTGAATACTACTTATTGAAGTGTGTACTCCGGCTTGCCAGTCCTGATTTGTGTCGTCACAGGACTCTTCTCTATTCATACTCTCTTCTGTAGCTACTTCCAATGTTTGTACTTCATTTTCGTCTTCTGAAGCGTTATCTTTCTCCATCATTGCTGATTCAATTGTCCTTGGAGCTAGGTATGGAGTGGATACTGCAGTAGGCCGATGGAAGCTAGAAGGTGTTTCCAATTGCTTTGTTGAAAGGTCGAAAGTTACACTTTTTCTTCCTTTTGCTGTGAGCGATGGGGTCAAAGGAGGCAAAAGTATTGAAGAGGGAGCTTCTTCTTCCTCTTCAGATCCTAACTCGCCTTTTCCTTCTTCTTCATATACTGGTAATCGAGCTTCTTCTTCCAACTCCGTTAAACCAATACTGGCCCAATCCAATAAATCATCAAGTTTCTTTGCAAACTCTTTATTGGTTCCTGTAACGATGGAATTTGCTACTTCATGAACTTCGGGATCATCATCTCCATCAGAATGTACCGGCCAATCCCTGGGCTCTAATTCTGGATCTTGCATCCAATCTTGATGCTGAGATATGGATTGATTTAACTTGGCAAATGCCTCTTCCAGTTCGGTGGCAAGTTTTTTCCTTGGCTTTGGTTCTGGACTCTTCAGGTGGTGTGAGACATTTTCTTCTTCTTCTTCTTCTTCTTCTGAGCTTTCATCACTCTCACTCATGGGTGGACTTATCATTACTTCTTGTTGATTTGTTTCTAAATTGGGCCCCTCTTCTTGTGGCTCAAATAACTCTGCTTGAGTTGTTGATACATCTGGAGGCGCGCTTTTGGGTCCCCTAAAGTGTGATGAAGATAGTGGAGGCAGATTTAGACTGGGCAATACGCTTCTGCGTTTCCTCAATAGTGGAGGATTGAAATCTGCATCTGTCTCGTGATCTGAACCATATTCTTCATCATCCTCTTCTATTATTGCTGGTTTAGGCTTGTTTTCTAATTTTCTTCTTTGAAGCAATCTTCCTCCTATTGAACTTTCTTCTAGTTTTTCTTTCGAGGTTGAAGCCTTTACGACAGGTTTTGATGTTGTTGGTTTCGATGTTGCAGATTGCGCAGGTTTGCTGGTCGATGGAAGACCTTTGCCAGAAGGTCCAGACAGTGATTTGCTCCTTGTTAGACGACTGGCTGTAGGTTTATTCACGGGCAATTTAGATTTTGTAGATTGTCTACTATGCATCAGGATGTTTACTATTTTTTCTTCTGAATCCTGATTTGCAAGGTCTAGAGTTGCAGGTTCGCAATCTTCTGTTGCTTCAATAGGATTCCTGGATAATGCATCCGCATTCGAATTCAATTTGCCCGGTTTATACTTGAATTCGTATTCATAGTCTCTTAATTTTAAACGCCATCTTATTAGTCTCTGTCCTGGATCCTTAATGGTTGCAATCCATCGAAGAGGCTCATGATCACTCACTAGAGTGAATTTCTTTCCATATATATATGGTCGAAAATGTTGTACTGCTTGCAATACAGCTAAACACTCCTTTTCAGTAGTTGAATAGTTCGTTTCTGCAGGATTGAGCACTCGGGATAGATAAGCAATAGGTAAATCTATTCCATCCTTTTCTTGGCTCAGTACTGCGCCTGTTGCGTAATTTGAAGCGTCCGTTGTTAGTGTGAACGGTTTATCGTAATCAGGACGTTGGAGAATCGGACTTTTGCACAAGGCTGATCGAAGATCCTTGAAGCTGTCTTCTTCTTTAGAACCCCATGAAAATTTAACTTCCTTTTTCAACAAGTTAGTTAAAGGCTTAGCCCTGGCTGAAAAATCCTTGATGAATCTCCTGTAATATCCAGCTAGTCCTAGGAATTGTTTCACATTTCTGGGTGTTTTAGGGGTGGGAAAATTTTCTACCGCCTCTATTTTCTTCGGATCAGGCTTACTACCTTCATTATTAATGATGTGACCAAGGTACATCACTTCTCTACGCAAAAATTCGCATTTTTCCGGCTGTAGAGTGAGATTAGCTTCTTTTAACCTTTCAAATAGTCTTCTTACCTTTTTATCATGCTCTTCAAGGTCATTTGCATAGACAACTATGTCATCTAGATACACAAATAACTCTATTCCTTGTAATCCTAATAGGACCAAATCCATCAGTCTTTGAAAAGTCGCAGGTGAATTTTTTAATCCCATAGGCATTCTGATATATTCATAATGCCCATTAATCGTGGAAAACGCTGTTTTCATTCTATCTGACGGATCTAGTTCTATTTGGTGAAATCCACTCGCTAAATCGAATATCGAAAAATACTGTGCTTTTCCGAGGCAGTCTAATATGCTGGCAATGCAAGGGATAGGATAAGCATCCCCTATTGTTTTCTCATTAAGAGCTCTAAAGTCGATCACGATACGCCATTTTCTTTTTCCACTAGCGTCAATCTTTTTGGGAATAATTAATAAAGTAGAGTTGTAAGGTGAAGATGAAGGGGCTATTGCTCCTTCCGATCTCATTCTTTCTATCACTTTATCGATTTCTTCTTTCTGAGAGGGTGAAAATCTATATTGTTTCGTATGTATAGGTACCTCATTTATTGTTGGTATTTTGTGTTTCACTAAAGGGGTAGAAGTGAGAGCTTCTCCAGGAAGATGAAAATTTTCCGGAAAATCCTTTACTAGTTGTATGACATGATCTTTTTCTTCCGGTAATAAATGCTCTAGTTGTAACTTTTCAATAATAGCCGATGTTCTATCAACAGGAGGAGTTGCAGGCTCTTCGGAATATTCCTCATCTGAATCTTCACTTGGCAGGTTGTAATACTCAAAAGGTATTAGTTCTTGGGGTGGTACATCCAGACTGACATCATCTGAGGTCGTATTTATGGCTAAAACATGGCAAACACCATTTTGGTTAGTGACTGCCCCTTCTCTAACAAAAACTCCTTTTACTGTTCTTATTAAAGGTAAATATCCCTCCTTGATTTCTTTGTTGAGAACTTCTATCGGCACGACCTGTCTTGTCCTGGCCTTAATAAGTAATTTGTTCTTATGGTTAGCTTTATTTTCAACCAAGACATCCCTTGCCCTTACTGACTCGCTATCTGCGAAAAATATTGGTTTAATAGGATCGGAATAAGTGACTATGGAATTGTGCCAGAACGAAATTTTAACTCTTTCTTGTCTGAGATGATCCCTACCTAATATTCCATCCGAATTAATCGGAAAATTCGATGAAACTACTTGAAATGTAATCAATGAATTTCCTAGGGTTATTTGTACAGTCCCTAAGGTTGAAATGGTGAACGGGGATAATCCAGCGATTTGAATGGCTTCGTCTTCTGATACTAGTAATTCAGGATCAAGCATACATAATTTGATAACATTTACGTCGGCTCCAGTGTCAATAAGAAAATTTGCTTTAGAATTTATGAAGCAAGGGGAGGATAATTCAATCACTGGTGATTCTTGATTAGTTCTTGCGACGAGAATTTTTCTTGTCTCTTGAGTATCCTCACATTTGCTTGACGCTGGTCTGTTTTGTCTAAACTCGTCGTCGCGTCGGCACGAGGAGCAGAATTTGAGTTTAAATTCTTATCATTGTTTGGAACTGGTGATTGAGAACGGGGAGGTGTCCTATTTCCTTGATAGGAATATCCTTGATAAGGTTGTTGAGGTTGAGGTGGTTGGTGGTAAGGATATGGATTATAAGGTGGATGATATGGGTAATATTGATGAGGTTGGTAATAACCTGAAGTGGAAGGGGGTGGTCCATAATGATGTTTTAAAATACCCGAGGGGGTTGGTGATTGAGAATAATCTCTAGGAGCTAGTACCGGGGGTGAAAATCTCACATGAGGACTAGGGCTTCTATCTCGGGATCCATTTTCATTAGTTTGCTGATAACGTGAAAAATGATAAGCATTGTTGTAGTTTATCGATTGGTAATGATGTCTGTATTCAAACTCTAGTGCGTGTTTCAACGCTCCTTCCAGAGTTCTGGCTCCTCTAGCTTCAACTACACTAGAAATTCCATCTGGAATACCTCTAATGAACGCCTCTAGTGCACAATCAGTTAAAGGTTCCATCATCCCTTTCGCCTTCTCCATCCCATATTTATCTTCTAAAGCCGCTCGTGCTCCTGACATCAATAAAGTTAGTTTGTCATAAAACTCACTGGCACTCTCATTACGACCTATTCGAATTGTAGACATCTCGTGCAAATACCAAGAATAGGATTTGCGTGGGTCAAATCGTTGTTTTAAATGTTGAATAATTTGTCCAGTATTGTTGAAAATTTTTCCATGGGTACTGTTTCTGGCTGCACCTTTTAATTTGGATAGCACAGCTTTGGTGAATTGAGCTTCACAATTCGCGGGTACACTGGACTCTCCGTTTATGATGTCCTGAATGAAATCTCTCACGGGTATATTTTTCCCGTCATAAAAAGGGATATTCATAACGCCTTGTTGTAGGGCGAAACATTTAGCTATAGACGTGACCATCGCGTCATTTAATGCTCGGTCAATGGTTCCACTAAAGGAACCATCCTTGCCCGGATTCCTGGTTTCCGTCATTATTATAGGAAAAATAAAATAAATGTGTTTATTTTAAATTTAATCAATCGCTATATATTAATTAATAATCAACCAAGTAGGCTTGCAGAAAGGGTTAAGTTAATGTAAATAAATGTCGCGATAAAAAGAAAATTAATAATATAATAATAAAATTATATTTTAATTATCGAATAAAAGGATTAAATACGCTCCGCTGAAAAAAGTATTTGCGTCCTTATAATCGGCAGACTTAGAAAGAGACGTGGCTATTATCCCCTACTACTTTGCACTCTCTTAACCACGCATTGAAGTCTCTGGCGCGTGACCTTCTTGTTCACCGGAGAAGTCCCGTAGCTCTTCCGCGGTCGCTGTGGCCGTTCTCCTTAAGAAGATGACTCGCTCGCTCGCACTGTAGCTTATATATGCAGTTCGAGCAACTGATAAGAAGCCTCAATGGCACAATTTTCTGATGAATCAATAATTAGACTTTTAAATAGGAGTATTTTAAAATTCACTTTACCTTTATTATCTCTTATTTGTTAATAATTATTGTGTGTCCGTCGAAAAATAAAATAATGTTACTTGAAAACAATTGCTGTCTATTCGTCACAAATAAATTAATGAAAAATGAACATCATTCAGGCCTTAAACTTAATTTAAGCAGGGCTCTATGTAAATACAATAAGGAAAATGCTCCTAGAATTATGTAAATCCAAACTATTAGGAACCAAATCAATAAATATTGATCACGCAATAATTGAGTAGGATGAATCATGTCAAATTTTTATTATTTAGATGATTTCTAAATGGATTTCAATGAATTTTATTTTAAGTTTACAATGTAAAATTGTTTGGATTTGTTCCCAAAAACGGTATTCCCAATACTCCAGTTATTTCAGACGGTTCTGATTTAACTGTATGAAAGATTACGTAATGATTAGCAATCAAAATCCGCACTGTTCCTGTCGTGGAAAAGGTATCTTGATCTAAAAAGAGAGACTCGGATTTATTGATTTTCACGTGTTTCGCTAATTTCTTCTCGTCGATTAGATTTATGGTGGCAACTGGGCTTGCTATGAATAAATTTCTTGATTCTTTAAAATCGTGTGAACTCAAGCGTACTTTGGGATGTAGGTCCTTTTTAAATGGCAGGTTCGCAAAAACATACATTCCTTGAACAAGCTGTATTGCTAAATTTTAGTTTTCTAGTGCGTTAAACAACCGCATTAGCACAATCGTTCCGAATATTAAATAGGTCCAAAATGTGATACACCAAAGTGCAGCACAAAAGTACTCGTTTTCCAGCAAATTAATAAACGAGTTCATTACAATGAACAAACATAAATTGTTAAAAAAAACACCTTATTGTCGTTGCTTGGATTTATCAGGCTAGATTCTTATAGGTTAAACTCGCTCATAAAAGGGTGCCCTACGACTCCAGCTACCCTTAATTCTTGTCCTGTATTAACAACGTTAAAAGGCACGGTTTTGTCTAATATTGGGATTAGAACAACACCACTTGTTGTCAGCTGTTTTTGCTGTATTATACACAATTTTGAATAATTTATTTTCATAAAACTTTCCAAACAGTCCTTTTCTACTAAATTTATGGTTAAAGTAGGGTCATAAACAAAATCACCCAATTTATTCCTCAAACAATCTGAATATATAGTGACTATAATTTTCTTTTGATGTTTGATAGACAAATTAGATGACATTTGTACAACAACTGTTAATTTTATTACTAGGTTGTGTTTTACACAAAATTGTCAAATTTTTCATTTGATTATTAATAGTGATATTATTTTTATTAATTAAAACATTAAGGAAGTTGGTTCAATTAAAATTTAAAACAAGGACTTCCACAATTAAACAACTTACTTTCTATTCTATTAAGTGGAGAAATAGAAAGGTTTTAATTGTTGGAATCACAACCCTTCGGGTTTGTGTAATATTTTAACCTTGGAGGATCAGGATACAATACATATGTAATACTTAGGAAAATTTTATTTTTAACTCACTCAAACCTTTGATCCCACAAGTTTTCAAACTAATGGAGAATACAGAATTTAAATATCATATTTTAGTTCTCTAGAACAGGGGCCAATGAAATTCAAAATTATCATGAATTTTGAGAATTCTAAAGCTTCCTAGATTTAAAAAGAAAATCATCCGAAGACATTTCACAAAAAAAACGTAAAATCCTTATGGACATAAAAATTTTTAACCTTAAAAGAGCAATGGGAAAATTAAGGACATTAAATGTCGCCTTCTAACCATAGAAGAACAGGTCGAAATGATACCTAAAATTATTAAAGAAAATAATATTATTATTCTGCTGAGTTGAGATTATTTATTTAACAGGAATTTATTTATAAATGAAATTCGACTTTGGAGTTCAAATAATACAAATTTTATTGGTTTTTCTAAATTAACACATTAGTGATTCTTATTGAATTTTTTGTAAAATATTACTTGTTCGCAAATGAAATTGTTATTGTTAACACTTTTAGGCGTTCTTTTTACACGCTTCCTCAAGATTTTTTATTAAATCATCAAAACAATCTTTTACTTCTATTTGGTTCTTTAATATTTTAATCTCTAAATCACTCGGGTTTTTAGGAGGGTTGTTTAGTCTTTTTGCTGCCTTTTTTCCTCCTCTCGATCGAACTCTCTTCTTAGCAGGATTTGGCATACTGCAAAAATATTACTTTTGTAACTTCGGCCATTCTGACCACTAAGTTTAATACTATAAAACAAAGGAGCAACTTTAGAGTGCAATAAAGTTATATAATGAATTTTACGGTTAAATTTGTAAAAAAAAAGTTAAAATGTTGAATTTGATTATTGAAATCTTCGAATTGTTGAGAGATCTGCCGAAAGGCGTTTCTCGTCAATTCTAAAGGATGGATAGATCTGCCGAAAGGCGTTTATCAATCCTTTATTTTTTCAATAATTATTAAACACAATTCCAAGTTTAAATTTTTACAGTAACTCACGTTAATATCGAATAAAATGATTATTCAGTATTAATGGTGAAATCAAATATTGAGTTTTTCGAATCGTTGAGAGATCTGCCGAAAGGCGTTTCTCGTCAATTCTAGAGGATGGATAGATCTGCCGAAAGGCGTTTATCGATCCTTTGTTTCTCAATAATTAATAATCATTCAAACACTATTCTTGTTTTTATTGAAATTGGAGCTTTTTAAACTTGTAAGCAATCTGCCGAAAGGCGTTCCTTAAAAGTTCTAGAGATTACTCTATCGTGCCGAAAAGCGTTTAGCAATCTCTTATTTTTCCAATTTTCAATAATCACAAGTAATCAATAATTTTTCTCAAGATTAAAATAATTAATTACACTCTTTTAATTCACTAGCGTTTACTTGTAAATGACCATTAGTTTAAGACTGTAAGTTTTTAAGATAGGCAGGCTTATACAGTTTTTGACAACTTTTATTTAATAAATAATCCCAGCAAAAATTAAGAAGGGTATTTTCTAATTGAATTGTATTATTCTCAAATAAATAATTAGATTATACTTATGTAAAGATATAATCGAATGAAAATGGCATTTAGGTAATTCTATTAACTTTAAGCAATAATTGAATATGAGTGTTTTGCCACCCAAAATGTGTAAAGAAACTACCACAATTTGTAGCAAAAATACTTTAGGGATTTAATCAAAATAAATTCAATTTACTACCATTGTAATAAAAGTGCATAAGAGCAAAATGAACAGTTTCAGAAAGGCTAGTATTATGCATCAAATTATTAGCAATAATAATAATCAGACTACACTTATTATTATTGTATAACAACAAATAGCGAATAACGAGTAACGAGTATCAATTGTTTATTCAACCAAAAGTGAATCCCACTTCTGACACCAAATCAAGCTGTTACGTCCGAGCGACGGCAAGAATATTCAAATAACTTTAAATATGACAAGATAGTAACAGTAATGATTAACTAGCAAGAGCTAGTCTTTATATTTATTTTTGTTTTTGGGATTGGTGATCACTTTCAGATCTGAGGGATCTGTGTTGAATAAATAAACAAGATATCCAATTAATACATTTATTACATAAACAGACAATTTCATACTAATTATTACACTTAAAAAGTTTACTCAACTAATTTGTTCATTGATTTTATACTATGGTTTTCTTTGTTTTTTGATAATCCAATAACGCTTCTAATTTGTATTTTATAATTTGTTTATCGCCTAGCAACTTAATAATTCTTAAATTAATTGATTTGAGGACGGTGGTCTATGACCAGTATTGCCCCAGTATTCGGCTACTATGAGAGTACCAACAAACCGTGATTCAACACTTTAAATACAAAATAGTTAGTTAAACACATGAACATTATTGTGTTTTCACGGGCTGCCAGCACTGGGCTCATACGGGACCAGTACACAATCAATCTTATAAGATTGTGGAAGGTACTGCGTAATCGAAATATTCATTGAACCATTTGCTATCCAATCGTTATAATATTTTCCTATCAAACAGTATTTTTCTATTTCGCAAAACAACAATCAAAACCTATAACAAAGCAAAATTACTTACATATGATCTGTTAGAATTCGGAGACAAGGCGGAGAGTTGATCGGCCCGATTAGCGCTGCTGTCGGTGATACAACAATGGCAGTACAACAAGTACTGCTGCCTATAGTTTGTTGGAAAGTTCACTTCACAACACAATTGTTTTTCAATTAACATTATTTTATTTTTCGACGGACACTCAACAATTTTAGACGATATTCTAGAATTGATTTCAAAGCACATTTTGAGTCAAACTAGATATAAAGTTTTAAACTTTGACGGACTGAAGGGCCGCTACGACGGTACTCTCTCGACAGAGGTTCTAGCATATTCGACCCCCTCCATTTGGCGTCGTCTTCTTTTAAAGACGATTTTTGCCGTTTGCGGGGATTAGTTTATGTTATTTGAGCACGATGTCATGAAAAAGTGTAAATGTCACGTTCTCATGAAAAAGTGTAATTTGTTATTAAAACAATTTCCATCCAAGCTGCTCGTAATTTGAGATCACTCTTGGACTGATGTTTAAGTTGTTGATGCGGTAATTTATTAATAATTATTACTACAATTATGATTATTAATGTTATATTACTCAATCAGTCGAAGAGTGATTACACTATTTTGAATTCAGTGTAAAATGTAGACAATCAATTAACTTTTTAGCCTTAAACGCAAGCAAGCGTACTGGGGCAGTATCGGCAAAAGAACTATGTATCATTACCATAGCCACTACTATTACCATTACCACAGTTTTTATCTCTGTGAGTAATTTAAATGTTGTACTTATTTATATTTCAATTATTTGTCATTGACATCTCGTATACTAATTCTGAATATTTAGCTATTTATGATAATTATCTTTTTTTACTTATTACAACTTATCTGTTAAATCTATGGCAATATTTTTAAACCAGAAAATTTATATGATTCGGGAAGGTAAATGTTAACATAATTTTAATTATGTCATTCAGCGACGTTTCACCAACAAAGGTTCGTTGGCCTCATCAGGCTAAATTCGTTAAAATTTAAACATTTTTTAACTTGTCAAACAATTAAAATATATTAAATAAAATTTTATTTAATATATTATATATCAAACAATTAAAATATATTAAATAAAATTTTATTTAATATATTTTAATTGTTTGACAAGTTAAAAAATGTTTAAATTTTAACGAATTTAGCCTGATGAGGCCAACGAACCTTTGTTGGTGAAACGTCGCTGAATGACATAATTAAAATTATGTTAACATTTACCTTCCCGAATCATATAAATTTTCTGGTTCAACTTTAACAAAAAATGGAAGGATTTACATCTCTCTCATCTATGGCAATATTAATAGTTTTGACATTTTAATTATTGCCACAATTGCTCGCATCATACATTGACTTTGAAATTTCTTGTATTGGGTTATGTATCTTACGCTTGCTTCCGCGTGTAGGGTGTTAAGTTACTCTTATCACAATGTCGAGCGGATGAGCAAGTGACAAGGTCGTCACCGCGACCTTGCACCTGCTCTCGGTTATGACATACCAAAAGAATGCATATGTAAGGATAACTATTACATTACTAATCTTATACATTTACACATGTCTCCTTACAACCGCATTCTCACCTTATGGGTTTGATATATTATTAAAAGTAATAATATAATCTTGTTTATTATCAAGTATCTATTTTGTTCAGTAAGATTAATTCTTTATTTTAAAAATTTCAAGTTACTGGGATGTAACAGAGAGAATTTTGGTAAACTTTTATTAGTGTTATTATTCTTTCATATGTATTATGTAAAACATTTTGATAATTTAATATGATATGTCGCAACCAAATGAACAAAATGAAAAAGTAACAAGAAATAAAACTAAAAATAACGAAGAATTGGCTAAAGAGGTTGAAAAAAATAATAAAATTAAACTTGGTTCTAAAAGTGGACTTCCGATAAATCCTGATAACTCTATTATCACTCAAAATACCGGGGATTCTTTTGAATTAGACTCAACCATCAAAAATTTTAATTTGAGTGATAGTCTTACTAGTTCCACGATCTTTGAAAAAACCTTAACAAATAATCCATTAGAAAATACTCCTTATCCTGAATTATTTAATAAAACATTAATTGAGAAGCAATTAGAAATTGAGAAATTTGAAGAAACCTTAGAACGTAAAAATATCCTTGATCAAGAATTCGAATCGTCCCTGAATAAATCTCGTGAGTTATTAAATAAGTTTTTAACTATTCCTTGCTTAAAAACAATTAAGACGGAAAATCAAATTAAAAAAGAAACAAAAATGGCTAATGAAAATAATCCAGCTGGTAGTTCACAGAATCAGGGTATAAGAGATCCTAATGTACAAGTAGCATATTACCCCCACAATCAGACGATATCATTACGCGATGCAATTGAAGTAGTTCCATTATTTGACGGAAAAACAATGTCTCTAGAAAATTTTATTGATGGCTGCACAGAAGCAAGGCAAATGCTTCCTTTGGCGGCAGAAGAAAATTTAGTAAAAATGATACGATGTAAACTTATTGGCGAAGCTAGAAAAAGTGTTTTTGGTACAACATTCAATAATGTAGATGAGCTTATAAATGCTTTAAAAAGATCGTATTCAGTATCAAAATTGGTTTACCAATTACAGGGTGAGCTAGAAAATACCTTTATGTGGCAAGAAGAAAATGTTTTATCTTACGCGACTAGACTTAAAGAAATATCAGAAAAAATTTCAGACGCTCATAAAATGTCAAATAATCAAGTAATCGATGGAAATTTTAGTACAGGGTTAAATAGAGATTTAATATATTGTTTTATAAGAGGATTAAGGCCGGAGATAGAAATTCGTGTACAACGAGTAAATACATTAAGAGAAACGATAACTTCGGCAATAGAAGTAGAAAAAAGATTAAAAGCGAGTCAAGATTTAAGGAGAAATAAAATTCCAAATTCAGAGTTGGAAACACCACAAAGAAGTAGTAATATTCATCCACGAAACAATAAAGTAAATACTTTACAAGAAAATATAGTAAACTGTCAAATTTGTGGCGGAAAAGGTCACATGGCTCCAGTCTGTAATAAATTAAATATAAAAAATCAAACAGTTGCAAATCAACAATTTTTACCAAATCAACAACGTAATTTTTCAAATAGTCAAAGTCAACGGTTTAATACAAATCAATTTAGAACTTTTCAAAATTCAAATTTTAATCGAAATTATCAAAATCAAAATTTCAATCGAAATTTCCAGAATCCTAATTTTAATCAAAATTTTTCTAACCAAAATTTTCAAAATCCAAATTTTTCTAGACAAAATACAAGTTTTCCTAAACAAAATTTTAAAAATTAAAATTTTTCAAGAAATCAAAATATTCAATATCTAAATCAACAAAGATTCCAAAATAGACAATATTTTAAAATCAACCAAATTTTCAGAATCAACAAAAATTTCAAAACCAACAAAATTTTCAAAATCAACAGAATTTTCAAAATAGTTATAACAGACCAATAAATTCCAATAATCAAAATCAAAAAGGTAACAGTTTTTCTCTTAATACAAATCCTAATTTACAAAGTCAACAAGTGCAAAATTCTCAAGTTAAAGTAATGTGTAATTATTGCAAAGAACAAGGTCATCTTATAAATGATTGTGCTTTAAGAATTCGTAATAATGCTCGAAAATTACAACAACCACAATCGGGAAACTCGAGCAACCTTCTCTTAGTAGATACGACAGAGGAGGTTTTGAGCGAGGAAACGCATCTTTAAACGTTAAAAATGAAAATAATATTAAAAAAGAAAATCAACCGGAAAATAGCGAACAAATTAATGCTACTATGTCAAGTAGTATCCCATATATTTCGATAAGTGCAGCTGGCTTACAAAACACCGTAACCATGATGATCGATACTGGAGCAGGTCCAAACCTTTTAAAAGAAGGGGTAGTTAGACCTGATGTTTACATTAATACGGAGGAATGCTTGCGACTCACTGGTATCAACGAACATCCTGTTTTCACCCTCGGACAAATAAAGTTAAATATACTCGCTCACCCCACGATTTTTAATCTAATCCCTAATGATGTTCCAATTAGTCATGAAGGAATTTTAGGCACACAATTTTTTAACAACAACAGTATAAAAATAAATTATGCGGAAAAACGAATTGAAATCGATGACAATTTTTATCCATTTTCTACACAAGAATACATAACAGTACCAGCAAGAACTATTGCAACAATTTTTGTTAATATTAAAAATAATGATAAAAAAGTTGGTTATATTCCAAAATTACTTATTGGTGAAGGACTTTTTATTGGAAATGCTTTAGTAACAAATGTAAGTGGTCGAGCTTATTTAAAAATTGCTAATACTTGTGTGGAAGCAATGAATATTCCTATATTAACAGTGGAATTACTTGACTTTATAGAAAATAAAGAAGAAAATGTAACAACAATTAAAACTAATGATAAATATTCAAAATTAATACCGTCTACAATTAACACTCAGTTTAGATCATCAGAAAATTTTTTACATGGGTTTATTAATAATAATAATGAAAAATTAAATAAACTTTGTCAAGTATTTAATATTACAGATATTAATCGAAAAGAAACAGTAAAGAAATTTTTAAGATTAGATCACTTAAACGAAGAAGAATTAACTCATGTAATAAATATAATAACAAAAAATATTGATCGCTTTTAAATCCCAGGAGAAACTTTAGAAGCTACTAATCTTTTAGAACACACTATCCCCACTACCGACGACCAACCAATTTTTACGCGTCAGTACCGTTTTCCACCAATTCATAAAGAAGAAATTAAAAGACAAGTTAATGAACTTTTAGATCAAGGAATAATTAAGCCTTCACAATCCCCATATAACACACCAGTTTGGATAGTACCTAAGAAATCAGATTCTCAGGGAAATAAACGTTGGAGAATGGTCTTGGACTTTCGCAAATTAAATGAAAAAACAATTAAAGATAATCATCCTTTGCCTAATATAATTGATTTGTTAGACCAGCTTGGAAACGCAAAATATTTTTCAGTTTTTGACCTGGCATCAGGTTTTCATCAGATTAAAATGAATAAAGAACATTCACACAAAACAGCTTTTTCTACACCGGACGGTCATTATGAATTTGACCGCATGCCTTTTGGTTTAAAAAATGCGCCAGCATGTTTTCAACGTCTTATGAATGCTTGTCTTACCGGATTAATTAATACAGATTTATTTGTTTATTTAGATGATATTGTAATATATGCAGATACATTAGAGGAACATGAACAAAAATTTAATGCATTAATGGAAAGATTACGTTTAGCTAACCTCAAATTACAACCAGATAAGTGCGAATTTTTAAGACCTGAAGTTAACTATTTAGGTCATATTATTAATAAACATGGCGTTAGACCTGATCCGAAAAAACTAGTAGCTGTAAAAAAAATTTCCAATTCCCAAAAATCAGAAAAATATCAAACAATTTCTCGGTTTAGCCGGTTATTACAGTAGATTTATTAAAAATTTCTCGAAAATAGCTACACCACTTTCAAATCTTTTAAAAAAAGACGTACCTTTTTCCTGGTCAGACGAACAACATGATGCTTTCAAATACCTCAAATCAAAATTATGTGAGGAACCTCTTTTAATTAGACCCGATTTTTCGAAACCATTTGTTGTTACAACTGATGCTTCAGGATTTGCAATAGGTTGCATATTGTCACAAGGCCCAATAGGAAAAGATCAACCAATTTCTTACACATCTCGAGTTTTAAATGAAAATGAAAGAAAATACGATACATACGAAAAGGAAGCTCTAACAATAATCTACTGCGTTACACAATTTAGACCATACCTATACGGAAGAAAATTCACATTAGTTACCGACCATAAACCATTAGTATGGTTCCAAAATACCAAGGACCCATGTTCAAGAGTAACCAGATGGCGTTTAAAGCTCGCGGAATATGAATTCGATGTAGTCTATAAAGCAGGAAAAACCAACGTGAACGCAGACGCATTATCAAGGAACCCTGTAACATTTATACGAAAAGAAGGTGAATATGAAACTGAAGAAGAAACATCTGATGATGAAGACCCTATTGACTTGTATTGTGATCAAGAAATTAATCAGTCTTATGATGAATTTGATACCGATGATGAAATTGAAGATAACAATATAAAAATAAATTCTGCGAACCCTTTAAATTCACAAAAAATAACAACGTATGTTGAAAAATCTATGACTAATATAATCAATCATGTTAAGAATAATAGTGAAAATAAAATTTTGTTTAATGCCTTAAAAAGTATAAAAGAAATTTTAGGAACCATCACAACAAAAACATTTCCTGAAACTGAAGAAAAATGTTACATAACAACTCGAAATAAATCTTATAATAAAAATAACATGAAAAATAAAGAAACTTATGAAAAACAAGAAAATCAAGATCATCCATTAAGAATTAGCAAAAAGAAGCGTGGTAGACCTAAGAAGTACTTAGAAGAAAAACAAGAATTGACTACTAAGGAATCAAGAAAACGAGGAAGACCAAGGAAAACTCTTAAGGAACCTGAAAGAAACGAAAATGCAGCAGTGACAAGAAAACGTGGTAGACCTAAGAAACCTAAATGTAATGAAATTGAAGAGAAAATGAGTGAAACTAATAATTATTATTCTGATACCGACTCAGATAATAAATCCGAAGATACTAATGTATCCGACCTTGAAAATTATTCTGATCCTGAAAATCCTTTTAATCCTGGAATAAATCCAGATCCTGAATATTATGATGAAAAGAAATCCAGAAATTCTAAAATGAATCATAGAAGTGATTCAAATCCTAAATATTTAGATGTTAAGAAATCTAGAAATCTTCGTAAGAAAAAATGTAGAGATGAATTAAATGAAAATGAAATGTCAAATAATGAGGAAGTAAGTAAAAATAGTTTAAACAATGATTCGTCAGAAGAAGAAATTGAAAATGAAGAAATTAATGAAGAAAATAACGAAGAAAATAATGAAGAAAATATTGAAGATAAAGAAGAAACAGAAGAAATTAATTTTGAAGGTTTATCGTCTCAATCATGTTCAAAAGAAATCGAAAATAAATCGAAAAATATTGTAGAATGTCGGGATCAATTAACAATGAGAAAAGATAATTATGCATATTTTGTAACTTGTAATGGAGTACCACGTGATAATGGATCTAAAGGTTTAGATAAAAATAATAAATTACCAAAATTTAAAAATTTACTAAAAGGCCAAGCGAAAGAAATAAAAAAGGGTCAACAATATCATATTGCTTTACCAATTGAAGAAGAAGAAAAAGAGAATCTTGAACAAACATTAAATAATATTAAATTAACAATTTCTTCAATGTATGAAATCGCGTAAAAACTTAATCTTAAATCAATTTCTATTGCAAAAACTTTAAGAGTAAATCATATATCATGGAATGAAATCGTATCTATACTAAACTCTACTTTCTGTAAATCAAAAATAAAAATTATTATTTGTAATGAAGTCGTTCAATATCCGACAAAAGAACAACGTGTTAAATCAATCGAAGAAGCACACTCTTCAGCTATAGGCGGTCATAAAGGAGTAACAAAAACTTATAACAGAATTAGACAAAAATTTTATTGGAGTAATATGAAGATTGATATACAAAAATATATTCAACTATGCCTCAAATGTCAACTTAAGAAACTCGTTCGCGTAAAAACAAATAATCCTATGGTAATAACGGATACTCCAGGTGTTGCTTTCGAAAAAATTTCAATGGACATTGTAGGTCCTTTACCTAAAACAAGTTTAGGCAATGAATACATTCTGACTATTCAAGATAATTTTACAAAATTTTCTCTTGCTATTGCTTTACCGAACCAACAAGCTAGCACTATTGCAGATGCTTTTACTAAAAAAATTATATGTATTTTTGGATCTCCAAAAGGAGTATTAACAGATCAAGGAAGAAATTTTTTGAGTAATTTAATCAAAAGTCTAGCAAAACGATTCAGAATCAGACAATTTAAAACTACAGCATTTCACCCGCAATCGAACGGATCAATAAAGAGATCACACCATGTACTAGGCGAATACTTAAAGCAATTTATTGAAAAGAACTCAGAATGGGATGATTGGCTAGAATTAGCCATGTTTTCATACAATACCAGTATGCATGAAGGTACAAAATGTACACCACATGAATTAGTTTTCGGAAAAAATTGTGATTTCCACACAAATTTGGAAATCAGTATACAGGCCCGCATCAAGTATTAGAAATTTTTCAAAACGGAAATGTCAAAATTTTAATTAAAAATAAACCAAAAGTTATTCACATTAATAGATTAAAATTATCACACATTAAATAAATAAACGTTAAAAGTAATTTTTATAAAAATTAGTATTATAAAGAGTAATTCAGACATTATTAAATAAAAATGATTAAATATTAAAATTATGTATATATGTGCATTTAAAATATTAGGACTTGTATATACAGCATATACATGCTAACTCCTTTTCCAGATAATGCAATTCAAATACAGTAGATTTTTTTTTTTGTCACCCTTTTTCATATTGCTAATAAGGAGCTATTGCAAAAACCTATACATTTTAGCAAGAATATGTAAACTTATTAAAATATCTAATGTCCTAAGAAAATTAAATAATCCACGAGCATCTCAATTGTTCCACTTGTTCACGAATAAAATTTGTTATTCATCCAAGAAGCATTTATCAATTTTATAAAGATCAACAATATTATTGTAAATCAAAAAATTAAAAACATTTACTAATCTAAAACTTTTCATCTTTTTTAGGAAGCGACCAACCATGGATGTCAACAAAAATTTAATGATTCTATACATTCTTTTTTTTACAGAAATTTAAATAATTCAAAGCAAAAATATTTTATAGAAATTTGATTAATAAACCCTCCCATTAAAATTATATGTAGTTCATGAAAAAAAAAGGAAAGAAAAATTTTAAATTTTCGATTTAACCGATACTCTAAATGATCAGGATATAAACCTTTAAGACATCATTCTTTAAATAAATTGCATACAGATAAAGAACTACACTATTGTTGTAAACAATTTTCAGCAATCTCAAAAGATGTTCTTAATTTGTTTAAAACATTTAACTAACTTATATTTTTCAATATTGAAACAAATTACATACTTTTAGTATGCATAAAATCATAAATTGCTAAACTGTTTCATTTTATTAAAACCTAATTTTCAATGAAAAACTGTTGGAAAAAAATAAAGTAAACAAGAGTAAAAGATTGTTTTAAAACCTTTTACTATCTTAAATTTATATTAATTTGATACCCCATAAGAAATTCAACATTACTATTCAGTTATTAAAATCTTTGCTCACATTAATCCTATCTTTTGCAAACAATCCTGTTTCCAAATTTCCACTAAACCTCATCTTGGAAATCATATAAATAATGTCAGAAAAACTTATTTATGGGATCGTTTCAAGACAAACAATTTTTTATATTTAACACATTATTTATTTAAGATGTGCAGAATAAAAAACTGCATTATTTTTCTTAAATATTGAGTTATTTTAACTTAACGAATAATTCAAACAAAATTTTATTTAGGTAAATTTTTTTATAACTTGCCATTGTTAAATTTTAGGTCAAATTATATTACTGAAAAAATCTTTAATATTAAAAAAAAAAATTAATAAAAAACATGGTTCTATCTATAGCAAAACTAGATAATGTAAATATAGCTTCACAACTCATTATATTGTTAAAAATATTAATACAAATATCAGAACTATTTCTATTGACGTCACATTATATGAGAATACATAATGATTATCATTTTTTAGATAATTTGTCAAATCAGTATAGTATAGAGCAAAATGCTCGCCATAAGTCAGTTATATAATGCCTAATATATTAATAGACATATATGGATAAAAAATAAACAAAAGAGAGAACAAATAGTATAAAATATTCTATACAAGAAATATAATCTTTGTTTTTTTATATAAAAAATTTTATTGCGAAAAATACTATAATACTATAATATAATACTATAAAAAACAAATATTATAAATAAATTATTTGTTCCTAAATCAAACATGATTTGTATCTCACATCATGTTTGAAAGTAAGGGGTGAGGGGCTCCGTGTATACACGTCGGATGACTTATTATTATGAAAATAAAAATAATACAAAATTTTTTTTTAGCGTAATAAATTTTGCAAATATATGAATGTGGGTGGTTGTCAAAGAAAACAAAAATCAAAACAAAACAAAAGAAATCTTTTTAAATTAAGAATAATTTTCATATATAAATGTGTTTGCCATATAAAACATAAATAGCATTTAAAATACTGAATCATGTAGGCTCTTATAAATTGAAAAATTGTAGCAAGTCCTTATGTTCTTTTAAATTTCAAAATTAACTGTAACAAACTCGAAAAATCTGCGTAAGTTACGTAGATAACACTTTTTCTAAAACAATTATTAATGTTACTTTTAATTAGTTTTGTTTATCAGATATGTAGTAGAATGCATTCAAATCAGAAAAATTGACTGTTTAATCGATGTTTTGGTAATAAAATGCGTAAGTTACGTAAGTAACACTTTTTCTTAAAAAATTAA
Source organism: Ganaspis brasiliensis (assembly GCA_037103525.1). Lineage (NCBI taxonomy): Eukaryota > Metazoa > Arthropoda > Insecta > Hymenoptera > Figitidae > Ganaspis > Ganaspis brasiliensis. The sequence goes on along the minus strand of JAZKLR010000537.1, from coordinate 63,759 downwards.
TGTTACTTCTAATTGATGTTTTTTACCAGATATAATAGAGTGTTAGAAAACCTAAAATATTACTGTTTAATTGATGTTTTGTACGTAAATTACGTAGGAAATAACTTTTTCTCAAAATTGATAATATTGCCCACACAGCACCAGAAATTCCCTGAATTTCCCCTGAATATTGGCCCACATTTCCCGAATATTCGAACCTAATATTCAGGGAAGTTTCGTGGAAGCATCAAAATGTCCGCCATAAAGAATATTGGACGCTAAATTTCCCTGAAAATGTATTTCTAATTTTCAGGGAATTTCCGCATCTAATATCCCTTCAATATTCACAGTATTCGTAAATCTTCTGTACATGATGCGCAATGGTCGAACTTGGTTTCTGTGACACTTACGGCTGCGCAGTAGTTTTTAATGTTCTAGAATCCTACGGGTGCCAAATATGACATACAATTTTTATCAATTACCAGATCAAAAAAATTTTGGAAATTTTTTTTAACTTTCCCTGAATATTCTAGGAATATTAGATGCGGAAATTCCCTGAAAATTAGAAATACATTTTCAGGGAAATTTAGCGTCCAATATTCTTTATGACGGACATTTTGATGCTTCCACGAAACTTCCCTGAATATTAGGTTCGAATATTCGGGAAATGTGGACTAATATTCAGGGGAAATTCAGGGAATTTCTGGTGCTGTGTGGGTGCTGTTTGATTCATGTCTGTAATTTAAAGTATATCAATTAATGTTCTGTACAAGCTATTGGTACAGTTTGCGTAAAATTACGTAAACAAATTTTATGTTGTTTGTGTACTAATTTAAAAATGTCAAATTGTTTTAGTATGTTTTTCATATTTAAAGTATAATTTTGTGTGTAAACTCATAGATAAATCTTGATTTTAAATAAAGAATAAGTCTGCAAAAAAAAAGACAAGTGGAAACAAATTGAATAAATTTACAAAAAAAATGAGCGTACTTAATTTTAGTAATATGGAAGTAATTAAGAAAGCCAACAAAATATAAAGTTTAGTAAATTAAAAATTAATTTACAACATTGTGTAAAATAATATTAAATAATTTGCATAAAAATAAGAAAGTTGAAGAAAATCATAAAATAAAAAGACAAATACAAAAAAAATAAAAAGTAAAAGATGAAAAAACCTTAAAATTTTGTAAAAATAAGAAAATATATGGGGCAAAATTTCTCAAGTGTACCAATCGAAAAAATGAAAAGGGCTAATATTTGCACAAAATGTAGTATTCTATGTCAGTACTCAAACCACCAATTATTATGAAATTCTAATAAAAATTGTAGAAGGGGGAGGGGGCTGAAGATTCTGGTCAAGTGTGAAGAGGGTATTTTTTGAAAAATCATAACTATTATGCAACATGGTTGACAAAAAATTGACCTATATGTTTTCGAAAGGTTTTTTCCTCCTCTTTTCAATGGTGCAAAAAATTTTCAAAATTTAACCTATTTTTTTCAAATTTTTTTTTTACTTTTTTTGAAAAAAGATATTTTTTTTTGTTTTTTTCTTTTAAAATAGAGCTTACTATGTGCACTTTCAATACACGCTATAGAGAAAATGTCTTTTTTCTTTGTTTTTGAATTATTAATTAAGATATTAATAAAAATTAGTAAAAAATTATTAAAAGTGAAATATTGAACAAACAAATAAACTTTTGATAATTTTGGGCATACTAACATAAAGCTTATCAAATTTCGGATTTAACAAGCATAACTTAAAGTATTTTTGATAAATGAATGCTACTAAAATAATTAATAATAATGAATTAAATAAAAAATGTGTATTTATTTAGTATCCATTTATCAAAAAGACTTCAAATTATACTTGTTGGATCCGGAATTTGATAAGCTTTACGTTAATAGCCCCAAAATTACAAAAAGATTAATGGTTTGTGAAATATCTCATTTTTCACGAATTTTTATTAATTAATTAATTAATAATTCAAAAACAAAAAAAAAAGACATTTTCTCTATAGCGTGTATTAAAAGTGCACATAGTACGCTTTATTTTAAATGAAAAAAAAGAAAAAAAATGTCTTTTTTCAAAAACAGTAAAAAAAAATAGGTTAAATTTTGAAAACTTTAAAAAAATTTTGCACCATTGAAAAGAGGAGAAAAAAACCTTTCGAAAACATACAGGTCAATTTTTTGTCCACCCTGTTGCATAATAGTTAATCATTTTTCAAAAAATACCCTCTTTACACTTTATACCAAAATCTTCAGCCCCCGCCCCTTCTAAAATTTTCATTAGAATTTCATAATAATTGGTGGTTTGAGAACAGACATAGAATACTACATTTTGTGCAAATATTAGTGTTTATTAGCCATTTTCATTCTTTTGATTGGTACACTTGAGAAATTTTGCCCCATATGATAAAAATTAAACAGTTTTGAAAAAGTGAAATCGCTTAGAAATCATGTAAGAATTATAAAAAGGACTATTGTCAATGTGGAAAAAAAATTTAATTATAATATGACATTAAATTAATATGCATGGAAATTTGAATTAATTGAAATTTAAAAGTTTGAATAAATTGGATTATGAGTAAATTGACGTTGGGAATTTATTTAAATTATAATGTCTTGAGATATAAAATTTTAATACTACTTTCTGCTATCTTTATACAAAAAATTTGTAGATCGTAGGTATTTTGATCATCTGTATTAGCACAATTTTTTTAATTTTATAAAGAATAAAATATTTAAATTGAAATTATCAAGACTTATCCACAAATTTCTGGATTTTTATGGTTTGCGATTATCTACAGGCAATATTAGACAATTAAAATCAAAGTTATTTAAATCAATTGCAGCCCTGCTAAATATATATTATTTTTCTTTATTCAGGCAGTTCACTGTAAACAATAATGATTAAATTGGTTTTTTTAATAAATAATTATAAGTATTTATTTTTATATTTAACCAATATTTAATTTATTTGATATTTTCAAACATTAACAGTCTATTAAACTTTGACAATTTTGAAACAAAGTATTGTTAAGTACACTCGAATCTCTCCATAACGAGAAGCTCGGGAGTTTAGAATTTCTCTATTACGATGGCTCGCCTAGAAAAAGGGGTAGCCCTACTCTACGATCTTTTATGTCCATTGATAGTGCGCAACTGCGCATGTTAGTCTGCGCATCTGTCTTGTAACGAGTGGGGATGCAGAAGAGGTAACATTTCTCGTTTTGTGGAGAGAATCAGAGCTCGTCAAAGAGAACGTTAGTTATACATAAGGTCGTTATGGAGAGATTCGAGTGTATTTAATTTAATAAAGGTTATATTGGCTTTAGGATTCATGCAAAAATTATTAGTAAAATAATCGGAATTCACACAAAGCTAAAATTAAATGAATATTGCCTCTTTTGCTTCTATTATAGCAGTTATGACTTGTTTGTGTGCTCTTAATATTAATAAGTATATTTTACATTACTATAACATTTTTAATTTATTATTATTTTTAATGTATACGTAGAGTTCTTTTTAATTTAAATATGTATAGAGATAGAAACATTGTGCTTTAGCATAAAATCATAATTTGGGTCGAAAAATTTAAAATGTTATGAAACGTCTTTTCTAATTTAAACTTCTTTAAATTGAATGCGGACAAGTTTTTCAGGAAACTATAAAAGCACAATTGAGCCTTTCATTTTAGTATAACTACACTTTTAAAAAAAGCACAAAGTTCCTATCTCCAGATGGATCCATATAAAAAGCCATAACCCTTAGAAGTAAAATAATTTATAATTTAAGAAAAATTGGGAGTCAGAAATATCTGCTTCATCTCCATTACCCTCATATTCATTATGTTCATTATAATTTTCCTCTGATTCTAAATGCTAGATCTGGGCGAGGAGAGCTTCGTTCGTAAATTTATCCTCTTTATCTTCTAAAATAGATGATTGTTTTTAACGTTATTTCTGTACCTTTGTTTAGCAGCACTAAGTACTTCCAATATTTCGTCTTTATAATCATTATTGTTAATGCCATAGTGTTGCTAAGGCACTTTTTCGCTTATACTGATAGAAATAATAAAAGATTTTAAATGTTTTAGTTAATTTAATTTAACTTAAACTATTCAATTAAATGCCAATCAATTCAAATTTCCATTTATCTAATCTTTAAAACTCGGAAGACGCATGAATATGTTCTAAAACTCATTAATTTGAACTTTTCATTAGCAATATTTTATGTAACAGAACTTTCATGAAGTCGAATATTGATTTAATAGAACTTGTTTTTAATCTAATATTACTTAATCCGAATTTGTACTAAGTTATATTTTCAAATCACAGAATTCATATTTAAAATAAATTTTATTTTACAGAACTTCTGTTCAACCGACTACTTATTTAAAAGAACCTTAATTTATTTTTCATAACCTTAGACCATTTAACGTTTTTTAAACAATAGTTAAAAAACTAGTTTAAGAATTAAAGATTTTATATACAAAATGAATAAATAGCAGCTTCTGTTATTTAATTTATAATAATATCCTAATATTTTACGTATAAATATTTTCGATTTGTGGTTAAAACTTTTCGATGTATACGCAGAAGTGTTCATGGTAATGTTAAAAAAAAGACTTATGATTTAAAATGTTTTGAATTTCTTTAAATTTATATTCGTAAAAAATAAATATTTGTAATATAGGTAATTATTATTAAACCGTCACTTTAACGAACGAACAACAATTTTCACGAGAGACAATCTCAGGGGAGATTCCACGAGAATCAAACCCTCGATGGCCACGAAGATGTTCTGACAATTCACGCAAAATTGACACCAAGACACAAGACTTTGACTTACGACTCACCAACGATGATTCGACTTTTAAAAGATCCTCAGCAATTTCCTCCGGACAGCGCTCGAATGTTCCACCAGGTTGGTTCCCAACCGATCGCTCTTGTCGGGGAAATAAATCTGGATTCACACAACCAAAAACAACTACAAAATCTCACTAATTATTAATCTTTAATTAATTCAATAGACTTCGCACACACCAGTCTACAATAAAGTTCACTCTAAAATCCACAGTTCTTTAACAAATTATGTTACACTTCCAACTCAATTAATACAAAACTCGCCACAACTGAAATACGTGTTACACGTTTCACCGCCCGATTACAAAGTGAAGTAGCACGTGTCGCTGCTCCTCTCGTCCCGCTGTACGTTGCCCGCCGAAAATTAGTTCCTCTCCTTCGACTTCCTATCCACCCTCCGCCCTCTTGTCCGTCCTTCGTCTAGGATTGGCTATCACGCTGCTCGCGGATTTGAACCTGTAACGCGAAAACTGACGACTGGCGCAGATGGAAAAGGGGAGAGGTGACTGCCGAATTCAGAATATTTAACGACCAAGAAATCAACCAAAATTTACAAGGGAAATTACTTATTAGCGGAAAAACGTCAGTCAGGCTTGTCTCAAGAAAAGTCGAACCTAGGCGCAGATGTTTAACTAATAATTTTCCCTTATTTAACTCATTCGATTTTCTATATAAGAAACGAGTACTGAAGGTAAGCGTTAAAAGTTAACGGAAAAGCGTTAACAGTTAACGAAAAAGGATACTTTTATACCTGCCCAGATAACAAAATGCCTGCATAATAGCAAGCTATGTGCCGGACCGCGGTCCGATTAATCGGACTAACGTGCCGGCAAATACGCTGCTCAATGAGCGCGCCATTGCTGGCAATATTGCCCGCCCACGGTCCGATTCATTAAACTGCAGAAAAAAGTTTTGTGTACTATAAACATTTAAATTACGTCTATATAAATATGTCTAATAATTATTTAAACAATTTAAGTAATACAAATTATACATGTTGATTAAAATTTTTAACAATGGGTGCACTGAAAAAGTTTTTTGATCAGAAACTCAACTATTTAACAGATTAAATATCTAAATGTAAAAAATATTTTATTAATTATAAACGAGGTGATTTCGAAATTTAATTACGGAAATATATATTGTTTTTTTCAGTATTATTATTTAACATACGTATGTTAGAATTAAAATATTGCACGCACGCAGGGGAATCAAACTCGGGACCTAACGCATATTAAACCTAATACCTAACCAACTGAGCTATCGGCGCTCTTAAAGTTACTTTGCAACAAATTGGAACTCTTCTTTTAATAACACTTAGCTTGGGTGCTACAGAAGTTTGGATTAAAAATTTCATGACTTTTCCAGGTTTTACAGAACAAAATTTGGAAAATTCCAGGACAATTTAAAAAAAAACCATTGTTTTCGTATAAATCTGAAAATTCTTTCAAAATTTATAACAATATAAATAAATTCCAGAACAATTTTCTAAAAAACCCATTGTTTTCGTATAAATCTGCAAATTCTTTAATAATTGCAAATTAATTATTAATTTTAGTTAATTCAATTAACAAATTGAATAGTGACATAAATAAATGAAAGCTGGTGTAAAAATAAAAATTTATAGAGAATAATTGAAAAATTGAACAAAATATTAAAAGTTTAAGGAAAATAATTGAAAGTTAAAGAAATTAATTGAAGTTTGAAGAAAATAATTGAAATTTGAAGAGAATAATTCGAAAATATGTATAAAGACTCTTAAATATTTATTTATTTCATAATAATAATAAATAATAATAATAATAATAATATGAAGAAATTAATTTAATTTTGAAGAAAATAATTTAAAAATGACAAAAATAATTCAAATTTGAAAAAAAATGTAAAATGACAAAACTAAATAAAAAAATTGATTAAAAATTAAAAAATTAAAACAAACTTTGAAAAATTAGTATGAAATAATTGAAATTATAAGAAAAAATTGAAGATTTAAAAAAAGATTAAAATTTGAATAAATTGTTTAGACTGGTGTAAAAAAATAAAATTTTGAGTACGATTAATTGAGATATTAACGAACAAAAATAATCATAATTGAACATTGTACACAATTTAAAAATTCATGCCAATAATTATCTATTAATACTATTTATCTTTTTTTATAGCAAAGAAAAGTATACTTTCCTTACTTCTGCCCACACTATTATTTATAACAAATAAACATTTGCTAATTTAGTAGAGAACACGTGGTTTATAAATTTAATTTTTTTTTATAAAACTAAAAAAATATTTTAATTTTATGTTTTTAATTGAGCGAAATCACAATGAGGTTATATTTGTTGTCAAAAATTATAAAATAAGTTTTATTTTTAATCATAGTGAATTATTTAATTTTCTTTTCTTCTATTAAAATTATTATTTCCTTATTGTAGACCAAATTCATTTCAAATCAGGCTGGCTGAACATGGACAGAACTGAAAAGCAATTTTCTATCCAACATGTTTTTTAAAAAATTTTAACCGACACGTATTTTCTTATTTATCTGAAAAACATTTTTTCATAGAGTTATAAAGATTTTAATTTTTAAAATCGGAACTCTCGTTTATTTAAAACTCAAGAAAAACCTTGCAAGTGTAATTGTAAGTATGCAATTGTAATATCCCAATTTATGTATTTGGGATATCTTACACTGAGAAAATAAGTTGACTAAATATAACCAATTGATGATTAAATTTAGCAGAGAGAGGTTGTTAATATAGCACCTGCAAAGCTCTTTGTTTATTCTTAGCAGATTAAATGATACTTTTAACCTTGAAGTTTGGTTGTGATCGCCTATATCTTGTGTATTTTGTTCAGAGTCCCTTAACTTAGAAATTAGCTGGAGGCTTATTTTCTCAGTGTATCCTTTTTTACGGCCTGAAAGAATTTTTATTCTTCTTAAAAAATCCATTAAAAATTTTGAAAAATCTTGTACAAAAACAAAAAGCGTTTTAATAAAAAAATTTGTAAAAGAGAAAAAAATTATTTTTTATTCTTTTAAAGAAAAATTTCATTTTTTCTCAAAAAATACAGTAGATATCAAATTCCACTTCAAAAAATATAAAAAAAAGTTCTTTATATTTTTCTCTATCATTTCTCGTTTTTTCAACAAATTTTATAAAAATTCGATTAAAAGCTAATTTTTAGAAAACTTTACAGTGTTTTTGGATGCAAATGAGCAAATAATTTTTATGAAATGTGTAATTTATTAAAATAGTTTGTATTTCGAACATATCACATTTTTAATTTAATTTGATTTTTTATACATGTTTTTAAATTCTTATCAATAAAAAATTCAAATTAAAAAGTGGTTTTTATTTAAATAAAAATATTATTAAAATTAATTCTATCAAATTTTGAAATATTAAGTTTCACATTTTTTAGAAAAAATTCGGTTGGATCAAAATGTGTTGTCAAATAATAATTATTTATTTAACATTTAATGTTTTATCTTTGAATCTAATGGAAATACGTAATTTTCATCCAATCTTGATAAATAATATCTCATTTTTCTCTTTAAAACATTATTTACAATTTTATTTGTTGGAAATTGTTAAATAATATTTTGTTTAAAAATATATATCAAAATCAAATTTTGTTTATTTCATAAATTTTAAATAAAACACACTGAAAAAAATTTTTGTGAAAAATCCAACTACTTTCCCTAAGTAGAATGAAAACCAATTAATTGAACTACTTTTATAGTAAAGTGAGACATTTTAACTTACTAAAAGGAACTACTTTTTCTTAGTTGTAAAAATATAATTAAAACAATTGTAAAAAGTAGTAGAATTAACTACAATACAACAGATAATTGGTGAAAGTAGTAAAATCAATGACAAAGAACAGTTCCGTTAATGGTATTCTTAGTTCACTTAACTAAGATTTCATATTTAATGTAATTACAAAAAAATAATTGCGGACTTATTGAACTAAGAATCTTAGTTGAAAAGTAGTCAAATCTGCTAAGAATTTTTTTCAGTGTATCTAAAAAAACCCAACAAATAAAATTGTAGAAAATGTTGCAAAAGGAAAATGATCTATTATTTGTCGAAATAGGATTAGATTTTAACTAGATTTAACAAAAAATACCGATTGTTAAATAATTACTATTTGACAGCAAATTTTAAGTCAACTTGATTTTTTCTAAAAAATATGCACTTGTATCTTTTAAAATTCGATGAAATTAATTATAATAACATTTTTATTTCATGTTATAGGAACGCAATTTAAGGTTCTTTAAAAAATGAACATTTTGAGAAATGTCTAATTTAAAATATAATTATCTCAAATGTCTAAATAATGTTCATTTTTAAAAACAGTTTTAATAAATGTAATTTTTAATTTTGTGAATAATAATTTTAATTACCTTTTTATGTTAATTAAAAAGCAAAATAATACATTTGTAGTATTTTTTTAGACTGTCTGCACTATTTCGTTTGTCATCCGAAAATTTCACATCTACTCGTGAAATCTACAAATGAATATTGATTTTATTTAATTTTTATAAATATAATTTCATTCATATATTATTGTATTTATTTAATAGTATACCCTGCTTAAAAAAGACATTAGAAAAGTCATAGACTTATTTTCTGATTACTTTCTAAGATTTTTCTAGTAGCGTTTTGTTCGGCCTTTCTATGATCTTTTATGAGCTTTTAACTATCTTCCTATTTTGAAAATGTCAAAAAAGACATTAGGAAAATCATAAACTTATTTTCTTATTACTTTCTACGATTTTTCTAGTAGCTTTTTGTTCGGCCTTTCTATGAGCTTTTATGAGGTTTTAACTATCATCCTGTTTTGAATTCCCATAGACCTGTATTACCTTTCTATGAGTTTCTAATACCTTTCTTTGTGCTTTTAAGGTCTTAAAAAAGACATTAGAAAAATCATAAACTTATTTTCTTAATACTTTCTAAGATTTTTCTAGTAGCTTTTTGTTCGGCCCTTCTATGAGCTTTTATGAGTTTTTAACTATCTTCCTGTTTTGAATTCCCACAGACCTTTACTACCTTTCTATGAGTTTTTAACACCTTTCTAGGTGCTTTCTGTATAACATTTTTATTATTTATTTATTCAAATAATGATAATTTTACAAATACACTTACACATAATTAACAACTCTTATTATTTTGACAAATGAACTATAAATTAAAAATTCGCACCGATGTTGGGATTGAACCCGCGACGCACGCATTCGATTTCCTAACACTGACCACGAGGCCACGCAACGCTTGATTTCAAGCTTACAAACTCTCCTACTTATTTTAAGAGGTTACTAATACCTTTCTATGAGGTTTAAAGAGTTTTTAAATGTCTTTTGTAAAATTAGTTGTTACGTTTCAAAATATGTTTTTCTAAGACCTGCTATGAGTTTTCTAAGAGCTTTATTTCCTTCACAATTGCAAGTACCCTATGATCTTTTTAAGAGTTTCTAAGAGGTTTCTATGAGCTAAAAAATTAGGATTTACGTTTCTAGATATGTTTTTCTAAAACCTTCTATGAATTTTCTAAAAGCTTTATTTCCCCCACAATTGCAAGTACCCTATGATCTTTTTAAGATTATTTATAATAAACGGTTTATTGTAAACCGTTTCGAACGATTTCTAGCGTCGTTCAGAAAAATTTCTTCTTTCTTTGAGAAATTTAAAATCCTATATATTTTTTGCAAAATTTCGAAATTTCTTGAGAAGAAAGGTAAATTTGTACCCACTTTTAAAAATTTGCTTACTTTTTTGTGCGATATATTTCGAAACTTTTTATAGTGTATAGACTCTGCCTGAATATTAGATTGTCAATTTTTACATCGATGAAAAGTCAGTAAAATTTTACTGATTCGTTTAATCATGCGTAAGGTTCCCCGGCAGTTATACTTGAAAAAATCGATTTTCTATGGATTTTCTTTAAATTGTTATTTTGTATGTGCCTCCTATCTGGTTAAAATTTCAATAGCCCTTGCAATGCTTAAAACTGAGATATTAAGGTTCTAAATTCCAATTCTTTGTGGAAAATGATAAAAAATGAAATTTCGAACCTGAATATCTCAATTTTGAGCATTGCAAGGGCTATTAAAATTTTAACCAGATAGAAGGCACACATAAAATAACGTTTTCTTACAATTAAAAGAAAATCCATAGAAAATCGATTTTTTCAAGTATAACTGCCGGAGAACTACCTTAATTAATAGTAAAATCTGGGCTGATTTTTTTCATTAATTAGTGAAAACTTACCAAAAAATAATTAAACTTTGACCAAATGAATTAGTAAGCAGAATTTTAGTAAAATATTAGTTGTTTTCATATAACATAACGTATAATATTAGTTACTTTTAACTAATTCAGACTTAGAGAGAAACATTCGGTCCGAAATAAAAGACAATTAAAGCTATCAAGCTTAAAATGAAATTGTAAGAAGTAAATATTTTACAAAAAAATTAGCGAAAATTCATCAGCATTCTATGACATGATTTTTCCTGAAAGTTGAGTAAAAATTCATGGAAATTCTATTGAATATGCTTGTCTCTAAACATATACAGAAAATTCACAAACATTCTATTACATGTGCTTTTCCCAAAAAACTAGAAAAAAATTCACCAACATTCCATTGGATATTATTTTTCTAAAGAACTTGTTAATTTTCCACAATTTTTATAAAATAATTCTTAAAAACTAAGAAAAATTTCACAAGCCTTTAGCAAAAAGTAAATTTATTAGATTTTTGGAATTTTTCAAAAAACTTGGTGAATTTTACCGAAGTTCCAAGAAAAATTTCTTTAAAGTTATGGGAAATTCACAAATTTTTTAGGGAAAAGCAAATGTATCATACTTTTGGGAAATTTTCGCTATATTTTTTGTTAATATTCCCTAATTTTTTAAGGAGAAAAATTTCCCCTAGAAATAGTGGAATAATCACAAACAAAACTTGGTGAATAATCCACGAATTGTTTACGGTGTGCATACCTTATTTAATGTAATTGGACCCTCAATGAAAAACATTAAAAACCTCTTAGAAACTCTTAAAAGGATCATAGGGTACTTGCAATTGTGCAGGAAATAAAAATCGTAGAAAACTCATAAAAGGTCTTAGAATAACATATTCAGAAACGTAATACCTAATTTTTTACCTCTTGGAAACCTCATAGAAACTCTTAAAACGATCATAGGGTACTTGCAATTGTGAAAGAAATAAAGCTCTTAGAAAAAGCATAGAAGGTCTAAGAAAGACATAATTAGAAACATATATCTTGATTTTTTACCTAATAGAAATCTATTAGAAACTCTTAAAAAGATCATAGGGTACTTGCAATTGTGAAGGAAATAAAACTCTTGGAAAACTCATAGAAGGTCTTTGAAAAACATATTTAGAAACGTAAAACCTAATTTTTTAACTCATAGAAACCGCTTAAAGACTCTTAAGAAGATCATAGGGGATTTGCAATTGTAAAGGAAATAAAAATCGTAGAAAACTCATAGAAGGTCTTAGAAAGACATTTAGAAACGAAAAACCTAATTTTTCACCTCGTAGAAAGCTCATTCAAAGATCATTAGTTACTTTAGAAATTTTTGTCTTTAGAGGACTCTTAGAAAGCTTTTAAAAACTCTTAAAACAGTATATTTCGGATACTAATATTTATTACATTATGCAGAGGCGGCACCAGTTGTGTGGATAGTGTGGAGTAGTCCACACACCAGATTTTTTCGTGTGTGGATTTCCACACACCATAATATGGATTAATATTTTTTTTAAAGTTTTCTATTATTAAAAGCAATGCTTATAGTTACAATCTGCGCAAAAAGTGTAGAAATGAAATAAAAAATTGTCTTGTGAAGAATGATAAAATTGATTAAGGTAATAGTTACATCAAAAACTTGAGTCTTTACCCCCCCCCCCCCACCCTTCAAAAATCATCTGAACTCCACACACGATGTGGACCTCTTTCGCCGCCCCTGATTACATTAGCTTATAGAAACCTCTTAGAAACTCTTTCAAAGATCATTAGTTACTTTAGAAATTTTTGGCTTTAGAAAAGACTTAAAAAGTTTTTAAAAACTCTTAAAAAAATATGTTTTAGAAATTAATATTTATTTCATTAGCTCATAGAAACCTCTTAAAAACTCTTTCAAAGATCATTGTCTACTTTATACATTTTCGGCATAGAAAAATCGTAAAAAAATCGGAAAAAGCTTTTAAAAACTTTTAAAAAATATTTTTCGGAAACTAATATGTGACGCGTCGCGAAGAAAAGCACCTAAGAAGCAAAAAATCGATTTTCAGATTTTTATAATATTAGGTTAATTAAATATCCCTTTTTCATTATCTAAAATCAGAAAACATTTCTATTGAATATTTTTCACGTATTTAAGACTTAAGCGTCAGCGATTTGTACAGAATCTAATGGCGCGCGCGCCGCTTCTTTTCACTCTCCTGTAAAATTGATGTTTGGCTTCTTAGGTGCTTTTCTTCGCGACGCATCACATATTTATTTCATTAGCTCATAGAAACCTCTTAGAAACTCTTTCAAAGATCATTGGTTGCTTAGAATTTTTCGGCTTTAGGAAACTCTTAAAAAGCTTTTAAAAACTCTTTAAAAAATATGTTTCGAAAATTAATATTTATTGCGTTAGATCATAGAAACCTCTTAGAAACTCTTTCAAAGATCATTGAAAATAGTTATAATATTTGCAGTCACTAGAAGCTCTTAGAATGCTCTTAGAAACTCTTTCAAAGATCATTGGCTACTTTATACATATTTGGCTTTAGAAAAATCGTTAAAAAAATAGTAAAAAGCTTTTAAAAACTCTTAAAACAGTATATTTCAGAAATTAATATTGTTTTAATTAGCTCCTAGAAAACATTTAGAAACTCTTTTAAAGATCATTGGTTACTTTAGAAATTTTTGGCTTAAGAAAACACCTTAAAAAAATATGTTTTGGAAATTAATATTTATTTCATTAGCTCATAGAAACCTCTTAGAAATTCTTTCAAAGATCATTGGCTACTTTATACATTTTCGGCTTTAGAAAAATCTTTAAAAAATCGTAAAAAGCTTTTAAAAACTCTTAAAACAATATGTTTTGGAAATTAATATTTTTTACATGAACTCATAGAAACCTATAGAAACTCTTTCAAAGATCATTGGTTACTATACAAATTTTTGGCTTTAGGAAACTCTTAAAAAGCATTTAAAAACTATTAAAAAAATATGTTTTAAAAATAAATATTTATTACATTAGCTCATAGAAACCTCTTAGAAACTCTTTCAAAGATCATAGGTTACTTTAGAAATTTTTGGTTTTAGGAAACTCTTAAAAAGCTTTTAAAAACTCTTAAAAAAGTATGTTTTGGAAATTAATATTTATTTTATTAGCTCATAGAAACCTCTTAGAAACTCTTTCAAAGATCTTTGAAAATAGTTATAATATTTGCAGTCACTAGAAGCTCTTAGAAAGCTCTTAGAAACTCTTAAAAAAACATGTAATACTTTTTTTCTGTAAACAAAAGCTCGTTAAAAGCTTTTAGAAAGTAGTAGGAAAATTTTTTTTTACTCTTACAACGAGAGTTGGAAACATTAGAAAACTCCTTAAGAAAAATTGGCTCTTAAAAATACATTAGAAACTGCTAAAATAATAGTGTGTCTCTATGATTTTTCTATTGTTTTTCTACTATCTTTTAATATCTTTTTTAAGCAGGGTATTCCGTGACAAGGGGAAAAACGCAGTCTTTGCCGTCGAGGATGAGGTTTGAAGCACGATCGCAGCGAGGGCGGCAATCATTCGAGACGAGAAAGACAGTTTCTCTGCTAGTCACGCACTATATTTTTTACAACAACCTGATTAAAAAATACAAAATATACTGTATAATATGTTATTGAACAAATAAGGTTATATTTGTGTACAATTGTACACTTTCTCTTTGGACCCTTTGTGCAAATAAATTAAGAGCTTTATTTAGAAACGAAACGATGTAAAAATAGATTATTTAGTTAAATTGATAAACAAAAATTTAACATGACCGTTAGCGAAATGCGCGAAATGCAAATTTGCAAACAAAAGGCTCCTGTCAATAAAAAATAACGGTTACTACATAGTTTCTGTGATAACTTAGGGTTCATAAATAATCACTAACATTTAAAGAACAAACTAAGATATTTATTTAATAATCAGACATAACCAAAGAACATGAGTAGTCAACTAGGAGGTTCGACAAAGACTGACTATGTAAGGTTTATTACACCGCACGTCTGCTTTAACGCTCTAGGTGGCAGCACCAACTAAGTCGCACTTTGTCACTATACTACAGTTTCTTTTTTCTACTACCGAGGGCCTGGAGTAGGATTAGAAGGAAAGTGCCTGACCAATGAAAACAGAGATACGTTTTTTTTCTTCCCGCTACGTCATCAACTTTCTAACCTAGGGAAGAAAATTCATGAAGTATCAGGAAGAAAATAAAAAGTAAAATCTCGTCTGCAATTGGCTAGTTTCGATGTCCTGCAAAGCTGTTGAAAGTGTAGTTTTCGATAGGGGCGTTGTGAAAAATAAATTTTTTGCTACGTTATATGTGATTTTTATCCAATTTAATTTTAGCCGTAAAGATAAAATTATAAATTGTTTAAATTAACTTGGTTAATCTGTAAAGTTTATAACAATATGTAGCATACAACATAGAAAAATAAGTAGGCCTATTGGCGGACATATGCCGTCTGAAAGGTCCGGGAGTAATATTGCCGTCATATTACAGGCACGCACGGTCTTGTCATTTATTAGGCGGCACAAGAGGTGCGTAAAAGCAGGCACGCGGTCCATCGCCCGTCGCGTGGCGGAAGTGCCAGACACGTTTGTTATCTGGGTGGTTCCTTGGTTAGTATAGAGAGAGAAGGTATTTGTTAAAAGTTTACGGAAAAGGAAACTCGTAGCTCATTATACAAATTACCTTGAAATTTAAATTTTATTTCTTAATACAAACAATAGACTACCTGCAGGGTGTCATTATCCTTCGATCAAACCCTTGTATAATGAGGGTTAATGGCTTTAGGAAAAGAGAAAAAATTTTCGAGTTTTAATGAAAAGTGAGAAAGTAAATTAAATTCTGAAATTTTACCTCATTATTCAAATATTCTTCAAATTTAAATTTTTCTTTCTAAATACAAACAATAGACTAAATTAGCCCATCGTTTTTCGAGCCAACCCTTGAGTGTTATAATTGGTTTTGGAAAAGAGAAAAAATTTTCGAGTTTCAACGAAAAGAGAGATATATACATTAGTGCATGGTATAGATGAAGTGCATAGTAGTGAAAGTTATTAATGAATAGAACTTGAGTGTGTATAATGTGGAAGTGAATAATACTAATTATTGTGTATTTTTTATTAAGTGTTTATAATAGAAATGTGTTTAATGTAAAAGTGTATAGTATTAATATGTTTATTAAGGGGTTACGCCTAGTTGTCATAGGCAAAAAAACAGTAATATTTGACAATTTTTTTTTCTTTTTCATAAAACTTTTTTAAAAAAAGTAATAATTTATTTAAAAGTGCATATATTTTAACACTTAACAATAATTTAACAACCAAAAAATATTTAAAAATATTTAACTTGCAATAGGTTCATAAAAAATGCATTTTTTAAAAATGGTTTTGCGGTGGACAGCTTTTTTCGGAAACAGCGAATCTGAAATCAAAAATACAAAAATTTTCTGTTAGTACGATGCCATATGCAGTTCGTGAACGAAAGGTTTTAAAAAATTTTAATTTTTAACAAAATGGCAGCCATTTCCCTACTGAAAAATCCTATATAGGATCCTACATAGGATCCTATATAGAATCCATATGGATTCCTATGAGAATCCACGTAGGATCCTATATAGGATCCTATATAGGTATTGTCCTATAGGAATCCATGTGGATTCTCATAGGAATCTATGTGGATTCCTATAGGTCGCCTATAGGACACGTCCTATATAGGATCCTATGTGGACTCTCCTATAGGAATACATGTAGGATCTCATATAGGATCCTACATAGGCGTCCCAAAAAAATTTTTGTACACCCCCCTACATAGGATCCTACGTAGGTTCCCATATAGGATCCTATATAGGATCTTTTATGGGCGCCCAAAAAAAATTATGTACACAGAATTAATTGTTTTTTTTTAACAACTTTATTCAAATATACATTAAGCACCATTATAAGGACGAAAAATATTTACTGCGCAGGCGTAAGTATTGTAGAATACGTAAAAGACGACTGCGCATGAGAAAGGGGTAGAAAAAAATTTTTTGGGGGTACCCATGTAGGATCTTATATGGGTTCCCATATAGGATCCTATATGGGAACCTACGTAGGATCATATGTAGGAGGGTGTACAAAAATTTTTTGAGACGCCTATGCAGGATCCTATATGAGATCCTACATGTATTCCTATAGGAGAGTCCACAAAGGATCCTATATAGGACTTGTCCTATAGGCGACCTATAGGAATCCACATAGATTCCTATGAGAATCCACATGGATTCCTGTAGGACAATACCTATATAGGATCCTATATAGGATCCTACGTGGATTCTCATAGGAATCCATATGGATTCTATATAGGATCCTATGTAGGATCCTATATAGGATTTTTCAGTAGGGTTTTGTCAAAAAACGATTTTTTAAGCAAAAAATTTTTGATTTTCATTAATAAAAATGAAAGTTTTTATTCAAATAAAAAATTCTTCGTTCACGAACTAGCTATTTATGTGTCAAATAATCCCTATAAACTTAAAGCCGATCGGTTAAGTAGTTTTTGGGAAATCTTGTCCACAGCATGGGTATTTCTTGAAAAATGTAATTTCGAGAAAAACACATTTTCTAATATGTCGGACAAAATTATAAAAACTTTTTGATTTGCTTCAAATCATCGTCTTGTAATCTAATTTTCTTTTTTGATGCACTAAACATCTAATTGTCACTTTTTTCCACTTTTGGATTAAAATACTACTTTCTCTTATTTGATCTAGATTTTTTTACTTTATTAGGCTCCACTAGCTTTCGTGGGAATTTTTGATTATTGTTCATGATGAGACAAATGATTAAATTGAAAACAAACAAAAATATAATGCGCATCAGTAATACCGTTTATATTGAAATAAAGTAACAAAAATTGAAGTAAAATATAAAAAGCAATGAATTGCATCTCTTTAACTATTCGCGTTCACATTGAAAAAAAAGACCGAAAACAAGACCGCTCGTTTATGTTTTATTGTAAAAATGTATTTAAATAAACTAAAATGAGATTAAAATGAAACTGCTGTATACCGTTTTAATCGATACAATTTTCTATGCTACTAGTTATATTGTAAAAAGCGACACAAATCAAAATAAAACATACCGACCAATACTTGGTATTTTATTAATTATTTGATGTAATTAAAAAATATACTGTTAAAAAAAGTGTAATTTTAAAATACATTTGTGCAAAATGTAATTTTGTACAAATGTATAAATTTATGGTAGATTTGTATATTTCACTTGATTTACATGCACTGCATATTTGCTTTACATAAAAGTGTATTACATTTCTTTTGATGTGAAGATTTTCCAGCATTTTGATATGCATATTTATGTATTGCATATATTTGCTTCCCAAACATTTATATTTTTCTGAACGAATTACATTACAATTTCACCTTACAAAATTTCAAGAAAACAATGCTTTTGTAATACATTTCATCCAGAGAAATGTTATATACAAGTTTGGGAAGCAAATGTATGCAATACATGTATATAAATATCAAAATACTGTAATATCCTTTGTAACGACCCAGATCGTTTTTAATAAAATTTGGTTAGCCGTACCTCCCGACTTCGATCTCGTCGCGTAAGTAATACCAAAACTCGCATCCAGCGAATTTGAATATTCGCGCGAGGTGGTTATAGGCGGCGCGCGCGGCAGTCTGGGTAGCAGACAAAAAACCGTGTGTTCGTCGCCGGCAAAACCAGGAGCATCAGATTGATGCGAACGGTGATAGACGCTAGACGCGTGCGAAATATTATTTTGTATTATCATTCATACAATCATTGTGTTCTCAATAAAAGATTGTTTAACGTGGTTCATTGTGTAGTGTCTTCGTCACGAAGTAATAGTAAGGAGACCGATCTCCATTGAAATATAATGTCCGAGAAACATGCACGAAAATTGCCAAGTTCACTTCGTGATAACCAGCTATGTTGAGCATGCGCATTGGACTCGAATGTGTTCATTGGTTCCAGCTGTGAAAGGGAGGTTATATTTTTGTCTCACTCGCACACTTTCCATGAGACGAAAAGAGACAGTCGTGTGCTTATTGCGCATGCTTCAACCGACTTGGGTGATCTTCTGATAGTGAACTTGGCAATTTTCGTGCAGGTTTTCAGTTATCTATAGAAACGCTTTCTACAGGCAGTTCGAACTCCTTACTATTACTTCATGGTCTTCGTAGATCTAAATTCTAACCCATTAAATTCGACGATTCCTGGTTGTTTGTGTGACTGCACTACGAATCAACACCGGTAAGTCCGTCATGTTTACTCTTGGCCATCGTTGTAAGGGACAAATTACAGTGATTTGAAGTGCTCGTTCTTCTATTTCCTAATGAATACAGTAGGATTAATCCTGTCAACTAGCTCTGTAGCACCATAGGAGTCTTGACAGGTGAGTTTTGTGTGCACTCAGCGCGAGTGATTCCACCCCTTTCTTTTTCAAGTGTTTTACCGGGCAAACTCTTTTTCTTATTGTAAAATCTCGCGACTGGGTTGCTACACCTTCTTTAACAAAAATGTAACATACTGTTATGTGAAGCAAATATAACACACGTGTATATTAAATTAAATATACAAATTTATTATATTTAATATATACAATTACATTTGACACACATGTATTGCAGAATTGCAATCAGTTTTTAAGGGTACATTTTTTAATTACGTCAAGTAGTTAATAAAATAATACTAAGTATAAGTTCCCAGTGGGCAAAAAAAAACAAAAGACGTCCTTAAGACGTCTTTTGGACATAAAAGCCGACATAGGGACGTCTTTTGGACATGTGTGCCCACTGGGTTGGTAAGTTTTTTTTTAATTTGTAGTCATTTTTTAGAATACGAACGGTAACATAGAAAATTCTTTCGATTAAAACAGTATTTAGCAGTATACAGCAGATTTATTTTAATCCGATTACAAATTTTTGAAATACATTTTTACAGTAAAACCAGAGCGTATGGTCTTGTTTTCATTCTTGTTTTTACCATGTAAACGTAAATAGTAACTTTAATTTTTGGTTAATTTTTTCAATATAAACAGTATAAACAATTAAATTATTAATTCTTTAAGAAAGAAAAATCACATACAAGACGATGAGACAATAGTACCCTGTTTAAAGAATGTATTAAAAATTATAGAATTTGATAGGATTTCTATCACAAATATTTTCAAATTTTAATCAAATTGTATACAAAATAAAAAACCCTATCAAATTCTATCAAACATACTAAATTCAATCAATTTTAATAACAAGATTGGAAAGAATTTGAATCAAAATTAATACTGAACTAAAGACAAGTACATTTCTATACTTCATTTTGTATAAAAAGTGCATCAAATCTTGTACTTCTAAACAACATAATTAATTTCAATCATAAGTGTGGATAGAGTTTCTATCAAAATTAATACTAAAATATTGTTAAATACATTTGTATACATACGTCTGTATCAAAAGTTTATCAATTTCTATCCGCCTGAAAACCAAATACTTTGCTATCAAGAGCTCTGTATTAAAACTTTATCAAATTCTATTCGTAGAAAAGTCTAATGCAATCTTATCAAATCATTTGCATATAAATTCTATCAAATTTAATCAAACGAAAAATCGAATACATTTCTATTAAAACTTTGGGATTACAAATTAATCAAATCTTATCGATGGAAAATTCTTATGCTATTCTATCAAAATCTTGGTATGCAAAATCTATCAATTTCTATCCGCCTGAAAATCAAATACTTTGGTATCAAGAGCTCTGTATTAAAACTTTATCAAATTCTATCCGTAGAAAAGTCGAGTACAATCTTATCAAATTATTTGCATAGAAACTCTATCAAATTTAATCAAACGGAAAATTGAATACATTTCAATCAAAACTTTGAGATTAAAAATTAATCAAATCTTATCGATGGAAAATTCTTATACTTTTTATACGATTGTATCAAACCTTTTGGATAGAATCTCTATCAAAATCAATACTTCGCATTTGATAGAAAGGAATTTCTATCAATTTTAATCCGTTTTTGAATCCAAATTTTCATTGACATTGTATACGATTCTATCAAACCTTTTGGATAGGAAAGTATACGAATTTTCCGTCAAAAAGATTTGATTAATTTTTAATCCCAAAATTTGGATAGAAAAGTATTCGATTTTCCGTTTAGTTAAATTTAATAGAGTTTCTATGCAAATGATTTGCTAAGATTGTATTTTTAATCCGTATTCTGAATCCATTTGAATAATTTAAGGAATACCCTAATAATATCCGTAGTTCATCCTTAGGATATTAACGGAAAATGCTCATCAGGATCCCACCAGACATCGTCAAGAGATATTCACAAGACATCATTTTGAATTTCAAAATGGTCAAAATATTTTTCCGGTAGTTATATATCCACACTGAAAAAAATACTGTGATCAGATTAGACATTTGACTATGGTTGACAGGTTATGTAGGAGTTTGACATAATGCATCGGTGCGCCACTGTCGATTTTACCTAACCTTACAATGTCACTCGCGGTTTCACACAGTCGTATGGCTAAAACACAAATACGTATAGCAGTTCCCAAAACAGCAATAAAATATTGCCAATCTGCCCATAATTATTGCAGTTCCACGGAAATATTTTTTTCAGTGCAGGAAAGCAGGGATTTTAATATCCACTGGATATCCTAAGGATGCCCAAAGATATCTTTCTCATTACCTGAAATCAGAAAACGTTTCTATTTAATATTTTCAGAGTTATAACAATTAAAACATCACCGGTTTGTACAGACTACTATGCGCACTTGTCTTTTCTTTTCGCTCTCCAGTAAAATCACTAATTTGCTTCTAAGGTCTTCTTCTTCGGAAAGCATTACATATATTGTAAAATCTAAAACCCAGACGTCACTTAATCTGTATTAAAGAAACTGTTTTATTAATTTCGATCAATTTTTTCAATTCTTTACTAATCCAGCCTTCTTGTCGAGTATCTGCCAGTTCTATTCCATTGCTGCCACTACTGGCGCAGCACTGCGTCTATTGTTACTATCCCCTTCGATGTGTCATATTATTAGTTAATAATTTTATTATATATTTAGATTTGAAGAGCAGGAGCGAATTTTTCCGTGGTGTGGACGACTTACTTAATGGTTTCAACTTTGAAGTCCAATTTCTGCAAACTTTATATTATGTTATCAAAATATTATATTATATATTATATATATATATATAATATATTATATTATATTATGTTAACAAAATCACTTTGTTTTTAACTTCAATAACGCGATTTAGATAAAATAGATCGAACATCACAAAATAGAAAGATGCCACGATGACGCGCTGCAAAGAATGAACAAGTTAACGATTGCAGAATGGCGTCTTTTTAATCTGCTGACATAGGCATAGAACGGCATTAAACTTCTTAAGGCATTGACTAGGTACAAAGTTGTTTTCTTGAAGGCATTGAACGGCATTTAAATTGATACATTATCAGAAAGCATTTAATGGCATTTGGATCTAATTCGTGGTGTTTCGCTTGACGGTAAAGAAACGCATTCAATTTTTTCATAAAATTTGTGAGCATTCAAAATGACTAAAATGAAACAAATATCAATAAAACAAACGCGTTAAATGGCAATGAGGACAAAAACGGAATTAGTAGGCATCTGTCAGCATTCAAATGTGTGTTTTTTTAAATGCCAATTTATGCGTTTTAATCAACCTCTTTTTATCGGGTATAGTTGTCTGGTATGTTGATTTGCTTAATATGTTCCAAAAATTGAAAACTGTTTTTAATAGTATATTTTGGAGGGGTTATATTTTTTGAAATAATGGAAGTTAGGTAACTGGCTAAATTGTAAGTGGGGCTGCCAATTGTAGATACAATTAATCGTAATGGTATATTCGGTTTGTGTATTTTTGGAAGAGCGTAACATCTTGCAGGTGTGCTGTATTCTACCACTAGGCGTTTGGCAGTGTATGGTGTAATGTATTTTTTGTGTGCCCATTGTGAGATCAAATTGTTAACTGCTTCTTCCGCTTTTTTAATATTATCCTTTTTTAATTCCGAGTAAGTATATTTGTCAAAAAGCATTAGGAGAACATCATTGTCGCACTTATTTTATCTAATATTACTGTGATGTTTCCCTTGTCTGCTTTTGTTAAAAAAATGTCCGAATTATCTTTTAAGAACTGTTTTGTAAAATTGAAACCTTTTCTTGCTTGTTTCTGGAAATCGTTAAGTAAAGTATCACGTGAATTAGAAACAGAATCTAGGCAGTTAGCAAATTTGAGTCTCGCCGTGTTTTGTTTGTCATATTCAATTAAATGAATATTCGATTCAAAATCAGCAATTAGTTGGTTAACCGGAAGTTGTTTGGGAGTAAGAGGTAATGCAAAGTTTTTACCTAAACTGACAATTCTCTTAACAGGATCCGGGATACTGAGATCAGTTGTGTTGAGAACCCAGCTGTCAATTATTTCGTTCGAAAAAGGGGTAAATGATTGTGCATTTTGAGAGTTTGTTAATGGTGGACTTTGATATTGATTATTGTTTGACTTATTGTAAACTTGTTAGCAAAGATATTCAAATTTAGATTTACATTTTTGTTTGTGAAGTTGAAAAATTCTATTTGCTTTTTTATTTTCTAGTTCGAAAAATTTTTGAGAAACATGCGACGGTAGATGATTTGTAATTTTTTCTTCCAGTGAAGAAAGTTTAGTTTTTAATTTATGCATGGTGATACAATTATCTTTAATAAAAAATTTAAGTGTGTGTAGTGCAAAATTTTTCGATGAGGATTGATATTTGTGAGAAATGTTATCGTTTTCAAATGTAATACATTTGTAAGGTTTAGTTGAAAGAAAATTAGGTGTAAGTTTAAATTTGTTGCACCGTAGTAGAAAGACGTGCTGATAATGTTTAACGGCAAGCGAAACTTTTGTTGAAGATCATTGTGAGAGATAACGAGAGGTAGACGTCCCATAATGTTGAGATATTTCTCGAAGGAATCCATTTCCTCTGGTAAACATGATTTGATAGCCCGTAATATAAAATAGTGTAAAACAGTGTTATATTGACCCTTTTTATAAAAATTGGAGAAGAGTTGAATTGGCTTAGGGGTCCATGAAAAAAGAGACAATTTGTAACTTTATTTCAGACGTTTCAGCATCGCGTGTGTGCCGTTATCAGTGAATTTATTTAATCTGTAAGAAAGGTTTTACAAACGTGTGTATTTTAAAAAATAATCGTGTGTATTTGTAATATAAAATTGCAACTGAAGATTTCTAACATTGCTCCAGAAACGTGTATACACTTTTCTATATTTGCTATATTCAATATCAAAGTCCACCATTAACAAACTCTCAAAATGCACAATCATTTACCCCTTTTTCGAACGAAATAATTGACAGCTGGGTTCTCAACACAACTGATCTCAGTATCCCGGATCCTGTTAAGAGCATTGTCAGTTTAGGTAAAAAATTTGCATTACCTCTTACTCCCAAACAACTTCCGGTTAACCAACTAATTGCTGATTTTGAATCGAATATTCATTTAATTGAATATGACAAACAAAACACGGCGAGACTCAAATTTGCTAACTGCCTAAATTCTGTTTCTAATTCACGTGATACTTTACTTAACGATTTCCAGAAACAAGCAAGAAAAGATTTCAATTTTACAAAACAGTTCTTAAAAGATAATTCGGACATTTTTTTTAACAAAAGCAGACAAGGAAAACGTCACAGGAATATTAGATAAAAATAAGTACGACAATGATGTTCTCCTCATGCTTTTTGACAAATATACTTACTCGGAATTAAAAAAGGATAATATTAAAAAAGCGGAAGAAGCAGTTAACAATTTGATCTCACAATGGGCACTACGAACTCAAATTTCAATTTCAAAGGTGTAACTTACAAACAAAAATTGGGCTTCCCAATGGGCTCACCGATTTCGCCCATTATAGCAGACATGGTCATGGATGACCTAGAGAATCATCGCATACCTCAGCTCCCGTTCGAAATACCCTTTTATTGCCGCTATGTCGATGACATTGTTACAGCGGTTCCTGAAGATCAAATTGACACCATTTTGAACATTTTTAACAACTTTAATCACAAGTTACAATTTATTATTGAGAAAGAAATTGATAAAAAACTTAGTTTCTTAGACACCTTAGTTATCAGAAATGGTAACAAATTACAAACAAACTGGTATCAAAAACCCACAAGCTTCGACAGAATTATAAATTTCAACTCACGACACCCTTACAAATATAAAGTTAATATTATTAACAATTTGGTTGATAGAGGAATTTTATTAGCAAACAAACAATTTCACGCTGACAACATCAGCAAAAAAGAGTCCATCCTCATACAAAATTGTTATCCTGTCAGTTTTATTGATCCCATTATCAAAAGAAGACTACAAACCATAAAAACAAGAACTTACAAGTTTCCTCAATCCAACCCACGTTCAACCACACGCAAACATCACTTATACCCCAAACAATGAAATACGTCTCACTACCATATGTCAAAGGACTATCCGAAAAACTGTCAGGTGTACTTAAACCTTTTCACATTCGTCCAGCCTCTCGTAATGTTTCCCACATGTCATCTATATTTAAATCTCAAAAAGACATCATTCCTAAACTCGAGAAAAATAATGTTGTTTACAAAATAGATTGCAAAGGATGTGATTCCTATTATGTTGGTACGACAAAACGACCTCTTAAAAAAAGACTATACGAACATGAGAATGAGGTTTATAAAAGGCCCGATAGTTGGTCAGCATTGACAAAACATTCATGGTTTGAGGATCACAAGTTCAATTTACAAGATGTTACAATTTTAGAACAAACAGATTATTACAGAAAACGTATGTTATTAGAAATGACACATATTTCCGGTGATCCAAAAACCGTTAATGAAGGGACAGATGTTTCCAGGCTTTCGGCATTTTATTTACCAATTCTATCAAAAATTAAAAAACATTAAATATTACACCAAGCAGTTTCTAGCCAATAACCCCCCTACCATAATATTTTGTCTCCTAACAACACACAATTAATATACATAATAGAGAATTATCCCCCTCCCCCCAACAAATCAAACTAATTAAATTCTTTATTCTTTCCCAAAAATATATAACCGAAAACCAGAACCCCCCCCCCCCCCACACTAACTACCAAATATCATATTTTTGTCTTTATCACCGTTAATCAATTTCTATAACAATGCACAATAAAAAATTATTCACAATTTCTACATTTTTTCCGTCTTCCTCCATTGTTGAAGAGTCTTCGTTCTTTAATTTCTTCATTATCCCTAAAAAAGAAATATATAATACTCCATGTTTCCTTCTAATACATAATTCATGCAAATTAAAAGTTCCAAAAAAAATTTTCAAACCTTCCTTCCCCCACATAAAACAGCTATTTCCTCATAACACTTTGTACTATTTCTTAATTTTATGATATATATTTGACATTTCCAATCGTGTTAACAAGCCCCCCCCCAGCTATCTTTATAACTATTTTTTGTAATAATTAAAAATAAATAATCTCAATAATTTATAAAAACTTTTTCAATCTTTTTATCCTTTCTTTCTCCATAGTTTCTCTTTAGCCGTCGCGTCACTTGCAATTTATGACCCTCTCTACAGGGCAGAATGACACTCGATCGGTTGCTCAGCGCAATCCTTATTTACACGAAACACATGGCTAGGACTATGATTCTGCGCCGCATCTTTCAAAAAATGCACTTTTTTCTGAAACACATGGAGAACCTAGCACAACAAACCATTTAACATTTCAGTTTATTCTGAAATCTTGAGAGTGAAACATCAAATTTCGTTCAGACTTAGGTGGTGAATTTCTTTCCCCGGTTAAAACAACTGTTTGTTCTCAAAAAATAAAAAAATCATTTTTACTATGTTTAAACACAATATTATGAAAAAATTACGCTTCAAGCCAATGGAATACTGTGCAGTGGTTGTGCGTTTCTTTCATCTCATCAATTTAGATATTTTCGGCGCAATATTATATATGAAGGTAAAAAACACTTGATTGGCAATATATTCAATTTTTGATAAAAAAAAACCCCATTTTCTAATATTGCCCCAGACACATGTATACACTTTTCTATATTATAATATTTCATATGTTTTAATTCTTTATGTTTCACATTTTATTATCACTTGTACTTTTATCTTTTTTTTATATTTTATTTTTTAATATTTTTTCTTCTTTAGTTGCAATTTTATATTACAAATACACACGATTATTTTTTAAAATACACACGTTTGTAAAACCTTTTTAAAATACACACGTTTGTACACAAACGTGTGTTAATCTTTCTTACGGATTAAATAAATTCACTGATGACGGCACACACGCGATGCCGAAACGTCTGAAATAAAGTTACAAATTGTCTCTTTTTTCATGGACCCTTAAGCCAATACACTCTTCTCCAATTTTTATAATATAAAAAATTACATATTTTTAATAACAATTTTATAAACAATTTGAAATATTTATGTGTTCTACCCCTACGGTTGAGATAAGACTCATAGAAAATGTACACAGAGATGTCTTCTTTAAGTTTCTAAAAAAAAAATTGGTATTTTCAATAAGAAGTGTAGATAATATATTTATTTTCTCTTCGCGCGCCAACCGTTACGCTGCGAGAAGCTCCATTGCACTGTAGTCAGAATCTGCAATTTACTGTTCAAAAAAGTCTACAGCCTCCAAATTTTAACGAAATTAGTTGACTCTTGATTTAAACACTCAGGAATAAATTCTTAACAACTATAAGGAAGCAGTTTTTTGAATTTATGTTTTTATTATTATTATTTTAATGTTAACAACAAAATAATGACAAAGTGTTTAGTATATCTTCATTTTATCAAATAAAAGTCGTCTTTATGCTAAATATGGTTTAAATCGACTGACTATCGATCTTTAAAAGGCAAAAAATAATGTTTTAATGAATAAAAAAATTGATTATTTAGTTAATAAATATTTTAATTCATTTAAGTTAACAAATGAATAACGCGCATTTTTATAGTTGAAATAAATTAGTTTTTTTTTCATTTATTTTAGTATTTAGTTACAATTGACATTTATACATGAATATTGTTTAAAATGTGTTATTTGTTATTGTTATAAACAAATTAAATTACCAAATGATCAGCTCACTTCTTTTTTTATCGAAGCTGAATCGATTTTTTTCCTCAAATTTTTATAATTCTCTTAAAAGTAACATTTATTTATAAATATTGTTTAAAAAGTGTTATTTATCATTGTTATGAACAAATTAAATTAAGAAATGAACAGCTCACTTGTTTTTTATCGAAACTGAATAGCTTTTTCTAGTTTTTGTAAGTTTTATTTTAGTGCTATTCATTTTTTAATTAAATTTGTTTATAACAAATAATAAAAATCAATTTTTAAATAATAGTCATAAAGAAATTTTACTGTTAAAAAAATTATAAAAATTTAAGAAAAAAAACGATTCAGTTTTAGTAAAAAACAAGTAAGCTGATCATTTGTTAATTTAATTTGTTTATAACAATGACAAATAATACATTTTAAACAATATTCATGTATAAATGTCAATTGTAACTAAATACTAAAATAAATGAAAAAAACTAATTTATTTCAACTATAAAAATGCGCGTTATTCATTTGTTAACTTAAATGAATTAAAATATTTATAAACTAAATAATCAATTTTTTTATTCATTAAAGAGTCAGACCATGTCAAACGTGACTGCAAATTTATGTAGATTTTTGGAAATTTAAAAACAAATATGAAAATCAGTAGTTCACAACGATACAAAAAAACACTTTTAACCGTTTTTTGATATTTTAATTATTTATATTTTTTATTGTACTAACAAATTTTTGCAACGTTTTCCGAAAAAAGATAATAACTCAAAATTCAATGGCTATAAATTAATGCTGATTTTTTTGGTAATTAAGGAATATATGCTCTTTTAAATGTATATAATTATGAAAATAAATTTTGAAAAATACTATATTTTTAATAACAATTTTATAAACAATTTGAAATATTTATAGGTTCTAGAGCAAGAATTATAATTTAACTTATGGGATATTGAACTGTGTTCCCTTACCTTTATATTTCTAAAAAAAAAAATTTGTATTTCCAATAATAAGCGTAGATATTGAATTTTTTGTTACGCCGCGCCGTGCACCGTCCGTTAAATTCGTGCGTCGATCAGCGTCAGCGCCGCGAATCGCTTGGGCGACGACGGGATGGTTGAGTGTCGATATATTTTTTAAATGATATGAGCTTTAAGTAAAGCATAATAAATTAATTGTTTATAAAACTAATAATTTATAATTGCGATTTTTATGCGACGGATTTAGAGTTGTATGTAAGTTAATGTTGTCAGGAATTATTTGGATAAAAAATGATTTTTTTACATTTTTAATATAATTTTTTGAAATTATGTAAACACCAACTATTTCTTTTTTAATTACAAATTAAACATACATTTAAAACCATAAACACAACACAATTAAACATTGCATAAGAATTACAATTTTATAAAATCAATTTAAAAAAATGGACGACAGTTACTTCTTTAAACAATGATTTGAGTCACAACACAAGTATCTTTTGAGAATACTTTACACTTAATCGGCGTCGCATTTAACATCGAAAATTGATGATATTTACGTGTATCTTTTATTGCGACAGCTTTTTTAAAACGATTCTGCATTTTTTTATCATGTCGATCGTGTTCTGCTGGAGATCAAAAATCAAAATCTATGTTTTTGAAGAAATCTTTGGCCTATTCAAAAAATTTTTGGGGATTGTTGATCGCATCTTCTTCAGAACGCTGCAAACTGGCATGATATGCATGCCTTTACACCGTACCGCCAATCACATCACATGCCCCCTTTCCGTGAGAGGAAGCGAAAAAATTCCACTCTGCACTAATTTTGAAATCCTTTTCATGATTGGCCAAATTTAAAAAGTTAAATTTATTTTTGTACTTCGAGGCTGCTCCATCCGAAAAATAAGAAAATTTTTTAAGTACTTTTTTTGTACCTCGCAGTACAAAAATAAATTTAACGTTTTAAATTTGGCCAATCATGAAAAAGATTTCAAAATTAGTGCAGAGTGGAATTTTTTCGCTTCCTCTCACGGAAAGGGGGCATGTGATGGGATTGGCGGTACGATGAAAAGGCATGCTTATCGTGCCAGTTTGCAGCGTTCTGAAGAAGATGCGATCAACAATCCCCAAAAATTTTTTGAATAGGCCAAAGATTTCTTCAAAAACATAGATTTTGATTTTTGATCTCCAGCAGAACACGATCGACATGATAAAAAAATGCAGAATCGTTTTAAAAAAGCTGTCGCAATAAAAGATACGCGTAAATATCATCAATTTTCGATGTTAAATGCGACGCCGATTAAGTGTAAAGTATTCTCAAAAGATACTTGTGTTGTGACTCAAATCATTGCTTAAAGAAGTAACTGTCGTCCATTTTTTTAAATTGATTTTATAAAATTGTAATTCTTATGCAATGTTTAATTGTGTTGTGTTTATGGTTTTAAATGTATGTTTAATTTGTAATTAAAAAAGAAATAGTTGGTGTTTACATAATTTCAAAAAATTATAT
This sequence comes from Ganaspis brasiliensis, assembly GCA_037103525.1. Taxonomy (NCBI): domain Eukaryota; kingdom Metazoa; phylum Arthropoda; class Insecta; order Hymenoptera; family Figitidae; genus Ganaspis; species Ganaspis brasiliensis. The sequence goes on along the minus strand of JAZKLR010000537.1, from coordinate 32,949 downwards.
TAAAAATGTAAAAAAATCATTTTTAATCCAAATAATTCCTGACAACATTAACTTACATACAACTCTAAATCCGTCGCATAAAAATCGCAATTATAAATTATTAGTTTTATAAACAATTAATTTATTATGCTTTACTTAAAGCTCATATCACTTAAAAAATATATCGACACTCAACCATCCCGGCGTAACAAAAAATTCAATATCTACGCTTATTATTGGAAATACAAATTTTTTTTTTTTAGAAATATAAAGGTAAGGGAACACAGTTCAATATCCCATAAGTTAAATTATAATTCTTGCTCTAGAACCTATAAATATTTCAAATTGTTTATAAAATTGTTATTAAAAATATAGTATTTTTCAAAATTTATTTTCATAATTATATACATTTAAAAGAGCATATATTCCTTAATTACCAAAAAAATCAGCATTAATTTATAGCCATTGAATTTTGAGTTATTATCTTTTTTCGGAAAACGTTGCAAAAATTTGTTAGTACAATAAAAAATATAAATAATTAAAATATCAAAAAACGGTTAAAAGTGTTTTTTTGTATCGTTGTGAACTACTGATTTTCATATTTGTTTTTAAATTTCCAAAAATCTACATAAATTTGCAGTCACGTTTGACATGGTCTGACTCAAAACATTATTTTTTGCCTTTTAAAGATCGATAGTCAGTCGATTTAAACCATATTTAGCATAAAGACGACTTTTATTTGATAAAATGAAGATATACTAAACACTTTGTCATTATTTTGTTGTTAACATTAAAATAATAATAATAAAAACATAAATTCAAAAAACTGCTTCCTTAAAGTTGTTAAGAATTTATTCCTGAGTGTTTAAATCAAGAGTCAACTAATTTCGTTAAAATTTGGAGGCTGTAGACTTTTTTGAACAGTAAATTGCAGATTCTGACTACAGTGCAACGGAGCTTCTCGCAGCGTAACGGTTGGCGCGCGAAGAGAAAATAAATATATTATCAACACTTCTTATTGAAAATACCAATTTTTTTTTTAGAAACTTAAAGAAGACATCTCTGTGTACATTTTCTATGAGTTTCATCTCAACCGTAGGGGTAGAACACATAAATATTTCAAATTGTTTATAAAATTATTATTAAAAATATGTAATTTTTTATATTAAAATTTTGCAATTATATTCGTTAAAAAGAGTGAACATTTTTAGATAATCTACATAAGTTTCATTAATTTATTGCAAACGACTGTTGAGTTATTAATATTTCTTTAAAATGTTGTTAAAATTTGTTTATGCAAAAAAAACTAACAAAGACATGGAATTTAAAAAAACGGTTAAAAGAGTTTTTTTGTTATGTTGTGAACTACAGATTTGAATGAAAGTTTTAATATTTCAGAAAATCAATGGAATTTTGTTGACACTGTTCAGCTGGACTGAGCCACATTATTTGCACATATAATTACAAACAATTTATTACCCATAATAATTATATAATTGCTGGTAAACATTTCTATAACAGAAATTTTATTTTAAGGATAGGAAAAATAGAGCCCCAGCCTTCGCCCTCTTTTGTGAGGTACTACCATTACATGCACGTTATTGCATTAAAAAAACATAAAAAATGACTTTAAAAAGAAATTGAATTTTTTTTTTTTTAGAAATTGGAAGTTTTTTCAAATTCCGAGGGTTGCGTACGTATATGTGAGGTACTACCATTACATGCATGTTATTGAATTAAAAAATCATATAAAATAACTTTAAAAACCCGCTGATATGCCTCATCTGCTGATGTGGCTTTGCGGTCATGAAAGATGAGCAAGCTCGGGTACGGTTAGTCCTTAGATGGGTGACCGGCTTCTGTGATCCGCTGGCCTGGTGTTTTTGTCTGCGGTTGAGACATATCAAGCGGAGATTAGACATCAATGACTGGTTGTGTACCATTCGAGACTTCGAAGGTACACATCTCGACTCGATTGTTAATTAATCGGCTGTACTCAGTAGGGAGTTTCCCATAGTTTTCCTCTACTCTGATCAGAGAGGGTCAGGCAAAGGCGAGTATTTTTAATAAAACTCGTCTACGGAACGCAAGGGGGGACTAGCAAAAAAGGCTAGTAGAAGAGTTTGGAGTAAGGCAAGGCTAGTAGTAGGAGGATATAAAACCGTAATGGTAGTATTAAAGAAACTGAATAATAAAAAAGAGGGCGAAGTCTAGGGCTCTCTTTTTCCTATCCTTAAAATAAAATTTTTGTTATAGAAATGTTTACCAGTAATTATATAATTATTATAGGTAATAAATTGTTTGTAATTATATGTGCAAATAATGTATATTTTCATACATCACTTGATTTTTGTTTCTGGTATTATAACTCAACTAGTTATAGTGGAACAGTATACAATCAACAGTATTTTTTGACCAAAAGTATTTTCTGACAGAAAGTATTTTTTGACAGCATGCACTGAGAAAATTCTATCTGTGATGATTACAGAACTAACCTGTACTGCTCGGACGAAATGACCATTTCTGTTTTATTTACTTATTAAGCTTGTTGTTCTTAAGAATATGTCTGCTAATTTTACAAAACGTTCAGTAATCTGTCATAAGCTGTACTATACTTCGCATCAAATGTTTGTTCTGTTATTATTACAGGATTAGGAGGAAAAAAATTACCTTTAAATACAGTGGTCTGTCATAAAAGAAAGTTAAATTATTACAAAACTCATTATATAAAGCTGTAAGGTTCCTTTAGGCACAGAGTGCAGTATAGGCAAGATAATTTTACAGAACTGCTTTGTAAGCATTACGTACGCAACATTAAAGAAGGTAACATTCGGCAGCTTTTGGCTTCTTCCGGCATCTTACGGCTTCACTCGACAACAGACGACGCTACACACGACGTTGTAGTTCATATAGACGGGTCAAAAGTAACTGACATGTGCTGTAATAGCTGTGGTCGTTAAGGCGTTCGTGATAGGGTCGGGTCGCGCGAGTTCGAATCTTTCATCATGCGAATTTGTTTTCAAATAGTTAAAAAAAATATATTTGTAAGCAACAGAAGGGAGGGTGTATCAGTAAATAAGTGTAGGTTACGTGCGAGTTGCGTACATAAATTGTGACTGAAAGAGAACAACTGAAAAACTGGAAGAGAAATTTTTTATATGTGAACAGGTTAAATTACAGAACTGTTTTGTAACGTTTCACGGTGAGTTTATATTTTTTTCCAAGTTATAATATAAGTCTTTCTTAGACTCTTTAATACTTGTTAAGTATATTTTGTCCTGTAATTTTATCACTACGTAAGTTAATTTCTTTGTTTCTGTAACATTAAATAGTATGAGACAATCTCGTTTTTTTAATAAGATCATTTTATTTACTATTTACTGAAGGTGGCGTTTCGTCCGAGCAGTACCATAGCAGTTCTGTAATCGTTACAGATATAATTTTTTCAGTGTGCATTTTCCGACAGAAAGTATTTTTTGACAATAGTACATTATGATACAAGTGCGGTAATTTGGCGATTCCTAGAGTGCGAGGTTTACAACACGAGCCGATTAGGAATCGCCAAATTATCCGCACGCGTGTCATACCATATTTTTTCGCACGCTATACGGAAAGTTAGCAGTTCTCGCTGTGCGAGAATTGCTTACTTTCCGTATAGTGTGCGAAAAAAATTATTTTCATGCAGAAAGTGTTTGAAACAAACTTGGGTGTACTTCCAAAAAGCTCGAACCTCAAATCTTTTTGATACTTCGTATTTTTACGTTATTTGATGCGCTGATTATGAAAACTATAGTGAAAATTGGCGCAGATTTGAATATCATGGTAAAAAAGATGAATAAGGAATCATAATAATTTTGGTTTTTTGCATTTATCTCTTTAAATATTGCAAATATAAAAACCAATTTATACAAAAGATCTAGATCTCATTAAAATACACATTATGTAGATCTCATTAAAATACACATTTTATATTTAATGCATTTTTTACTCAAACCAATTAGTTTACAAAATATTTGCAAAAAACATAAATCACCATAAATATGACCAAATACCCACATTATATCAACATTAAATTACCTACAGTCGTAATTACGTTATTACATTACGTAACATTATGTTTATTACGTAATAACGTAAAATTACGTAATTTTTGTGCAGTAATTACGAAAATCATATTTAAAAAATTGTAAACTTGATCATTTTTATGATAAATACTTTAAAAACCAACACAACTATAGGTTTTCCCACCGTTGTCTACATTACACTTTCAGTATGGCACCCCAACCCCCCGGTATTTTGTCCATGACTCGGGGGGGGGGGTTAGGCGCTAGCCCTTACAAACCAACTCAAACGATTGCACAAAAATACGTAAATTACGTTATAAATAACGTATTTATGATGATTTCTAGTTTTTTTTTCATTTTTCTTGAAAACTATGCACATTGAGCAAAAAAATGTAAGAAATATAAAATGTGTATTTTCATGAGACCTACAACTTTTAGCTAAAACATTTTTATATATTTTTTTAATTTACTGAAATAAATACGAAAAACCATTATTTTTATGGTTTGTTATGGTTTTTACCATAAAGATGAGCTAGTCGCCAATTTTTACTACGATTTTTCATAAGTCCTATATAAGAAATCAGTTAGTCATAGCTACCCAGTAAGAAGGCTTGAATTAGATATAATTAAATATTTCAGAGTTATAATGAAAATGTGATCGTTTTTGTATTTTATTTAATTCCTGATTTGAATCCGAAGCTCAATTCATCCAGGAAAATAAATTTGTTGAAAATATGAATTATACTCTATTCGCATAGCGCATTTAAATTGAAGTTGAATTCTGTAGAGAGAAATGACAAATTATCATTTTTAATTACGTTCAATTCTGGCTAGAACTTCTTGGAATGCGTTGGTTCTATTCCAGTGACAGCAATAGGTAAAAATCTTCTCCAATTACATCCAATTCTTTTAATAGAAAAATGCAGTACGGTGCTAATTAAAATTAAGAAAATTAAATATTGTTTGATTTTCAAGCTAAAATTTTGATTTTTTAAAATTCTAAATCTAAAAGTTCTAACAATTATGGATATCCAAAAATTTTTGAAAAAGACTTAGAATTAAAGAAATAGCAGCTTATCTCGTAAATAGTCACAGATATCACAAATCTGACATCAATTTTGAGTTTGGGTAATAAGTATATAAACCGAATTTATTAATCATGAAAAACAAGTATAATATTAAAATACTAAATATAAATTATTTATACATTGTAAAAAGGAATAATTTTTAAATGTTGAGTAGCTGGAATTAAAACGAATAGGATACTCTTGTTTTTCTTTCCTGATTTGGAAATTAAGCTTTGGATTCAAATCAGGAATTCAGTCGGATTAAAATTTTCAATTACATTCTATTCCAGCCTTCTTGCCGGGTATAGATATGGACGATTCTTACGTAACTGCCTTACTTGGCGGCGTTAAAAAAATACACCTATATTAAAAATATATTCTAAAGTGTATTAGTGATTTTTAAAGGTATATATGAGAGTAACTGAAAACCAAATATACATAAATATATATATTATAACTTCTATTATATTGCACTATAACTGCTGAAATTCCAGCGCCGTGGCGTGTCCCTTTTGCAAAATGTTAACTTTAATTTAATGATTTTCGGTGAAAATATCTTTATTATAACTCAGCCTTTTTCAAGCATAAAGTGTCTATACTTATGAACAATTTAGGTTTATATTAAACTTCATAATACCTTTTTCATACTTAGAATCTGTAAAAATATTTTGTCCCTCAATTTTTCCAATTTTTGAACGCAATCTGTAGACTTATAATTAAGGTGTCATGTGTTTAGTTATTACGCCTTCTAATAAGTTAAATCTCAATTTTGATCCACTAGCACTAAATCACATGTGAAAAAAGTTTTAAAAAAGAAAATTTTTTACTTAACCCTCCGTCTGACACCTGGGTCCAGCCAGACCCTTTTCGGTTTTAATAGTTAATTAAACATATTTCTAATTCAGTTAGGGACTTGTGCCTCTAGGTAGCTTCCTAAAATTTAATTGGCTTTCGACTTATGAAAAATAAAGAGGAGAAAAAAATACATACACAGGATTATTACAAGGATTTTAAAAATAGACCTTTGGACCGACACCCGGGTCTGGCTGGACCCCTGTGCACTGTGCTTGAAAACGTTCAGAATTTGATACAATTTAATCATGCAAACTGCCTTTTTCACTTTTTCGTTGTACTTTTTCGTTACTTAAATCCTTGCTGTAAGTATTTACACACCTATAAGAATATATTCGTATGTGTATTCCTACTTTGAACGAAGTGTAAAATAGACTAAACAGAACAGTAAGTTTTCAAATAACAATTCATATTTACAAAGTCGATAAAATAACTCCTGTAATTATTAAAAAAGAATAAAAAGCATTGAAGTTTTAAGCCAAACCTTGACACAACCGTACTCTTAAAAACTGAAACAGTTGAAATTTGCTTTTTCTTTAGTCCACAGTATACATCTCCCTACTAGAAGTAAAGAGATAGAAATCTTATCACTTTTTATCTTTTCTTATCCCTATTATAGGAAGAGATGCAGAAAAGCTATCATTTTCAAACTCGAATCTATATCTCCTTATATCTTTCTATCGACCAAAATCTTTTTCAATCTCTACCTTAATCACGATGACCAGCTTATCGCCATTAATCGGCTTTTCCCTATAACTTTCAATCTCTAATCTTTACCATCCTATACCTTTCTATTGCCTCCAATCTCTTTCAATCTCTACCTTAATCATAATGACCAGCTTATCGTCATTAATCACCTTTTTCCTATAACTTTCAATCTCTAATCTATACCTTTCTATCCAGTCCTATCCCTACCTTAATGGACATAACGAGTTATCGCTTTAAATCACCTTTTTCTATAACTTTCAATTAATTTCTAATACCTTCATATTATTTCCAAACCCCATTTGAATGAACACTATGTGCTTTCCCTTTTAATCACTTTTCATCAATAATTTTCAATTACCTATAACATATCTACATATTTTTTGCTATTCCACTCTAACCAGCATCATCAGTTATCGCTTTTAATCACCTTTATCTATAACTTTTAATCTTTCATCTATCACCTTCTATCCCTTTATATCTCTTTCTATCTCTTTTTATCCCTTCCTATCCCTTTCAATCCCTTCCTATCCCTTTCAATTCCATTCTATCCCTACTTATACTTTCCCATCCCCAACTGAAAGAACATGATCACTAGATTACTGAAAGTAATGAAAGGAAAGTGATTAAAAGCGAAAAATGATCATGTTAATACAGGTGGGATTAGAAAATATAAAAAATGATAGAAAGAGATAGAAAGTTATTGAAGAAAAGTGATTAAAAGCCATAAACCGATAATGCTGGTTAAGAGAAGAATAGCAGAAAATATGTGCATATGACATAGGTTATTGAAAATTATAGATGAAAAGTGATTAAAAGGAAAAGCACATAGTGTTTATTCAGGTGGGGTTTGGAAATGATTTGAAAGTATTAGACATTAATTCAAAGTTATAGAAAAAGATGATTAAAAGCGATAACTTGCTATGTCCATTGAAGTAGGGATAGGGCGGGATAGAAAGGTATAGATTAGAGATTAAAAGTTATAAGAAAAAGGTGATTAATGGTGATAACTAATCATTATGATTAAGGTAGATATTGAAAGAGATTGGAGGCAATAGAAAGGGATAGGATGATAAAGATGAGATATTAAAAGTTATAGGTAAAATGTGATTAATGGCGATAAGCTGGTCACGGTGATTAAGGTGAAGATCGAAAGAGATTGAAGGCAATAGAAAGGGAAAGGATGGTAAAGATTAAAGATTGAAAGTTATAGGGAAAAGGTGATTAATGGTGAAAACTGATAATTATGATTATGGTAGAGATTGAAAGAGGTTTGAGGTCAATAGAAAGGGTTAAGAAGGTATAGAAGCGGGATTGAAAATTATACGTTTTCTGTAGCTCTTTCTATAACAGAGATAAGAAAAGATAAAAAGTGATAAGATTTCTATCTCTTTATTAACAGTATGGATCTCCAAAAATATAAATACTATGTGGGATAGAAAAAGATAGAAGAGGAAGATTAAAATAGATGGGATTAAGAGTGATAAAAGGCAGTCAAGTAAAGGAGTGATCTGTAGTGTATCGTTCGTTAGCTCAGTTGGTAGTGTGCTTAGGTTAATGCCCACGAGGTTAGGGGATCGCTCCATCATAGCTGACGATTTTTCAGTATTATACGCGTTAAATATCAGATTAATTTCAGTATATATAGATATATATACTACCATATATAATAACTAAAGCAATTGGGTATTTAAAATAGTAGATAAGCGAAAAGATAGATGGAGATTACATTTTTAAAGAAGAGGATAGAAAGGGGATAGAAAGAGATTCACTTTTTATAGAAAAGGAAAAAAAGGGGATAGAAATGGGATAGAAAGAGATAAAAATAGTTGATGGACGAAGAGATAGAAAGAGATTTATTTATTTTAGAAGATGATAGAAAGGGAATAGAAACGGATACAAATTCAAAGCGAATAGAGAAAAGATATAAAGAGGTAGAAGTTTAGAGATAGAAAGAAATTGTGTTTTGAGAATGCAAAGTAGATATATGGAAGGGATAGAAAAAGTGTAATCTCTTTCTGTCCTCATATTTATTTCCCTTTTTATCTTTTTACTCTTAGCAGGGAGCTATTTCAAAACAGCAAAATTTAATATATTAGTGAATTTTGCTGTAAATCAGTAAATTGATTGCTTTTTGATCAGGATAGATATATGTTCTATTTAGCTGTTGTTCGAAATAACATTTACTTGTGTTTATACAATATGACAATCTTCATGGTAAGTTTTGTGGGTTTTGTGTCACCAAACAGGTTATGTTTACCTGTCAATAGTTCAGTTTATGTCAAAACCACTGAGAAAGATATGAAATCATAAATATATACTTGCTTGCTAAAAAGATGAGTTTGAATACCTTCATCAGTTTCTAAATCTAAATAAATTGGGATTTGATTAATTTTTTGCTTATCCAATCAGTGAATCAGTAACTAAAATATCACTTAAAATCGTAGTTTTTTTGTTCAATTTGATTAATTAAACAAACAAGAAGTCAGTTAGTGAATAAAAATAGTAAAATTTTAAGTAGTTTAAATTTAATGAAAATATTTTTGCATACAAATTAACATAAATGTACAGGGGTCCAGCCAGACCCAGGTGTCGGTCCGAAGGGTACAGAATAGGTGTCAGACGAAGAGTTAAAAAAAATTATTTTTGTGAAAATCGCATGTGTACAAAAAAAACGTTCAGTTCCATGTCATTACTATTATATTACTGTAACAACTATTTGATAGTATTTTTACCATTTTCTTTAAGTTTTCATGTGAAACAAGCGATCTGCAGAAGAAATAGATTTATTTTGCAATATTGTAGAAGTGAGGTTAGAAGAAATGTCAAATTTCAGCTCCATGGTATCACGTAAAATTTCAGCTCCATGGCCTATATGAAGTGTTTAGTGTGCTTCATGCAGAGAAACTTTTTTTATATATGATGGTTATTTTAAAATATTATTCTATAAAGTAGTTCAGCAATGCCTGATTACACTGCTTGATCTCGATTTCAAATTATCCAAAAAATAAAACGAAATATTCATTATTAAATATTGTATTTGCTGTTCTTTTATAAAATTTTATATATGTTAACTAATATCTAAAATACTGTTAGAATATTAGAGTTATTTGTGACACACGGACCCTAAATGGCACTTTATAGTACGAGTATGTATCGTAATACGAGCCTAAGTTCAATCGCAGCCGAGGCGAAGTTGAGGTGGTGACGAGGCTTCATCGAACGTAGCCGAGGTGAAGTGAAAATATGAAGCCGAGGCTCCACCGAAAAGTAGCCGAGGCTCTGATGTGACTTTGGCGAGTTGTACGATACACGAGAACTTAAGTGCCGAAAGGGTCCAAGTTTCATATAACATTTTTTATCACACCAAAAACTAAGAATTCGAACCTAGGGAGAGGTGGTTTTCGTAAAAAAGGGCCTCCGGGGGCATTTCTAGGTGGGAGTAGGTCGACAGACTTAGAAATGCCCCCGGAGGACGGCGAAACCGTGAACAGCCGTGAAGTTTGGGCAGCTGTACCATAAAGTAAAGGTCAGCTGACCAGCATCAGCCAATTAGATTGCGACTTCATTTACTTCACGGCCTAGGCTGAGAAATGAGCTCTTAAAGGTTCCCATACAAGCCGTAAAATCTAACTTTTGATGTAAGTGTGATAAAAAATAATTTATGAACTTATTATTTATTTTTGTTTTAGCAAAATATAAAGAAGAAATTTTTATTTTGTACAATATATTTGCAATAAAAGAATGCGGTTCAGCTCCACATGGCAGCTAATTTTCAAAAATTTGCTATTATTTTCGTATAAATATAGTTGTAGTAAAATCGTTTAAAATATAATTATATTATACCCTAATAAGAAAAATAAATGCAGAGAAACATTGAATAAAAAAAAAAATTTTCTACCAAAACTTATCTTGACTTATTACCAAAACTTATCGGACAGTTACGCAAGAATCGACTATATACTGCTATGCTTTCTCAGCAAGTAAGAGAGAGTAAGGTATAGAATATACCTGGGTTAGAATAGGACAAGAATAGTGTCCGTAGCAGAACTAATACTGTGCGAAACAGACGAAACACAAGGTCAGTTCACAGTTGTGGTTCTAGAAGCAAGAGAGAATAAGGTTACCTGGGATAGATAAAGACAACAATGGCGTGCAAAATGTGAAAGAGGAAAAGGTATAACAGGTGTTTAAGATAGATAAAGGCAGAGTAGAGAGAGAGAGAAAATAGATTTTTTGTCCTACATGCACGGAAAGTATGTCATTTCGGGCACTTAATGCGGGTGCAAAGTAAGTCATTCCCGCCCGGGGGTAGGGTAAGCGGGCGCAAAATACATTTCCGCACGCTGACGTCACCGAAGCGGGCGCAAAATACATTCCCGCCCGCTGACGTCATAGAAGCGGGCGCAAAATACTTTCCCGCCCGCTGACGTCAGAGGATTGCAGGCGCAAAAGTTATGAACACATGTGCAGTAATTTTTATGATAGTAATACATGCAGTGTAGTTTTCTATGATTGTTACACATGCGCAGTAGCATTTTATGATATTTACACACGCACAGTAGCTTTTTATGATAGTTACACATGCGCAGTAGTATTACATAACATACAAATTTTTATGGTATTTATACAATATGTTCATTAATTGTTAATCAGCTGAAGGTTTTCCCGCTTGTGCCCTCAATGCCATACTTACCATGCAAGTAGGACAAAAAACGTTGTTCGCACCACGGGCGCAAGGTGATTGTAGCTTGGACGAGATTAAGAAAACCTCGGCGATCCTCCGGCGACCTCGGCTTCGCCTCGGGCGCTTCAGATCCCCTCGGTTTCCCTAATCTCGCCCTCGCTGCAATCACATGTTTTGCGCCCTCATTACGAAAATAACTATTAAACGGTGTAAAAATTCATAAGCATCCGTGTATGAACTTGTATGAACATTTTGTAATTAATTTTAAATTGTTTAAACAATTTTTTTCATATTTTCTTTGTAAAATATTTTGAAAGCTTATAACTTTTTAAAAAGCAAAAAGAAAAACAATGTAATTAATGTAATTTAATTGATTTAATTGAATCGATTGTTTAAAAAATTAAAATGGTTTAACATTAACTTTCGATGAAATTGAGCTAAAATTATGTGGTTTTTCGTCATTTGAATAAAAGAATCATAAAAAAAGTTATTTCTTCAGAAGTCGCAAAGTATAATCAAATGTGTAAAAAATTTATAATTTGTTTAAACAATTTATGTTTCTTATGTTTTCCAAATTAAACACTTTTTTTCTTGTCCAGGTCACCTCCAGTCAACTTCTTCAGGGAAGGTAACCTCAAAATGTGAAAATCGACATCTCTAAAGTACCCAAGAACCAAACCGATGTCCACGTCATTTTCAGTCAACTTCTTCAGGGAAGTTAACCTCAAAATATAAAAATCGACTTCTCTGAAGTACCGAAGTTCTCAACCAATGTCCAAGTCACCTCCAGTTAACTTCTTCAAAGAAGTAAACATCAAAATGTGAAAATCGACTTCTCTAAAGTACCTAAGTACCCAACCGATATTCAAGTCATTTGCGGTCAGCTTCTCCCTGGCAGCTAACATCAAAATATGAAAATCGACTTTTCTAAAGTACCCAATTACCAACTCAATGTCCAGGTCATCTACAGACAACTTCCTCAGGGAATTAAACATCAAAATGAAAAAATTTACTTATTAGAAGTACCCCAGTTCCCAACTAATGTCCAGGTTACCTCTAGTTAACTTCATCAGGGAAGTTCACCTCAATATGTAAAGATCGACTTCACTAAAGTACCTAAGTACACAACCGATGTCCACGTTATTTCCGGTCAACTTCTTCAGGAAAGTTAACCTTAAAAATGTGAAAATTTGACTTCTCTAAAGTACCCAAGTACCCAACCGATGTTCACGTCATTTCCGGTCTACATCTTTATGAAATTTAACCTCAAAATGTGAAAATCGACTTCTCTAAAGCACCCAAGTACCCAACCGATGTCCACGTTATTTCCCGTCAACTCTTTCAGGAAACTTAAACTGAAAAAGTGAAAATCGACTTCTGTGAAGTACATAAGTATTCACCCAATGTCTAGGTCATCTCCAGACAACTTCCTCAGGGAAGTTAACTTGAAAATATAAAAAACGACTTCTCTGAAGTACCCAAGTACCAACTCGATGTCCAGGTCATCTCCAAAAAACTTCTTCAGGAAATTAAACATCAAAATGAAAAAAATTTACTTATTAGAAGTACCCCAGTTCTCAACTAATGTCCAGGTCACCTCCAGTTTACTTCTTCAGGGAAGTTCACCTCAATATCTAAAGGTCGACTTCTCTGAAGCACCCAAGTAGACAACCGATGTCCACGTTATTTCCGGTCTACTTCTTCAGGAAAGTTAACTTCAAAAAGTGAAAATCGACTTTTCTGAAGTACAGTACCGTCGGGAATTGTCAGTCCACCTATTTTTTAAGGTTTGAAACACGTCTTTAAAAGTACAAAGTAAAATTATTAAAAATTTTCAGTGTTTATTTCCTTAAAGTAGATAAAATTTTGAGGAAAATAAGGCCTGAGTAAAGTGATTTGGTCAATTTTTCATTGAAATATGTTAAATAATGTGGAATTTTTAATGTTTTACAAAAATTGAAATTACTCTTGAAATAATAAAGGTTTTTTAAAGTTCCTATGCTTGTTTTAAAGGGAATTTACTGGAGAATAACATTGTTGTTTAAGCATTAATGTGCAATTTTTTTCCTAGCATATGCAAAGCTCGAAAGTTGGACCAAAAAATTTATTAAATTTTGAAGACATTATTTTGACATAAAAATAATTTTTAAAATTCCAATATATATATTATATTACTGCCTTCCGAAAGTTATTGACAATTATGACCATGGTATATTTTATATAGCTGTATTTGCTATTAAGATATAAACAATAATTTTTTTATATTTTTTGGTCCAACTTCCGAGCCTTGCATATGCTAGGAAAAAAATTGCACATTAATGCCTAAGCAATAGTCTCATTATCCAAAAAATTTCTTTAAAAACAAGCATAAAAACTTTAAAAAATCTATATTATTTCGAGAGGAATTTCAATTTTTCTAAAACATTAAAAATTCCACATTTTTTAACATATTTCAAAGAAAAATTGGCTAAATCACTTCACTCAGGCCTTATTTTCCTTAAAATTTTATCTTCTTTAAGAAAATAAACACAGAAAAATTTTAATATTTGTACTTTGTACGTTTAAAGATGTTTTTCAAACCTTAAAAAATGGGTGGACTGACAATTTCCGACGGTACTGTACCAAGTACCAACTTGATGTCCAGGTCATCTCTAGACAACTTCCTCAGGGAAGTAAACATTAAAATAAAAAATTTACTCATTAGAAGCACCCTTGTTCGCAACTAATGTCCAGGTCAGCTCCAGTCAACTTCTTCAGGGAAGTTAACCACAATATGTGAAAATTGACTTCTCCAAAGTACCCAAGTACCCAGCCGATGTCAACGTTATTTCCGATCTACATCCTTATGAAAGTTAACCCCAAAAAGTAAAAATCTACTTGTCTGATGTAACCAAATACCTACTCGATGTCCAGGTCATCTCCAGTCAACTTCTTCAGGAAGTTAACCTTAAAAAGTAAGAATTGACTTCTCTGAAGTACAAAGTACTCCAGGTTAGCAACAGGCAAAATCCTTAGGGAAGTAAACATCAAAATGAAAAATGTTACTTATTAGAAGTACCCCAGTTCCCAACCAATGTCCAAGTCACCTCCAGTCAACTTCTTCAGGGAAGTTAAGCTCAATATGTGGAAATCGGTTTCTCTAAAGTACCCAAGTACCCAACCGATGTTCACGTCATTTCCGGTCTACATCTTCATGAAAGTTAACCTCAAAAAGTGAAAATCGACTTTTCTGAAGTACCCGAGTACTAACCTGATGTCCAGGTCATCTCCAGAAAACTTCCTCAGAGAAGTAAACATCAAAATAAAAAAATTTACTTATTAGAAGCACCCCAGTTCCCAACTAAAGTCCAGGTCACCTGCAGTCAACTTCTATAGGGAAGTTAACCTCAAAAATGTGAAAATTGACTTCTCTATAGTACCCAAGTACCCAACCGATTTCCCGGATATTTCCGGACAACTTACTTAGGGAAGTTAACCTTAAAAAAAAAAATTACTTATTACGTATAGAAGTACCCCAGTTCCCAGCCAATCTCCACGTCATCTTCAGTCAAATTCTTCAGTGAAGTTAACATCAATATGTAAAGATCGATTTCTCTAAGAACCTAAGTACCCAACCGATGACCACGTTATTTCCGGTCAACTTCTTCAGGAAGTTAACCTCAAAAAGTGAGAATCGACTTCTCTGAAGTACAAAAGTACTTAACCCATGTCCAGGTCATTTACAGACAACTTCCTCAGGAAAGTTAACATTTAAATAAAAAATTTATTTATTAGAAGTACCCCAGTTCCCAACTAATGTTTAGGTCACCTCGAGTTATTTTCTACAGGGAAGTTAACTTCAATATGTGAAGATCGACTTCTTTACTGTACTTAAGTACCCAGCCGTACGTATATCATAACATAACATAACGTATGTCCACGTTATTTCAGGTGAGCTTCTTCAGGGAAGCTAACATCAAAATTTGAAAATCGAACTTTGAAGTACCGAAGTACTCAACCGATGTCCAGGTTATTTCCGGACAACCTACTCAGGGAACTTAACTTCAAAATAAAAAAATGTTCTTGTTAGAAGTACCACAGTTCCTTCCTAATGTCCAGGTCTTCTCCATTCAACTTCTTCATGGAAGTTAACCTTAAAATGAAAAAAGTTTATTTTCAGAAGTACCCCAATACTTAACCAATGTCCAGGTCTCTTCTGGTCAACTTATTCAGGGAAGTTAACCTTAAAAATGTGAAAATCGGCTTTTCTGAAGTACTTAAGTACCAACCTGATGTTCAGGTTATCTCCAAACAACTGCCTCAGGAATGTAAACATCAAAATAAAAAAATTTACTTATTAGATGTACTCCAGTTCCCAAACCAATGTTCATTAATTTCCGTTTATCTTTCTCAAGGAAGTTTACCTTATAGTTTGAAAATAAACAACGCTGAATAAACTAACATACTGACCCTGTAAAACCAAATGTCTTGTTTTGAGACTTTTAGTCCCTATATTTGAAACATTTATACTTATCATAGTTTATTTAGAAAGATTTATTTCCACATTTTGAGGTTTACTTAACTGAAAAAATTGATCGGAAATGAGCCAGTTCCCTACTATATTTTTGAAGTTCTCATTTTGAAAAAAATTAGCCCTTCGATCCCCTGACCAGAAAGCAACTTTTATTTGGGCTAAGTAGGGCTATTTCTACACGGGAAATTGTCAAAGTAAAAGAATTTGTAAATTGAGTAATTCGAGATTTGTTTATTGGAAAATTGACAAATTAAAAAATTGGAAAAGTAGTTATTGGAAAATTAAAAAATTTTAAATTGGTAAATTGAGAAATTAACAAAATAGAAAAATTCGTAAACTGGTAAATTGAAAAATTGGAGATTTTTTAAATAGGAAATTGACAAATTAAAGAAATTGGTAAGTATAAAATAGGCCAATTAGAGAATAAAAAAAGCGGGCAAGTTCGAGTTTCACTCGCACTAAAACCGAGAGTTCCGTACACAAAACAAAATAATTTTTAATATATTTGATACTATTAAATATATGATCAACTTCTACAATCATGTTCTCTGCAATTTTTCTGTAATCTACACTTGAAAATACATTTGTGTACCAAATTTGAACTCTTTAAGTCAAATTGTTTGGAAGTTATGGGAGGGGGGAATACTCTTTTTTAGCTTTTTTTTAAATCGTTGGTTTTTGCTTAAAAACACTATGATAATGATCTGCAACAAAGTTCTCTATAGTTTTTCTGTAATCTATACAGCAAACTACATACACTGAGAAAAAGAAACTGTTGAATCAATAGTGCCGATGCTATTAAATTCAATTCTTTTTAATCAATAATATCTGTAGTCAATCATACTAATATATTAAAATTTAACAATTCATACTTTTAAATTAAAAGCATGATGTTTTTAATAGACTTATTTACAGTAGTTGAAAGATAGAGAGAAATAGTTAATTTAAAGTTATTTTATATGGTTTCAAATAAATATAAATAGTAATTTTGTAAATAAAAACTTGTTATATCAATAAATAGTATTTAGAGTTTGTACAAATATAAATTTCAGATGATGCAATATGCTTTTGAATCAATAGCACATGCTTTTGTTATTATAAACGGCATATTCATATACGTTCAAATGCAGTTGCTATAAAATTGAAAGTATATTTAATAGATCGGTAGATTCCCGGACATTTTTCCGAAACCAATTTTCCGAAAGTAAAAATTCCGAATCAAATTTTCCGGATGCAAATTTTCAGAAGGTTAATAATTCCGAAATTTTTTTTTATTAAAAATTGGCATTAGGGGTCGTTCATATACCACATGGACAGTTTTGGGAGGGTGGGGGGTTCGTCAAAAATCCACGATTGTTCAGGAGGGGGGGAGGGGGTCTAAGTAAATGTCTACGTGGACATTTACATTTTAAATATTCCTATCCTTGAATGAATACTCAGGGGCGGCACCAGTTGTGTGGATAGTGTGGAGTAGTCCACACACCAGATTTTTTCGTGTGTGGATTTCCACACACCATAATCTGGATTAATATTTTTTTAAAAGTTTTCTATTATTAAAAGCAATGCTTATAGTTACAATCTGCGCAAAAAGTGTATAAATGAAATAAAAAATTGTCTTGTGAAGAATGATAAAATTGATTAAGGTAATAGTTACATCAAAAACTTGAGTCTTTACCCCCCCCCCCCACCTTTCAAAAATCATCTGAACTCCACACACGATGTGGACCTCATTCGCCGCCCCTGATGAATACTTTACAATTAGTGATCCTCAAGGGAGAGTTGAGACAAGTTTCCCCTTCTACCCTAATAGCACCAAACGTTTCATCAACGTTGCTGCAACGTTTACGTGTAACGTTGCAAACGTTGCATTGCAAAGTTACCAGCCAAGAAAAATAACGTTGCATATGTCATGGGGCTGGGAACCTTGCAGGGAAACGTTGCGGAACGTTAATTTGGAACTTTGAATAGGCATTCGAAAAATCGCAGTGCGGGTTGCGGAAAAATGTTGCGGAAAAGGCTAAATTTTTTTTATTAATATTATTCGATGTTGATAATATAATTGCTTCTATAGAACATTGGTCACTAAAATCAACTGCGCAGCTCTAATTGCTATAGAAAACTACTGCGCACAATATCAACATTAATAATTTTTAAAAGATTTTTAAATGGTTATTCAAAGTTTCAAAATAACGTTCCGCAACGTTCCCTTGCAACGTTCATAGCCCCATGACATATGCAACGTTACTTTTCTTGACCGGTAACCTTGCAACGTTGCAAGGAAACGATGAAGCAACGTTGATGAAACCTTTTGTGCTATTAGGGTACTATCATTTAAATATAAGAATCCTTCTTTATGGTTTTAATTTCTCATAACATACCAAAAATATTATTTAAAAAAAGTCCACGTGGTATATGAACGACCCCTTATTGGAAACAATTTTAATTCCAGAAAATTGTCTATTCGGAATAATTTTAATTCGGAAAATTGATATTTGGAAAATTGAATTCGGAATTCGGAAAAGGTGCTTATGACCAAAAAAATCAATTTTTGGTTTTTGACTGTTTCGTGTATTTCAAGGTCTTAAAAATGTAATGCGATCAGTTCTGATCAAAGACACATTTTTTTTTACTTTTTTAAGCAAATTTAAAAAAAAATGTTTTCTTCATCCCCTATCCGAAAGTACCCTCTTCCTGGACTAACTTCGCTCCAGGAATAACGACTTTTGCTGCCTGCTCGAACAGTCGGGCGCTCTAATTGGCTACGAGATTTTGTGGCTCGTTATCTTAACAAAGTTCATCATGGTTCCTGTATTGTGATGTTTGACAGGAAATGTGTTTAACTTAATAACCACACAATATTTACAAAAAAAAGAATAAAAACATTGTTAATTCTTAACTCTAACCTTCCAAGCAAGTATCATATCAGTCACTAAATTTTTATATTACTTAAAATAACTAAAAATATATTTAAAATCATCTGTCAAAATGAAACAAAACAATAAATAATATTTGTCTTTCATATTTTGACACATTAAATACTAAACATTCTTCAGTATTAAAATTTGACAAAATAAAAAATCTAGGTGACTGATAAGATACTTACTTTTTTATATGTTTTTACTTTTGTTGATGCCCGCCACGACCAGCAAAATCCTCGGCTTCGCCACGGTTTTGCAAAGGTCGGGCGGGCAGATCGAATTTCCACACAAGAATTCAGCTAATCCAGGAACATTTTGCGAGACGCTTTGCACGGTGTCCAGTAGAGCGCGCTAACACAGGCCACAAAAGTACGAATAGTAAACAAATATGGCTGACAGCAAGTTAGCATCCGTCAACCACTGTCAACGCTTTTTTGCATATTTTTTAACATACTTTCGGCTGGGGGCAAAGAAAAATCGTATACGACACACGGCCCAAAAGCTGGATGCCCTGGCAAGCGAGATATAAGGCCTAGATATAATATACTATTACTCCGACAAAATTTTTAACTTTTACTCTGACAAATTTTTTTATGAAAATATAGGTCTTTTTAAAAGAAAAATGATTCTTGGTATTTTGGATTAAAATCAATAATTAAAAGGTTATGAATTTTTTGAAATTGTAAAATTGTAATTTTTTTTCGAAAGTTTTTGATAAAATTATTCCTGTTTTAAACAAATAATCATTGCATTGAACCTTAAATATGAATATCAAAACTATCTGTGAAAAATTAAATCTTAACTCTCGGAGATGACCCTCATGTATACCCGTTATTCCCTATCAAAAAAATATTCAGGAATCATGACTCTGATGTTTTCTGATGCTCTTGATTATTTCTGACATACTTTTATGGTACGATTCTGATGTTTTGTGAGAGCTCTGTTGATTTCTCATGACTCTGATGTTTTCTGAGTCTCTTAATACTTTTATGTCTTGGTTCTGATGTTCTGTGAGAACTTTAGCAATTTCTTATTTTATTTTATAGACCTGGTATAAACCTTATTGTTCTCGCCTAACAATTGATCTTCGAATACTACCGGGCAGGGGGTAAGAAGGGGTGAAGCTAGAATTTATATTTCTATATAATATACATTTTGGGTACCTTAGTTTATTTTCTTAGATTGAGATAAGATACGGGATTTTTATCACAACATCCCGAAAAAAGTATCTTGATCTGTGAATAAAAACCATATATTCCTATGTATTTTAATGCACTGAATTTGAAATTGACACAAATTGTTTGAACATTAAAAATATACATTCATTAAGGGCATGTGATGGATTATGACGTCACTGGTATAGGCAAACTTTGTAACTCTTCTCTTAAAGTATTGAATATTTTGTCACGAAACTTAGTGCATTTACTTAAAACGTCTTTAGGAAGGTCTCTCTGACCCGAATTTGCTCGAATTTTGGAAAATTTTAGAAGAATTTCATTTTTTTTCAAAACTAAATTTGATTTAGAAAGACCTTCCTAACAATATTTTAGGTAATTCTACCAAGTTTCGTGACAAGATGTTCAATATTTTGGCAGAAAAGTTACAGAAAAATTTTGCCTAAACCAGTGACGTCATAATCCATCACATCCCCTTGATACATTATATTTAAAAAAAGCGACGCGAAAATAGCGTAAATTGTACAAAGAATAGAAAATGTCATCCATATTGGATCAAACTTTATCTTATTGATTAAAATTAATAAAACCAGTATGTGGGGATTTTTGGGGTCGGTGATAATGAATTCGCTTATAATTTTTCAAGATTCAAAATAGCTGATGTATAATGGCGGACAAAAAAGCATAATTTTCTACAAACTTAATGAAACACAGTATTTATGGGTTTTTGGGATCGCTGATAACGAATTTATTCATAATTTTTCAAAATTTTAAATGGCAAATACAAAATGGCAGACAAAAATGTTAAATTATTGATTAAATTAATGAAACTCAATATAGATTCTTATCATACTATTTAAGGTTAGGATTTATTCATAATCTTGAAAATGTTGAACCTAGAATCAAAACGTACATCCAAATTTGAGTTTTATTATCATTTTTAAAAATTTTAATTTTTTCAGACATTCTGATTTTCTCATTATCAACTTTAAAAAGTCATGAATAGATTTGTTATCAGCGACCCTATAAACCTCCATATAGTGAGTTTAATTAAGCATTTCTTAAAAAAAAAAATTATTTTTGTCTGCTATATTAGCGATTTTGAATTGTTTTCTGAAGGTTCTAACTCAGACCCGCCTGACCCATTCTGATCTTGAATTCGGATTTAGCTCTTCAAAATTCGTAGGAATATATAGGTCTTGTTCCCAGATAAAGATATTTTTTTTGTGTGGCTGTGTATTCAGAATGTTGTTGCTTGCTTGAAACTTTATATATTCCATTGTAATGTTTTAATTGTTTAGTCGTAAGACAACCTAATTAATGTTCATTATGTAAAATAAAACAATGGAAGCCATTTTTAATACCTAATTTCACTTTTTACATTAACATAAATCGCAAGGGTAACGTAACATTCTTTTCGTGTAACGTAACAGTCCAAACATTTTTGTTTCTAAAAAATTAAAAAAAATTTTTTTTAGTGTTATTGACATTTATTTTATTACTTGCATTCAAAAGCTACGAAATTATTTACTACACGTTAAAAATAGTCCACTAGAAGAACAGGCTTTTCCAACAATGTAGGACAGCTCTGTAAAGCTTACTTCCAAAACTATGTAACGTAACAGTCCGTACTAAAACATTCATAACTCTTAAATAACAGAACATACGGAAATTTTTTTTATATTAGTAAAAAATGTTATTAGAGAAGCATACTTTTAGATGCATGCATAAAAGATATTAAAACAATTCAATTTCGTATGGTTTTGGAAACTTTTTGTTGAAATGTGCGTACAAATGTAACGTAACAGTCCGCGATCTGGTCCATGTATGGGTCCGTCAAACGTTGCGTCGTAATGAGAAAAAGAAAGACGTAAATATATCTTGGTCTCCCTCTCTCTCTCATTGCGACGCAATATTTAACGCATCCATGTGATTTCACCCTAAGGTGAATCAAGAAGAAATGTAAAAAAAAATTTTTTGTTTTAATTTTTCGAAATTAAATAAAAATTTGTTCAGTAACTTAAAATTGCAATTAGATTGAAGCAAATCTCTAAAAGTTATCTCAATTCAAATATTTTCGTGTCTACCCGGGGTAGCAACCGGTAGCGCGAAGGTTAATAAACAAATTTCAACTGCTGAAGAGTTGTACGTTTAGGCTAAAAATCCAACTAATTTACCGAACATTAAAGTGAGGATCTCAACAACCAAAGATTATCAGGAAGCATCCGGAGATCTTAATGTTCGACACCTAGAAGCTAAAGGTATATCAGGAATTCAAAAATATTTTTCCAAATATAGATTCAGTATTTTCATTATCACTCCTATATGTAACTTTTTACTGATATTTTATTTAGTAGTCCATCGGTACATCCAACGGAGCGCCGCACAGTGGGACAAAATGCCAAAAACCTGGCCAAAAGTGAAAAAAAAAAGTTTCTGTAAATGCTATTATTTCTATGTGCATTCGTAGAGGACCCCCAGGAGCATCCAAATTCATAAAATAAAGGGCGCAGTCAAAGACATTTTGCTCTTATGTTCGTTTCAAACCTTATACTTGGCTTGAAATAATTTCTCACGCAATAGCCATGAATAAAACGTTCTTGTTAAAAAGCGAATAAAAAAATGTTATCTATTTAAAAATGAATTCTGTAAAATGAAATAAGTAAATAAAGGTATGTAAAATTCATATACTATGTTGAAATTTAAAAATTTCTTATTATAAAAAAAATGTATAGAATACAAAATTACAGCAAAACATTCTAAAGAAAGAAAAAAAATTATATTTATGTAGAGATATAAAAAAATGGTCAAAAAAGATCACCGTGAAACTTATACAGATTTGTTCCTAGAACATTCATTGTTCAGAAAAATCAAGATTTGGCTGCCTTTAGCTGCCACTGCGGTTTTAATATCACTTTTTATGAATTCATGCAAAAAATTACAAATTATAATTGATTTTAAATTTATATTTAAATTCTGTAAACGGCATCAATTCGCTTAAAAATAATTACTTGAGGATTTTTAGAGTCGCTGATTACGAATCCGATATTAGTTTTTAAAAATTCAAAATGGCGGATCCAATATGGCGGATGTCAAAATTCAAAATGAATCGTATTTGCTTAAAACTCGTTACTTGGGGGTTTTTGGGGTCGCTGATTACGAGTCCGCTATTAGTTTTTAAAAATTCAAAATGGCCGATCCAATATGGCGGATGTCAAAATTAAAAATGAATCGTATTTGCTTGAAACTCGTTACTTGGGGGTTTTTGGGGTCGCTGATTACGAATCCGCTATTAGTTTTTAAAAATTCAAAATGGCGGATCCAATATGGCGGATGTCAAAATTAAAAATGAATTGTATTTGCTTGTAACTCGTTACTCAGGGGTTTTTGGACTCGCTGATTACGAATCCGCTATTAGTTTTTAAAAATTCAAAATGGCGGATCCAATATGACGGATGTCAAAATTAAAAATGAATCGTATTTGCTTGACACTTGTTACTCAGGGGTTTTTGGGGTCGCTGATTACGAATCCGATATTAGTTTTTAAAAATTCAAAATGGTGGACAAAAAATGAAAAATTTATCGAATTCGATTCGATTGATATTTTGTACACAAACTCAGGCGTTAGTGCACTTGATGTTCTTTATCAAGAATATGTTTACAACATATTTTTTAAAATAAATGTGATAAATCAATCATACTTATAGAAATATAACTATTTCTAATTTAAAGTCCTTTTGTAAGATTTTGTAGTCTAGAAGATTAAGGCCAATGGGCAATAACATTAAACGTACATTAATATGAAATGAGCTTAAGTTTTAAGAGCTTAATTAGAGCGAAATGAAATACTATAACCAGCTATTACTTAATTGTGATGAGTACTTCATAACATTGATCAAGTATTACAAATGTCGACTAACGTCCCTTTCTATATGAAATATGCGTATATTTTAAGTAACAGTTCAAATTTTTCGCGCTTTTTTATACCGAATTTTAGTTGTCATGATGCGTAAAAAACAATTGCGTGACGAGTGTCTTTATAGGATCTCAAATGTTTATAACCTGAAACTTGATTGTCTAGAGTCTTATTCGTATCAGGTAATTATTATAATTCATACATTGGTTCACAATTATTTTTATTTGTATTTATATCAATATTTATATTGTATTTTAGATGCGCCGATAAAATGAGTCAGTGTGGTAATCAGCGACCCCAAAAACCCCTGAGTAACGAGTTTAAAGCAAATACGATTCATTTTTAATTTTGACATCCGCCATATTGGATCCGCCATTTTTAATTTTTAAAAACTAATAGCGGATTCGTAATCAGCGAGTCCAAAAACCCCTGCGTAACGAGTTACAAGCAAATACAATTCATTTTTAATTTTGACATCCGCCATATTGGATCTGCCATTTTGAATTTTTAAAAACTAAAAGCAGATTCGTAATCAGCGACCCCAAAAACCCCCAAGTAACGAGTTTCAAGCAAATACGATTCATTTTTAATTTTGACATCTGCCATATTGGATCCGCCATTTTGAATTTTTAAAAACTAATAGCGGTTTCGTAATCAGCGACCCCAAAAACCCCCAAGTAACGAGTTTCAAGCAAATACGATTCATTTTTAATTTTGACATCCGCCATATTGGATCCGCCATTTTGAATTTTTAAAAACTAATAGCGGATTCGTAATCAGCGACCCCAAAAACCCCCAAGTAACGAGTTTCAAGCAAATACGATTCATTTTTAATTTTGACATCCGTCATATTGGATCGGCCATTTTGAATTTTTAAAAACTAATAGCGGATTCGTAATCAGCGACCCCAAAAACCTCCAAGTAACGAGTTTCAAGCAAATACGATTCATTTTTAATTTTGACATCCGCCATATTGGATCGGCCATTTTGAATTTTTAAAAACTAATAGCGGATTCGTAATCAGCGACCCCAAAAACCCCCAAGTAACGAGTTTGAAGCAAATACGATTCTTTTTTAATTTTGACATCCGCCATATTGGATCGGCCATTTTGAATTTTTAAAAACTAATAGCGGATTCGTAATCAGCGACCCCAAAAACCCCCAAGTAACGAGTTTCAAGCAAATACGATTCATTTTTAATTTTGACATCCGCCATATTGGATCCGCCATTTTGAATTTTTAAAAACTAATAGCGGATTCGTAATCAGCGACCCCAAAAACCCCCAAGTAACGAGTTTCAAGCAAATACGATTCATTTTTAATTTTGACATCCGTCATATTGGATCGGCCATTTTGAATTTTTAAAAACTAATAGCGGATTCGTAATCAGCGACCCCAAAAACCTCCAAGTAACGAGTTTCAAGCAAATACGATTCATTTTTAATTTTGACATCCGCCATATTGGATCGGCCATTTTGAATTTTTAAAAACTAATAGCGGATTCGTAATCAGCGACCCCAAAAACCCCCAAGTAACGAGTTTGAAGCAAATACGATTCTTTTTTAATTTTGACATCCGCCATATTGGATCGGCCATTTTGAATTTTTAAAAACTAATAGCGGATTCGTAATCAGCGACCCCAAAAACCCCCAAGTAACGAGTTTCAAGCA
The DNA here is from genome assembly GCA_037103525.1 of Ganaspis brasiliensis. NCBI lineage: Eukaryota > Metazoa > Arthropoda > Insecta > Hymenoptera > Figitidae > Ganaspis > Ganaspis brasiliensis. The sequence continues at coordinate 7,403 of JAZKLR010000537.1, read as the reverse complement.
AATACGATTCATTTTTAATTTTGACATCCGCCATATTGGATCCGCCATTTTGAATTTTTAAAAACTAATAGCAGATTCGTTGTCAGCGACCCCAAAAACCCCCAAGTAATCAATTTCAAGCAAATTGAAAGACATTTTATAGTGTTGGCCAGGTTTTTGGCATTTTGTCCCACTGTGCGCCGTACAGTGTCAAAAAAAGCTCATGCTAAATTTTGTCAAATTAAAAAAATTTAGAAAATATATTAAAAATCGTTTCCCTACGACGGGACCTAGCTCAAAATTTATGTAAAAGAATAGTATATTATGCATCAAGGGAGGGAAGTCCGTGTTTTTTTGTCAAGCACAAATGTTCGAAGAACGAGTGTAGCACGAGCGTAGCGAGTGCGAAACGAGTTCGGAGAACATTGTGCTAGACAAAAAATCGGCCTCCCGAGGTGCATATGCTATTTTGTATCACAAATGTACGAAAATCTCGTGTTTTGTACGCGTTAGCGGGTCAGCACTCGCAGTTGTCTAACGTTCACTGACCTGAAAACTGTGAGTTCTGCCCCGCTTAAGGCGAACGAAAACACGAGGTTTTCGTGCATGTGTGGTAGAAAGTAGTTTTTTTGAAAAATTTAAAAAAAAAATCAAAGGACATAAACATTTTTAAAAATAAGATTTTAATTAATAAATTACAAAAAATCTAAAAAATAATTTTTTGATAATTCTTTGCACTAATTGTTTAAACATTTATTCAAAATTGCGCAATTTAGAGAAGAACAATTAAAATTGATTCATTTTCGAAGAAGTTATGAGCATTTGAAAAAAACATCCAAAATTTTGAAAAATTCATATCTTGTGAACGGTTTTATAAAAAAATTTGAAAAAATTCATGAAGCTCTTTTTCGTAGGATACACATATAAAAAATGAGCCAAATCAAAAATGTCAATTTCGATGGTATGTCGAGTTGGCATGGAATGCCCCATATATACAATATATATACTCTCTAAATTTCTTGGAGTGAGTTTTCACTCCACTAAGAGTGGAAATTGAGCCACTCCAATCAGAGTAAAAGACCCTCTCTAAAAGAGTGAACTCTAAAAAGAGTGGCTCAATTTTTGCTCTTAGTGGAGTGAAATCTCACTCCACGAAATTTAGAGAGTACATATATATATATATATCGAAATTTTAAGTTGCTACCCACTCGGGCTTAAGCTGTCCTGCCGGGCCTGATCAAAAGAAGACTACAAACCATAAAAAACAAGAACTTACAAATTTCCTCAACCTAACCCACGTTTAACCACACGCAAACATCACTTATACCCCAAACAATGAAATACGTCTCACTACCATATGTCAAGGGACTATCCGAAAAACTGTCAGGTGTACTTAAACCTTTTCACATTCGTCCAGCCTCTCGTAATGTTTCCCACATGTCATCTATATTTAAATCTCAAAAAGACATCATTCCTAAACTCGAGAAAAATAATGTTGTTTACAAAATAGATTGCAAAGGATGTGATTCCTATTATGTTGGTACGACAAAACGACCTCTTAAAAAAAGACTATACGAACATGAGAATGAGGTTTATAAAAGGCCCGACGGTTGGTCAGCATTGACAAAACATTCATGGTTTGAGGATCACAAGTTCAATTTACAAGATGTTACAATTTTAGAACAAACAGATTATTACAGAAAACGTATGTTATTAGAAATGACACATTTCCGTTGATCCAAAAACCGTTAATGAAGGGACAGATGTTTCCAGGCTTTCGGCATTTTATTTACCAATTCTATCAAAAATTAAAAAATATTAAATATTACACCAAGCAATTTCTAGCCAATAACCCCCCTACCATAATATTTTGTCTCCTAACAACACACAATTAAAATACATAATAGAGAATTATCCCCCCCCCCCCCCATCAAATCAAACTAATTAAATTCTTTAATCTTTCCCAAAAATATATCATCAACAACCAGAACCCCCCCCCCCCCCCCCACACTAACTACCAAATATCATATTTTTGTCTTTATCACCGTTAAACAATTTCTATAACAATGCACAATAAAAAATTATTCACAATTTCTACATTTTTTCCGTCTTCCCCCATTGTTGAAGAGTCTTCGTTCTTTAATTTCTTCATTATCCCTAAAAAAGAAATATATAATACTCCATGTTTCCTTCTAATACATAATTCATGCAAATTAAAAGTTCAAAAAAAAATTTTCAAACCCCCCTTCCCCCTACATAAAACAGCTATTGCCTCATAACACTTTGTACTATTTCTTAATTTTATGATATATATTTCGAAAAATGCACTTTTTTCTGAAACACATGGAGAACCTAGAAACCATCCATAAACCACGTGGACATTTTTTTTGCTGATTTTTACCCCCCCCCCCCCCTACAAAATTGTCCACGTGGCCATTGCAAAAAAATTCTTTGTATATTATAAACCAATAGTTTTTTTTTTTTTTTTAGTTATTATACACTTGTTTTAACGACCTTACTGGCCCAATGAGTGTCCCCCGTAGGGAGTTCCTAGAATTGTACTTGTATATATTCTTTAAGTGTTTTTGCGTCTACAGAACGGCTTGAAATTAGGAGTACTCGCATTTGCCTGGACCACCCGGCATATTGGGTTTGCTCGCCAGTGGAGAGGGAAAACTGTAGAAAAACCTCGTCCTGAATACAACCGCTTTATCGACAGTCGAGTTCTAGTGATCTGCACAAGTCGATTACCGACAGTGCATATCATTATTCCTCGACGTCAAACCTTCCACTGAAGTTATCTCACGAGTTAGAAAAATCCCAGACTCATCGGGGCGCGAACCCAGCAAGCTGGACTTGGCGCGACCGCAGAGTCTAGTATTTAACCAACTGAGCTAACTTCGTAGTTTAAACCAATAAGTTAATACAATTATAAAGCTTAATTCTGAATATTTTAAAAAAAAAATGGCTGGAATAAAGAAGTTTGTGAAAAAATAATAAATAAACACAATTTACATTATTCTTAAAAGGAAAATTAAAATATACGCATAAATATACTATAAGATATCGTAAACCTAAGAAGTGGTTTGTCACAATAAGAAAATCACTATCCTCTTTTTAAAGAGGATAGTTTATACATTTTTAAACAATCTTTATAGATCTTAAAAAATAACTTTGGCCATTGAGGTGGTCCAAAAACGCATTGTAAACAAATTTTTTAATTTTTCATACTCTCACCCACTAGGATTATTCTTATTTATCGAAAAAAATACCTCTATTTTTTTAAGTTAAATAATATTTAGACTCTAAATTTTAGACGTAGCTAAAAGCCGATGAAGTTTTATACATGAATTTTGCATCAGGAAAAAAATACTTATCCGTAGATTTAGTATAGAATTCACGAAAATCAATATTTTTTAATCGGACAACTCTGCATCTTCTTAGAAACGATCAAAAAATAACATCCAAAAATTTATTAAAAATTTTTTGTTGTTTAATATTTTGTATAGGGTCGTAGAACCTTCCCTAAAATTGCAAAATTATGGAAAAAACGTTAAAAAATAACTTTTACTATTTTATTGGGAGTTTTTTGCAATATTTTACAAAGATAACTTATAAGCTTTTACTATTTAATTCACGTAATTGTTAATTTGTTTAAACTTATTGTTGTAATTTACTAACTTTTGATAAAATAAAGCTTAAAACTTGCAATTTTTTTAATTTTTGCAACTTTTATGTGTGATATGTAATTAAAAGTAATGAATAATTAAAATTTTTATTTATAACAATTGTTTAAACAAATTATTGTTGTTATTTATCAACTTTCGATAAAATAAAGCTATAGAGACTTACAATTTTTTCTGAAATTTGCAGTTTTTTTCGTTTGAAGTAACTAACAATTAACAATAATTTCAAAATTTATTCTTAACAATTGTTTAAAGAAATTATTGTTGTTATTTACAGTACCGTCGGAAATTGTCAGTCCACTTTCAAAATTTGCATTAAAAATTTGTCCGCAGTTTTTCGTTGATATTTCAGTTAAAAATAAAGCTATAGAAATTTCTAAAAAAGAGTTGGAAAGCTTATTAAATTTAGCGTAAAATGACCTATATAGACACTTTTTACAAAAAACAGAAACCGAGTAAACTTGTTGTAAAGTTTGACTAATTTTTTAATTTTTGCAAATTTTCGTTACCCAACTTCAGGTCTCTGCATGCTCTAGACTAGTGTATGAACAAATTTGAATCTTACATATATTAAAGCTTAGAATCTCCTCTTTAAAATGAGACAAAGAAACTTTAAAAATATGATGTCATTCTCAAGATATTATTAACTTTATTAAGTTAAAGAGTTAAAATTTTCGAACCAAAATTTATGTAAAACAATAGCATCGCGCCTTGCTGGCAGGCCGAATAGGTGTTTGGCGCAACTTGTGGTGCCTGGTATTTCGAGTGTTTGTTTCTTTTAATAAATCATTATCAGATGTTTATTAAACTGATAATTAATGACTAAATCATTAATTAATAAAAGGTTAATTATTAATCAGCACGTTAATTCACCACGGAATAATTAAATTCAAAATAAAATAGACCACAAATCGAAAATTTATTCTGAAAAATTTGCCGTTAATGAAAAATAAATTTTCATTATAGTTATTAATACTATTTTAATTTATAAATATTTAATAACTTGTCGAGTTCAACTGAGCTTTTTTAGACCCGAATATAAAATTATTAAAAGTTGGAATTTAAGCTTAATTAATGAAAAATAATAATTTATTGAATATATGTTATTATCTTAAAATAATTATAAATTTATTTGCTTTTAAAATAAAATAAATAACAATTTTTGTTAAAGAATTTTTATTTTAATTGCAATAAACTGATGTTATTATAATTTTTTAATTTTTATATAAATCAAATAAATCTTTAATTCATAGCATGAAATTAAAAATTAAAATATTTGTAGAAGCTATTTTTTAAAATAATAAGAGTATTAATATTAAACTATTTTGAACATTTTTGATGTAAAGTTTTGAGTAATTTACTTAACTGATACACATTTTTTTCAAGTTTAATTACTAAATATCATACAATTTTCCATTTAATCTGTACACTAAAAATTTATTTATTTACTTTCATTATTTTTATTACTGTTATTTTTTATTTTGATTCATAAATATTATCTAATTAATATTAATACTCTTATTATTTTAAAAAAATAGCTTCTACAAATATTTTAATTTTTAATTTCATGCTATGAATTAAAGATTTATTTGATTTATATAAAAATTAAAAAATTGTAATAACATCAGTTTATTGCAATTAAAATAAAAATTCTTTAACAAAAATTGTTATTTATTTTATTTTAAAAGCAAATAAATTTATAATTATTTTAAAAATATGATGTCATTCTCAAGATATTATTAACTTTATTAAGTTAAAGAGTTAAAATTTTTGAACCAAAATTTATGTAAAACAATAGCATCTCGCCTTGCTGGCAGGGCCGAATAGGTGTTTGGCGCAACTTGTGGTGCCTGGTATTTCGAGTGTTTGTTTCTTTTAATAAATCATTATCAGATGTTTATTAAACTGATAATTAATGACTAAATCATTAATTAATAAAAGGTTAATTATTAATCAGCACGTTAATTCACCACGGAATAATTAAATTCAAAATAAAATAGACCGCAAATCGAAAATTTATTCTGAAAAATTTGCCGTTAATGAAAAATAAATTTTCATTATAGTTATTAATACTATTTTAATTTATAAATATTTAATAACTTGTCGAGTTCAACTGAGCTTTTTTAGACCCGAATATAAAATTATTAAAAGTTGGAATTTAAGCTTAATTAATGAAAAATAATAATTTATTGAATATATGTTATTATCTTAAAATAATTATAAATTTATTTGCTTTTAAAATAAAATAAATAACAATTTTTGTTAAAGAATTTTTATTTTAATTGCAATAAACTGATGTTATTATAATTTTTTAATTTTTATATAAATCAAATAAATCTTTAATTCATAGCATGAAATTAAAAATTAAAATATTTGTAGAAGCTATTTTTTTAAAATAATAAGAGTATTAATATTAAACTATTTTAAACATTTTTGATGTAAAGTTTTGAGTAATTTACTTAACTGATACACATTTTTTTCAAGTTTAATTACTAAATATCATACAATTTTCCATTTAATCTGTACACTAAAAATTTATTTATTTACTTTCATTATTTTTATTACTGTTTTTTTTTATTTTGATTCATAAATATTATCTAATTAATATGTTTAATTCAACTTACCGTTTTAATTTTATATTGTAAAATAATAAAAAGTGACCTTTCTTGCATTCAAATTTTTAATACAAATCTAATTTTCTATTTAATCATTGTTTTTAAACTGAAATAAGCAGTAAATTGAAAAATTGTAACTTTGCTGAAAAAACTTCTTTACACTAAAAATTTATGTATTTACCTTCTTTATTTTTCTTACTTTTATTTCTTATTTGGATTCATAAATATTATCTAATTAATATGTTTAATTCAACTTACCGTTTTAATTTTATATTGTAAAATAATAAAAAGTGACCTTTCTTGCATTCAAATTCTTAATACAAATCTAATTATTAATCAAGCAACTGTTAACTGATGTTATTAAATAAAAAGTAGTTTTAAAATTATTCATAAACTTAATAATCAAGTCTATAATTAGAATCATCGTGTTTCAAAAATTGAATACATTTTTAATTAACGAACAATAAATAATTTTTGATAATTACAACTGATTTAAAATATTTATATATAAATTTAAATAATTAATTAGATTTCTCTTGCTTGAAAAAGTAAAATAATTTTTAAGTAACGAACAATAAATAATTTTTAAATATTTTCAATGCATTTAAAACATGCATGATTTTAAACATATCTTCTTAAATCTTCGATTCCTCGAAGTAACCACCTCTTGCTTTTTTTACTGCTGCACATACTCTTGGCATCCTGGCAGTCAGTTTGTTCAAATAATCTGTGGAAGTGTTTCTCGAAATGTCTTGCATAGCTGTCCATAAATTGTTAACATTTGTAACTCTTCTCTTCCTAAGTTGACGATCGATTTCATCCCACAGAAGTTCAATTGGATTGCAATCTGGTGATTGTGGGGGATGATCCAACTGTCGTAACTTATTTTCTTCCATTTTCTTATTTAAATAATTTTTGCATAATTTTGATGTATGCTTAGGGTCGTTATCCTGTTGGAAGAAAAAAGAGGGTCCAATTAGCCTCAGTCCTGATGGAATGGCATGCTTTACCAAGATGTTGTGGTACTCTTCTTTTCGCATTATGCCATTGATTTTGAAGAGGTCACCAACTTTCCCATTTCCAAAACAGCCCCAGAACATTATGGAGCCACCTCCATGATTTA